>OY292382.1:870724-923724 GCA_958496195.1 Timandra comae | reverse complement strand
GACGGATAAGGTGGATATCCTGCCTGAGACTGCAATATTGCAAATATGTACAAGTGCGTATTCGTGGGAGGAAATAGAAGACGCCCGACATATTGTAATGACACTGTTGGCCCCTCACAAAAAACGTCTACGTAGAAAAGAAGGTTCCGAACAAAAAAGCATTCAAGAAATTATTAAATTAATCAAAGAATATGAGCCGGATAATCTACCAATATTTGTAGCTAAATCGTTGAAAAAGTTACCGCCAGTAACATTTGATTACATCGATGTGACGTGTTTTCTCAAAGAAATGACATTAGTTAACCAAGAATTGGCGACGCTAAAGGCTAAGAATAGTAATGATTCTGATATTCATTTGACAAGTTACACAGCGGATATTGCTTCGTTAAAATCGGATATTGAGGACTTGAAAACAATACTTAAAAATGTTCAGGAATCGAACAATACATTAACGGCGAAGTGTTTACAACAAGAGATAAGAAACACATGCAACGACGGCCAACCCGCGTCAACATCGTAGGCTTGGGCAATAAATATCGATATATCAAAATATCGATATTTTTTCAGAAAAATATCGATATAAATCAGCGATATTTTTTCCCGCGATTTATCAACTTTCGATATTTATTTTTAGGTATCAAAATCGATATATTTTTTAGAGCTCTGCTGTCTGCTCATGCGTCACATCATGTCTTTGACCAATCTGATTTCTTAAATTTAATTCAAACGCAAATAAAAATTACACTCTATAGTCTATGACCTGCTTGTCTATTTTGTTCATATATGACAATGACACTGCTTGTTGGTTTGGTTTGGTTGGTATCACTGACTGCGTGTGTTGGAGTGTTGGTACTTGACTGTGGCGGCCGACTGGCGAGTAAGCTCAGTTCAGCGTAGCTCATTGTTATTTTTTGTTATTTATGATAAAACGTTATTATGTCTGCTGTGTGGAAGTTCTTTACCAAAAAACGGAACAACGAACCTGTTTCTTGCAACTTGTGCGGTAAAACGTACAAAACTTGTGGAAACACTACAAATTTGGCAACACATTTGAAAACGAAGCACCATTATGCTTATTTGCAAGTGGTAAACATACAAAATTCATCGAAAACCGAAAAGTCTAGCAATGAGACTATAGATGTTGCATCGGCAAACTTTGATGATGATGACACCAGTGTTGATGTAAGTCTCAAAAGATCCAAACTAAAATTGCAATAATTAGTCAAATTATATATAATATTAATAGGTTATGAAATTATTTTTGTTCTGTTGACTATTGTCAGGTTACTTTACCAAGATCAAGTACTCCAAATACGAAGAATACATCTAATGACGATTCCCGAATACAAGAGATTAGAGAAAATTCTGGACATTCTCCAAAAATCCAATTCTTCAATGAAGCCGCAAAAAAAAGAAAGCAAGAAATGCAACTTAAGCAACCTACATTAGCAAACTGTTTTGAGAGAAGTTCAAGCTTTGAAGGTAAGTTAGTGCCACGGTTTAAAAAAAAAAAATATCTTAATTTTGATAATACATTCATACATTCCGATAAACAAATTAGAGTGATTCAAAATATTTTAGTGATGTTCCTCAATCAATTTGCAAATATATCGATAGTTTAGACGTGACTTTATTTATATTTGTGTTTTCAAACTATTTTTTTTTTTCTAAGTAAATATCAATTATATTACTTGAGATAATTTATATATTTCAGAAGGTGGACAAAAGCATTGTGAAATTACACAGGCATTAATTTATATGATATGCAAGGACAATTTGCCAATGTCGTGTGTAGAAAAAAAGGGACTACAAAAATTTATTCGCACAGTTTGCCCTCTCTATAAACTGCCTTCAAGAAAAAAGGTTGTCTTTAAATTACTTTTAAAGAAAATTTTATATTTTTAATATTTAATCGCAGTGAAATAACTGATACTTTTTACTTTCAGGTAACTCACTTAGTACAAAACAGATACAATACTACAAAGGAGGTTATAATAAAAACATTGAAAGAGATATCTTTTTTATGTTTCACAAGTGACATACTTACAATTACTAATTCTACCAGAAGTTTCTTAGTATTGACGGTTCACTTTATTGACATCGTAAACGGATCGTCTGTCCTTCAGAGTTTGAACCTATGCGCCCAGAAACTTTCTCAGGTATATATTTGATGTACTTTATAATTTTTAACCCCACCTCTAAATTATTTTGATTTGCAATTATTAGATTTTATACAGTGTACAAATATACTTATTTTAGGGTCATACAGGACAGTACATCCAAGAATGTTGGAAAGAAATATGTGAAGAGTTTGAAATTGACAAAAATAAAATTGTATCTATTACCACTGATGGCGGCGCAAATATAGTGTCAGCGGTACGACTGTTTTTAGGTGATAATCATCGGATTCCTTGTATGGCTCACATCTTAAACCTTGTAGTTGATGGAGTACTGAAAGAAATTAAAGAATTTTCAGCACTTACCGATCATGTCAAAACCATTGTGACGTTCTTTAAGCAGTCAGTCAACGCTATGGATCAATTACGAGCTGAACAAGAATCATGTGGAAAAAAAGAAGGTGAGGTGTTGACATTGATACAAGCTGTCAGCACTAGATGGAATTCTTGCTTCGATATGCTAGAGAGATTCGTTAAACTGTCTGCACTAGTAGCTAAAATTTTAGCCACAAAAAGCCAAACGAACAAGAATACACCAGATATGGTTCCATCGTCGCAACTTAATGTAATACGGGATTTTATTGCTCTTCTTAGCCCTTTCAAAGAAGCTACTGAGGAAATAAGTGGTGCGAATTATGTAACGTCAAGCTTAGCCATTCCTCTTACAACTTTAGTTACCCAAGTAACAGATCAAGCGACTCCATCGACCTCTTTAGGATTGATTGTAAAAAAGGCTTTACTCAAAAAAGTTGAAGACAAACTGGCTCCTTTAGAACGAAGTTCTTTTCTCTCAGTAGCTACTATTTTGGATCCTCGGTTCAAGCGTATCCACTTTACCTCGCCAGTTGTCGTGTCAAATGCTGTATCCAAAATCAGTGCTGAGATTCGAGCAGAACATCGGCGTAGAGGACAACGTTCTCCGGATAAAAATCCTGATCAAGCAGCATCAGAACAAGCTAGTGGGTCCTCTATCTGGTTCAGACATGAGAAATTATTAAATCTGAACATAGCTACGTCAGAGGTTCCAAGCAGTGGCTGTGTCCCTAATGAACTGAAGCAGTATTTGGACCAACCACTTTTAGAAAGAAAATCTGATCCAATCAAGTTCTGGGTAAATTGTCGACACTTCACGCCAGTTCTCTCGGATATCGCCCTAAAATATTTGATTTGCCAAGCTTCTTCAGTGTCATCTGAAAGAGTAGCTTCAATGGTGAATTTGGCTGTGCCGAATGATAGGAGCAGATTAACAGGCGAGCACATCAAGCAAAGAGTGCTCTTGATGTCAATATCAGACAAATACTGGTTTGAATAATGTAATTTTTGTTGTGTTGAATTGTTGATGATGTTGATTTTTTCTTGGCTTTATGTACTTATTTTTTAATAATAAAACTGATGTCAAAACAGCCAGATGTGTATTTACTTTAAAATTTCGAATATTTTGGCAATTTTTTATAGATAATTGCTTATTGCGCAGAAAATATCGATATATCAACATATCGATATTTTTTAGTCAATTATTATCGATATATTTTAAAAATATCGATACGATATATATCGATATTTTTTCCCCATTTGCCCATCCCTAGCCCAATTCATCGCACATAACTCAACCATTAGACGTTTGTTATTTCGGACCCCTAAAGAAACTGTGGAGAGCAAATTTTTTGGAGTACAAAATTAAAAACCCTCGGGAAGCCTCAATTAATAAGAGTCATTTTCCAGAATTACTAAAGCGTTTAATGCATGAACTGAATGAAAAGACATCAAACATTTTAAGCTCTTTTAAAAGTACTGGTATATATCCATTAAATCCAGACAAAGTCATTAACAAACTGCCTGACTCTAAATTACGCCAGGATGCCTACAGCATTGATAATGCACTGTTACAGTTTTTGAAAGAAAATCGCGCCCCAGATCCCATGAAAAAAGTGCGCAACAAAAAACTTAAGGTTGAAGCAGGGAAATCTGTGACCAGTTTAGATTTCAAGCCGACACCGGCAGACAATGTTCTACAAACGAATTCGTCGAATACGGTTTCAGGTGTGAGAACTCGAAAGAAAAGTCGCATAGTCCCAAAAGATTCGCCATCTTCAACCGAGTGCAGCAGTGACGATAACATTAGCCTCGCTTCTTCCACTGAAGACTTGATCTTTGCACGTGAAATAATGAATGATGATTCTGAAGATGAGTTTCCGTTGTCGATTCTATCTAAGACCCAAAACCCCGATAGAAACCAAACTGTCTATAATCAGCTTAAGCTCTCTACTCCAACAGATTCTAATCTTCAAATCTGTGACAGTGTCGACGAACCGGTCGAAGTTCAGGTCCAGGATAAACCAGAGCAAATTGTTCTATCAGCGACGGCACAGTCTAAACCTGATGATTACACAAAAGGTGATTATGTTATTGTGAGGTGGGGTTATTGTAATTATCCAGGCCAGATCACTTCGCTAAATGCCGAAGGAGTGATGGTAAATTGTATGAAGCAAGGAAAAAGCTTTTGGAGATGGCCACTCATCAAAGATGAGCAATTGTACAGTTGGCAGAATGTATTGCAGAAGATTGATTGTCCCAAATTTGTAAAAAAAGGTTGTTTCATCATCCCTGAACTAGAATGGTGTAAGTAATTGTGCCATTCAAATAAAGTACCAAATACTTAATATTTGTAATATTTTTCTTATGATTAAATAATATTTTTCTAATTAATATTAGAATTTTACCCTAAGCAAATCAAAAAAAATGTATGAAGACAACTTCATACTGGTTCCTAACTTCGCCTATTACTTTTTTTCCAATATTCAACTCTAAGACCATATACTTAAAGCTCATTTTAGCTTCACAAGTTATTCCGTAGTGATACCAGGAAGAACTATGAATACCTAGGTACCTATATGGCTCTGTAACACATGGTAGGCGAAGATCGGAAACAATGTCTAAACTTCGCCTACTATCTTTGCTTTGTCGTTTTAGTTATCTCTAATGCTTTTTTCAAAAAGTATTGGACGTAAGCCATAGTCTTAGGTAAATCAAACCGTTTTTACTTTGATCCAATCTAACATACCCCACAGTTCGAAAGTACGAGGACAAAACATATCAAAAACCAGGCGAAGTTAGGGGTCTCTGCGGTGTGTAAAATTTTTGAACAACATCCCATGCACAAATTTAGTTACAAAATGTACTGTTGTAGCAAGCAAGACCAATCAGGGCAGCGACACGGTTATGTTTATGTCGCGGCGCGGGCGAAGGGTTAAGCCGCCCGCGCGCCTTGTCGATGTTTAAGTTGGCATCCCTGCGGCGTCTAAAAAAGATGGCGGGTGAGAGATAAATTATGGACGGACGGTTGTGAATTTTGACAATGTGATTATAATAAGTGTGTAATAACGTATTGTTAACTCTTTCATAATAAAAACTACGCAGAACTCAACAATAACTTTAATTTGAACATTAAACTGTTTTATTAAATGGAATATTAATCTTTTTTTTAGGGAGTCGTATTTGGTATAAATGATGTGTCTTTTTATAAACATCTTATATACCGACTTCTTTAAAAAATTGATTATTAATCATAAAACCATCTATATCAATAATAAAACCTCTGTTTCTCATTTCTTAAAATAATTCGCTATAGATACACTTTCAAAAAAAGTTCGCAATATATACATATAACTACTACACCGCACTCGGTAACAGCGCAAATGATTATATTTATCAGTTCATTACCCAAATGTTCGGCGAAATGTTCATGAGCAAAACACTCGGCCGGAGTATTGTCCAATAATCGGAGCCACTCTTTTCTTTCGACGTTAATATCACCCACTTCTTCTTTATCGTTCCCTCATTAGCGAGGATCGTGGTCACTAGAACCCCCTAAACGGACAATTTGCCTCCACCGAATTCGATCCGAAGTAGCTCTCACCGCCTGCTAGAATTTAGAAGAAGATGCGGCTTCTTTCACTTGGTCAGGCCATCGTGTGGGCGACCGGCCTCGTGTTCTCTTGCCTTCGGTATTACCAACAATAACCAGCTTTTCAAGATTGCCATCACCTTTCGCATCACATGGCCGAAGTAGGAAAGTATGCGTTGCAGACATGTGGTGGACAATCGTGTCTTAATGCCGAGTTGGGAGAGAACAGATCCATTTGTGCTTTTGGCTACCATGGTATTCGTATCATTCGTCTCCAGCACCACATTTCAAATGCATTTATTCTCTGACTCTCTCTAGCGCGAACTGTCCACGTCTCTACTCCATAGAGGAAGATTGGGAATATTAAGGCAACGAAAAAGTAGAACGTAATAAATTAATCAGTCATTCAAGAACAAAACGGCACAAGCTATTGTGCAAACAAAACGCCGGTGATTATTTCGCATATGTCATAGATTCTGGGTGTGCACGGAAGGAGCCTCCCCGAGTGGCGCATATAACAAGCATGCGCCCGGCGCACCCTGAGCAATAGTCTGCGGACGGCAAGTCGGTAACGCAGACTAGCCGATCCTTCGACCACGACTCAACGGCAAATAACTTGCCGTGCGTGTCCCTACACCTGCACACGCGAGGACCTTTACAAGGCCACTGAAAGTGCCATATCGGTGGCCGAGTTCTGGTCCTCAAAAATATGAGTCGACACGCAAAGAAAGAAGATAGATTTTGCGTTCAAAAGCAGAATTGTAACATACAGAATAAATGGGTCGTCACACACTTTACACCGTAAAGTGTACTTGGAAGGAGCTACATCAAAGGTACTTAAATTGATAAATTTAGAATTGGAAATACCTGCCCACATCAAAGTTTACATAGAATCATTTTCTACCTATGTTAATATAAAAAACGACAAAATGAAACGTGACCTAACATCATTTAACGTAAAAAACGTACACGTCTATCACTCACTCGCGTAACACAAGCTCCGAACAAAATATTACTAAAAATTAGTAACTTTTCGGTAGTGACTATCAAAAGTGTTGCAAGTGTAAAAGTGTGCTCTCAGTGACCGGGAAAAGTGTAGGCAAGTCAAACCACTATCAGGATCCAGAGCTACAGGCCACGAACTTTGGGACCCCAAAACGCCAGGCAGGTTAGTGCGAATCAAACCGCTTAAACGTGAATATTGAAGCCCCAGCAAAGACCAACCTTTTGCTGAAAAAAATTTGGAAATCGGTGCAGAAACCGCGAAGTTATTCATAACTAGGGCATCAATCAAACACGTGGTGTACACGCGCTAACCCAACCTCAACGACACGAGGCGGACCGTACGTGGAGACTCCGAAGCCGGATCCAAGACTCTGCCCTGCGAAGCTCATCGTCGCGGGAAGGCCTACACTTAACCTGAGGTAACTCACGCATCCCTCGTCCTAGAATAACCGTGTTTGGGTTCGCCTGAACCGGGATACCAGGACGCTTCTCTTTCTTCTATCTTCTTCCCCTTTTTGAAGCACCATCCCTACCCCCTGAGATTTCCCTTTCCCCTCAGGGGAGGACATACGATACCGGGATTTATTATTTATACGGAATATAATTTATCCTTGTATTCGGGTTGATATTTACGTATAAAAAAATGTCCTCTTCACAATCCAACGCAAGAAAGGGTGAGTTCAATTTCAATTTATGTAATAAAAAGTTCGCCGTCCCTCCAGCACGGCCTTCGCGAACGCTGAGGGAAAAGGCCCTTAGGAAGTCAGGACCGAGTCCGAGAAGGAGTCCGAGAAGCGGACGCCGGTATCAACACCCAACCGGCCCAAACCGACGAAGGCGGTATCGGAAGGTACGGCCCAAACCACCCTCCCCGAAAAACCAATCCCCTCCCCCTCCAACAGCGAAACCCTCAACACCGCGCCCATCAATGAGAGAGTCATCAACTGGACGCAGTGTGGCATTTCGCCACCAAAAGAGGTCCATTTAGACGACGATTCCATAGTGTCCACCATCGACACGGAAGGCAGCTGTGGCATCGGCAAAAGCCGGAAAAGCCTACTGATAGCGCCTTCTCAAAGGGGAATCGGCGTCGAAATGGACTGCGCGACGAAGCTGGCCAACGAGGAGCTTCAAAAAGGTAAGTTGGCCCTCGAGAGCGCAACAACGATGAAGAAGGAGCTCAAAGTGACGGCCCTGGAGAGCCTGCAGTCTCTATATGAGACAGTTCTGTCCCTCTCCGACTCCAGAGCACGCCATATCACCAACCTCGAAAGAGAAAAGAAGAGGCATGCTATGGAGTTGGTGAGGGTGGAACGCGCGCACACCAGGGCCGTCGCGGAAATCATTAAGGGACTCTCTGCCGAGGTGGTCATCGTCCGCAAGGACCTGGAGGAGACGAAGACGGGCACAAAAGGCGTAAGGGACTGGCTGGGGTACGAATCCCAGGAACCCTATCGCCTCATAGCGGAGACCTCCTTTAAATTTTAGTCTGTTTTATGTAATAATCTGTGTAATCAATCTGTTTTAACTGTTTAAATTCAACTTATATATATAGATATTGTAAGGAATACGCGTATATATATACAAAAAAAAGGGCAAATATATATATGTTAGAGTCGGGGAGTATATGTTAGAGTCGGGGTTGTTAGCTGGTTGAAATTGCCGTTTCGGTTCGTACTTAATTTATTAATCACTTCATAGATTGACACAACTTTACTTTTTAATTACAATTTAATGCTTAGTAAATTAAATCACGAGATTATAACACATTGAATAAATACAATTATTGAATTAATAATAATGGTTGCTCGGAGATGTTCACTGCTCGAGCGCTCGCAGTGGAATGAATCGTCCGGCGGTGGGGCGCCCTCTTTTATAGGCGTGCGCAAACAAGTGAGTCATCGACAGCCGTTGAAGTTTTCAAATGAATTTCGTGCGCGCTAACACGGCCATTCTGCAGGTAGGCGCGTCCCGGCGCCTGCACTTCTTCGCATTCTGAAATGTAACAAAACTGGTGTATCTGCAACTCATATTTAAACCTCATAGTCAACATTATCTTTTTATTAATCACCGACACGGGCACATAAACTAAATTTAGGAGCACTACACGAGTTGCTCATGACAAACCATGTCGATTACTTTTTTAGACTGCTTTGTAATATGACTAAGACTGCTTTGTAAAGTTACGCTCGTTCGGCCACTCCTGCCCTTACGCGATGGCAAAGTTAGCAACTGCATTAGGTAAATAGAAAAGATACAGCTCACCATTGCACATAAGAAATCTGTTTGGAGTGGTGTAACACACAAGTCGATCCATTGCTTTGTTTGCGCCGCGTAGCCAGCCACGCCGACACGCCGTTCGCACCGCTCCGTTCTTGTACGAAGATAATAATTCATGAAAATGTAAACGCTAACACGGCCATTTTGTAAAGAAGCTCGTGCTTTGAGCGTGATCTTAATTTTTAATATCTTTATGTGTCTAGAAAGACTATTCAATCGTTTTTCGTAATTGTTGCTGAAAATAAAATATTCAATCCGACATTGGACAAGCCAAGTACTGGATATACGGTTGAAAATAATTTCTCTTTTTCTTTTTATATTTGTTGCTGTTTTTTTTTTATATCTTTACGTCTCTAGAAACACTATCTAATAGTTTTTCATAATTGTTGCTGAAAATAAAATATTCAATCCTGACATTGGACATTCCAAGTACTGGATATATAGTTGAAAAGAATTTAATGTCATTTCTTATTATTATTATGTATTTTCCTTACACCGGACTATTAAGAGTCCCGGTCTTTTGGAAGGCTAGTATGGGGCCAAAGCCAACACACGGAAGCCCTTTGACATATTTATAATCTTTTGTAAAGGATGCACAATCCGGGGACTATCTTATTATTATTATTATTTTTATCTGTTGCTAAATATTTTTTTTTTATATTATTACGTCTCTGGAAACACTATCTAATAGTTTTTCATAATTGTTGCTGAAAATAAAATATTCAATCCTGACATTGGTCATTCCAAGTACTGGATATATAGTTGAAAAGAATTTCCCTTTTCTCTTATATTTGTTGCTGAAAATGAATTTTTTTTTTCTTCGGTTAAGCTCACCTCTATACTACTCGCCTGTTTGTCTTTTATATTTAAATCTCTGTGTAAAAATAAAATAAATTGTTAAATTATACCTTGATATCGTATATTCTGTTATTCATCACTCGGCTCAGTGCCTTTACAAATGCCGCAACAAACCAGCGACGGCTGAGCGACAAACTGCTGTCTTACCATATTTAAGACGTACCTCAAACCGCCGAAGAAAATAAACCACTTCTAAGACCAGTTAAGTGCCTTTTTTACATGACATTTCACGATACCATAATAAAAAGATTATTATTGCAGGTGACTTTAATATTGACATTCTTAAAATTGATTCCAAATCATCTAGATTAAGAGACATCATTTTAAATTTTAATCTCAATATTCATATTGTAGAACCTACTCGACTAAATTCATGTATAGACAATATAATTAGCAACATACCCGACGCTATAGGAAAGACCCACGACTTATATCTCTCAGACCATAATACAGCGCAGACTCTATCAATACCCGTATCCAAATTTAAACATCGTATAGAGTCATGGTTCACTGAAAAAAGAGATTACGGAAAAGAAAATATTGTAAAGTTCAATGAAAACTTGTCTAACTGGAACTGGGACGAGATCTTAAGCGAACAGGATATTAACAAAGCTTTTAATATGTTTCACGATACATTTTGTTTACTTTATGATCTTTGCTTTCCGTTTGTACGAATCAAAATTAAGGCGGATAAACAAGCTCCAGCTTGGATTACCAAAGGTATTAGAAAATCGTGTAGACATAAAAGACTACTACGACACCGATATTATATGAACAAAAATGAACACAATAAGAACATATACGTTAAATACAATAAACTTTTAAAACGATGCATTCAATTCTCTCAACAATGTCGTAGTTTAAAATATATATCGGGGGCCAAAAATAAATGTAAAGCTACCTGGGACATTATAAATAAAAAAAAAAAACATTGAAACCAAATGAAGGTAATGTTGCTATTCGTAGTGGCAATAAATGTTTGAAGGATGTTAATGAAATAGTTGAAGCATTTAATAATTTCTTTTTAGGAGTCCCTAATAAAACTACCACGAATTCTTCTGTCCATGTCCCAACTCATAGTAATACTATGTATTTGTATTTGACTCCATGTAATATAGGGGAATTACAGAAAATTATTCGCTCTTTAAATAATACCTCGTCGGTTGGCTATGATGGTCTGAGTACTTTTGTTATGAAAGCGTGCGCAGATATAATGTCTCCAGTATTACTTTACCTAATAAATTTATCGTTTAGTTCTGGTATATTTCCTGACAGACTTAAGCTTTCAGTTATACGACCATTACATAAAAAAGGTGATAAACTCGATTTAAACAATTATCGTCCAATTACGTTAATCCCAATATTTTCAAAAATATTTGAAAAAGTAATGCACAATCGTATTATAAATTATTTAGACAAATTTCAAATCATAAGAGACGAACAAAATGGTTTTCGTAAAGGTAAATCTACAACATTAGCTGTATACTCACTTATGACTAAAGTAATCACACATATCGATAGAAAAAGACCAGTTACAGTAGTGTTTTATGATATGAGTAAAGCTTTCGATTGTGTGGATCATCGAATACTCATTAACAAATGTGAAAATTACGGCTTGAGGGGGCTAATTCGTGATTGGTTGCTAAGCTACCTTTCAGATCGCTCTCAGTGTGTAGAAATAGCATATCTAGATAAGGAACGAACGGAAAAAACTCATAGATCCTGTTATCAATCTAATAATTATGGTGTACCACAGGGGAGCATTTTAGGTCCATTATTATTCTTACTTTACATTAACGATCTCCCGAAATCAATCCCCTATGACTGTACCCTATTTGCAGATGATATCTCGGTTATAATTTCTGACAGTGGTAATAATTCAGTTAACGAACGAAATAAAGTGGTCAACTCCACTTGCGATTCCGTAATTGATTGGTTAGAATACAACAACCTTCAATGTAATATTACAAAAACAAAATATATACATTTTAGGAACTATAATACAAAACAATATTCTTACAATGTTTTATGTCGAGGACAAAATCTTCAAGAAGTTAATGAGTACAAGTTTCTTGGACTGATAGTAGATCAGCATTGTAATTGGAAGTCGCACATCAATCATGTTTGCTCTAAGTTACAACGATTTGTATATGCACTGAAAAGATTACGAAACATCTCTGATGAAAAGACTGCTCTCACTGCATACCACGGCTATGTAGCGTCCCTCCTAAGATATGGACTTTTACTCTGGGGCAACTCCACTAACATTAAGCAAGCATTTATAGCTCAAAAAAAGTGTGTAAGAGCTGTAAGCGGAATAGGACCTTTAGACTCATGTAGACCAATGTTCAAAAAGTTAAAATTACAAACACTTACTGGGCTCTACATTATGCAGGTGTGTACTTTTGTAAAAGAGCATCCTAATTGTTTTAAAAATATATCGGAGGACAAATATTTTAAAGGTACTTGTAGAGATCCAACACGCCTAGCAATGATAAAATGTAATACCGCCTTATGTCACAAAAACTGTAATGTAATGATTATTAAAATATTTAATAAACTACCAATCGGCATAAGAGAGTTGCCTCTTAATCATTTTAAAATAAAATTACACAAATGGCTGATGGAGAAATGTTTTTATAATATAAAAGACTATTTTGAATATAAAATTTAATTTGACATGTATCATATTGTTTTAATTTTGAATATGACATTAATGTGAATTAAAATTATGATACCATTGTTATTTTGTAATGATTGATTATATAGTAGTATTTATTTAAAATTAAATTTCAATTAAAATATTTGTATGTCAGACTTGGCGAGGCATGCTGTACCGTCTATAACTATAAGAACTTGTTACTTGTTTACCATGCTTCAAACAAATAAATAATTTCATTTCATTTCATTTCATTTGCTTCCTTGACTGTGGGCCCTCATATGCAGGCCAAACCAAAAACAGTATAGGAACACGGATCAAATAGCCGACGCTGCCCGGTATGATACACGAGGCCACCAAAACAATACAATAAACCATTATTAACTTCAATTAGATGCAGAGGATAGCTGTGAGCTGCCACCCGCTTGGGCCCCAAAGCACGTCAAAAAAGACATTAAAAATATTCTAGACAGTTTCTCGTAGATTCTTCTCGGCTGATGTATATTCGAATATTTTAAGTCTACTGTGATTGTGGTTACGGATTCCGTAAAGGGTCCAAAACTGTCAGAAAATGAAAACAAAATTATAATCATGATAAAAAAAAAACGTGTGGGTAGTTTTATTTTAACGTGTTCAAAAAAAAAAATGTTTACACCAACACTACTCGTGTAAATCAAAGAAATCGAAATCTGGTACCAAGTTAAGAGACTTATTGCACGCATACGTATGCGATATACGCACTGTACCGTCTAAATTATTTGTAGAAAGAAAAAAAAAACGTGTCTGTTCTAATGCTTGAATTCTGATTCCAATTAAGTATATCGAAAAACACTTCAGATATAGTAGAGTAATAAAATAAGTATACTTAGCTGTAACAACAGACTCTTATGTCAATATCAAGATGGACTCAATTTTTCTTTTTGTGGACGTTGGTTGTTCCCGTCTTCTGATGTTAGAGTCGGGGTTGTTAGCTGGTTGAAATTGCCGTTTCGGTTCGTACTTAATTTATTAATCACTTCATAGATTGACACAACTTTACTTTTTAATTACAATTTAATGCTTAGTAAATTAAATCACGAGATTATAACACATTGAATAAATACAATTATTGAATTAATAATAATGGTTGCTCGGAGATGTTCACTGCTCGAGCGCTCGCAGTGGAATGAATCGTCCGGCGGTGGGGCGCCCTCTTTTATAGGCGTGCGCAAACAAGTGAGTCATCGACAGCCGTTGAAGTTTTCAAATGAATTTCGTGCGCGCTAACATATAAATAATAACGGAAAAAAAAGAAAAATATCGAGAAAAAAAAAGTATTCCTCTAGTGAGTAGTCACCAAATAACTTGTAATTGTTTAAGCTTAGTGAAATAATCTTTTAATTAAAATAAATCTTGTAAGGGTACGGACCTTGTGTCTGTAGGCGTGTTTTAATTTCAGGAGTGTGGTTTTAGCAGGTAGGAGTCCTGCACTACCCAGACGGATTCACTCGTGAGTCCATAGGCTCACTTGTGGATCCAGTGGGTGAGGTGTCCATGATGGATTTCCACACTCCTGCGAAAAAAAAAAAACGTAAAAAACGTGGCTTCAGACGAATCATCCAATTTAAAAAAAATACATAAAATGTGCGACTCTATAATTCGCAAGTGTGATGAATTCCAAGAAAAGGATAGTGGATGGGCTCTAGAAAAAATAGAGTTTTTCGAATTGAACATTAACAAATATAATCCACTCAATGCAAGCTCATACATTAAACTTCCTCTGTAGATGCAACAAAAACATGCTTGTGTAAATGTTAAAAACAAAGATGATGCATGTTTTTTCTGGGCTGTATTGAGTGCTCTATATCCAGCGAAATCAAATGTCGATCGAGTCGCATCATATCCCCACTATGAAACAGTGTTGAAAACACAGGATATATAGGCCTGTATGTGTTAAAGGAATTAAAAAGTTTGAAACACAAAATAAAATTAAAGTTAATGTAACTGTGTTGAGTGTAAAAAACAGTGTATTATACCATTGTTTAGGTAAAACCTACAATCAACATGTGAATCTGTTATTCTTTGTAAAAAATCCCATTATTGCTGGATAAAAAAAATGTCACGATTAATATTAAGTCAAATAAATAATTATCAACATCGCATGTTTTTTGTAATGGATGTTTACAAAGATTTAACAACAACGAAAAATTAAACTTCATGAGAAACGTGGTTGTAATAAAGCTTTAACCAGCTAACGATAAATATATATCTTTCAAAAATGTAAGTCATCAACTTGTTGTTCCTTTTGTAATATATGCGGACTTTGAATCAATATTATGTCCTGCACCGAAATCTGTAAATAAAACTACTTATTATAGTAATAAACATAATGTAGCTTTAATTATTATATAAATTGTAACTATATATAAATCTTTATCAAAATTTGTCATGTATCGTGACAAGGATTGTGTACAAAAATTTATTGATAACATTTATTCAGATCTAAGTTTCATTACAGATATTTTCGCAGAAATAGTTCCATGTGAAAACTTATTATTCAAATATTATTATCAACACGTTATTGTCACATTTTTAATGTGGAATTTACAACCGCAGACGATAAAGTTATCGATCATTGCCATTTTAGTGGGAAGGTCAGAGTCAGGTCACAACGAATGTAATTTAATTTATAAAAAACCAAATGTACCATTTTTTTTTCATAATATTAGTGGTGTGGCGACATCTACACACCACATAAGGAACTAATTACTAACAGCGCCATCTATCTGCAACTGAGCGGAATAAACTGAAGAGTCCTGAATCGCGCAAGCGAAATTTACAGCGCAATTGACTATGTATACGAGAGCCCGACTACAACCGTCGGGCAGCTGCCCACCAGACATAACACCCGTCTGGTCGGAGAATCCTCCCTTTTCAATGGGGATTCCCTCATCCCCATAGTGGATATGATAGTCACTTGTTTATAAAAGAATTAGCCACCAGAGATGGTGATAATATTGATTGTATACCAATACATAAAGAAAAATATATTTCATTTAAAAAGAAACTCCATTTTACCAACACTTAAAATAGAATAAGGCCCTCCGCACATGGAGCTACTCAAAAGGAACTAATCACAAACTCAAATTACTAACGAGTTTTTTGAGCGTCACCGCCCATACATTGCCATACAGGTTCGCACACGACGCGACTAGTCACTAACCAGTTAGTAACGCGTTGGCAACTGATCGCGCGCGACGCGTCGTGCCGGTCGCCGAGCTACTAGGTTACCCGAGTTTACTGTGTTTTGATGTGAAAAATGAATGATCAAGCCTTAAATATTAAATTTGTGCAGAAAGTGGAAGAGTATCCATGTTTATATAATTATAAACTGACAGATTACTCACGAAAGGATGTAACAGAAAGAGCTTGGAGTGAAGTTGGAAAAGTATTTAATTTGACTGGTAAGTACCTATATTTAATTATTTTATTACAAAATATGATTCCATTGCCACGGTAATGCTGCATGGTGTTTAATAAAATAATTTGCCAAATAATCTCTGAGATTATAAGCTGATGATGTTGGAGTCACTTGAAGATTTTGTGGAGCAGGTATTGATTCAGGAGTGAAGTCAGTTGTTTCGAAATGTTGTGGTTTATACTGAATACCTTCTCTGCTTCGTACGAAATTATGCAAAATACACACAGATTTTATAATATTTGTAACTTTTTGCGGATCTCGACAACGTATAGGCCTGTCTAGAACGGCAAATTTCTCAGCCATCATTCCAAATGTACATTCAATTGTCTTTCTACCTCGACTCAGTCTATAATTAAACACTCTTTTAATATTGTTCAAAGTTCGTTTTGGATATGGTCTCATCAGATAGCGTAATAATGGAAACGCCTCATCACCTACGAAATAGTAGGGAAATTCTTGTTCGTCGTTTGGTAATCTTGAAGGCGCGGGAATATTAGCAGTGTTTTCTAGCCATTGTTTGATAGCTGAAGCATGAAATATTCCACCATCACTATTTCTCCCAGCGTAGCCACATTCAATTAATGTAAATAACCCGTCCGCATCACTACATGCCATCAAGACAACAGAATGAAATGACTTGTAGTTAAAATTACTTGATCCTGAATTAGGGAATTTCTCTATTCGGATATGTTTTCCATCTAAGGAACCGATACAATTAGGCAAATTCCACAACAAACTATAACGCTCTGATATACTCTTCCATTTTCTTACATTAGGGATTGGCATATAAATATCTTTTAGAACATTCCAAATAATGACTGTAGTTTCAGCGATTATCTGTGCAACTGTATTATCTCCTCTAGCAAAATAGTATCCGATGTTCACAAATGAATCGCCACTTGCCAAGTACCTGGAAACAAAAAAATAAGTTGTTAATTTTGTTTCAGAGGGCCAATGTAAAGAAAAATGGAAAAATTTGCGCGCAGTTTTCGTCCGGCACACAAAACCAGCTTCAAGTGGATCATCATCAAAAAACAAGAAACCTTATTATTTGGCCGATGCGATGCAATTTACCATTCCATTCATAAAAACTCTGAATAATACTGTATCAGGTAATCTCCCGCAGCAAGCAGTAGAAGAAGTGTTGGAACAAGAAGATAACGAAGAAGTAAATGAGTCGCAATCCATATTACATCAGAACATCCCATTATCATCTCAAAACATGACATCACCATCTCAAAGCACGCCATCACCATACCAAAACAATCCATCACCCATGTCATGCCCTTTGCCTGCATCTTCTCCTATAACCAATCAACCACTGTCGCCCTTGTCATGCCCTTTATCCAGACCACCTGCTTCCAGTACTGGCAGCCGCTTTACTCGTCGTAAAGGGAAATCATTTTCAACAATCGATGATGGTATTATGGACTACTTTAAAGCCAGAAAGGCTAAACTTGATAAAAACACTATAGAAACAGAGGACCCTAAGCGAATGTTTCTTCTAAGCTTACTGCCAGACATGAAAGCAATGTCCGACAGTCAAACAAGAACCTTCAAGCGACGAGTGCTGGCTTTAGTGGACGAAATTTTAGAGGAACCTCAGAGACCTTCTTTGGCACCATCACAGCAAGCCACATCATCATATAATTTGGAAACACAAAGCGTATTTGTTTCTACACAAGAACTGCCCTCATTAAATGAGCAGCAATCCACGGCAGCATATAATTTTGAAACACAACATGTTTCTCTTTCCACGCAAGAGCAGCCTGTACCAAATGGACAGCGAGTCACACCAGCATATAATCAAATCCTGACATATTATGAATCAGTACCGAGTCTTATTAATACAAATGATGATTAAAATATGGTTTTAATAATAAAGTATGCTTTGTGGTATATCAGGGTGTTTCTTTATTTTAATAGTAGGTACTTACTTGTTATTACTGTAACATACTACCACGTTCCCACTACAGGGGCATAAGTCTCTTTCCAATGAAAGAAGGGCTTAACGGGTCTGGTCTGGTACTTCAAATCAACATTCAGTAGATCAAAACTTGTTATGTCAAAATCGCATAGTGAGCAACTCATTAGATCAGTGTTTAATTTAAATATGTAGGGAACCGCTGATCTAATGAATTGTTGACATAGCAAGTTTTTTTGTATTGAATGTTAATTTGAAGTACCAGACCCGGGCTCCCAGGGGGTAAATTCTAAGTTGGGTGGAAGCAAGGTCAGATAACCTTGCTACTAATTAAATACATAGGTACATGCATATACTCTCGTCCGTGATCCCCAGAAGGGGGTGGACATAGAGCCTTGGAATCACTAATAAATAAATAGAAATCTTACCTTAGCGTTATTAAAATTCTTTCTTCTGCGCCCACGCACTCCCGCATGTTAGTATTTTTTTTACAAATAGCAGGAGCTATTAACTGTACCAAATGTACGTAGCTATCTTTGGACATTCTATAGAATCCCACAAATTTATTATCTGTTTCACGCAGCTCTCGTGCTGCAACTGACAATCTGCAGTTTACATTATTTTGGATATATGGGTGAATCCAAAATCTGCGTCGATTCCTTCGGCGTCTGTTATGATGATAATATAGTATAATGACATCGTCATCTTCGCTCGATCCACTCGACATTTTTATTGCTTCCAATATTTCCCCTTGCTAGGTTTTTCGCACGTGTTTATTTGGTAGTAGAAATAACAGGAGTGACTGAAACCTTGCAATGTGAGTAGCGTCGTGTGCGAAATACAGTTTATAACTAGTTTGTAATTCTAATTACTGATTAATTCCGTCATATTTGAGTAGCTCCATGTGCGGAGGGCCTAACAGATCGGTTTGTTGATTCTTTTAAATTCATGTGTGCAAGTTTGGACAAGTTGGTTAAACATCTATCTATTAATCAATTTCAAATACTCCCACAATATTTTACAAACTCCATACAAATAGTTTTTTTTTAAACCTTTTGACATGTTTTTATTGTTGACATTAGTTATAAGTGACATTTGTATTTCAATAAAAATAAAATTTAAGAAAAAAATACCAGCCCGAGTTTCTTGCCGATTCTTCTCGGCTGAAGTAATTCCGAATCGGTGGTAGATTAGATTCATTGACCAAGTACCTCATTGAGGCCTTAGATGAATAAATAATTTTTGAATTTGAATTTCGATGACAACTAGAAATACACCAAACAGAAGTGAGAACTAGCTGAATGAAGTAATAAATACACTGAATTGGAAAAAAGTGCAACAGATTGCAAGAACTGTTGATATCATTCAGTAAATGCGGAGAAGTCCATGAAAAAACCCTGAACAGAGTTAGTATATTAGAATCTGACTTGAGACAGGCCAACTCCATCATAACTCAGCTAGAAACAGAAAAATCATGTCAACAGTCAGCGGACACACACAGGTTGTCATCCTATGATAGGGATATACAGTTGCTGCGTGACGAGCTTTATCAGAAAGAAAATCTGATAAAAAACATATTTAACAGCTATACAGGGACTCAACAAGATTTGTAAATGCAAATGACAAAAGCTGGACAAACCAGCCTGTTTGACCGGACAAGTGCTACAAATAGAAAGCAGAGTGTAAATGTGCTATGTAATTTTAATTACACAAATGGAGATTTGTCCAAACCATCTGGTGGACCACGAGATCGCCACTTTGTTCAAACAAAATGGGGCGAGTTAACCACCAAATTAAACAGTGATGGATCAGGGGGTCCTAGGTCTGAGGAGAAATGGGACAAGGCAATTTTAACTCAAGAGACGGTATTTTTTTTGTTGTATCGCTTGAATGATAAGTGGTACAACTACAAAAAATATTGTTAGTCGCTTTTTGTTGCTGTGTTTTTGGAAGTGTTTTAATTGTTTGGTTTGCTTATCAAGCTGTGAAGTGATTACAAAAACAATTGTAAAAAGATGGAAAAATTGTGCCAAATGATGAATAGGGCTGGTGGTGGCACTGGTGGAGGCCCAGCACTTCAATTATGGTTAAATGACCTCGAAATGAGAGTCATGAACATAACTGGAGTGCAAGCAGCTGCTGGTATGGTGGTAGAAGAAGCTGGCTTTCCGCGGGTTGGCATATTTTATTATACTACACAATTATGGCGAATAAACGAGGAAGTTTTGCATCTTGTAGCTACACTTATAACGGAGAGAAGAGAGAGGCCGTCGAAGCTTTCTAGACCGCTGCATCAGTCTATAAGTCTTCTGAGGGAATGACCGACAGGGAAGCATTACAATGACTTCTTCTTTGGGAAAAGCATCAATATGGTGGCAAGGTGTAAATGACAGCGTATTAGGATGGGATTAGGATGGACAATTCAGCAACAAACTGCTCATTCTACGTTTAAACTTCCGCTATTTATAGACTGAGCACCAATGTATCTGTTAAAAACGAACCTCCTAGTAAACGATTACAAGACGCCTCATTGATGTGGGATGAATGCACCATGAGCCATAGAGCACATATAGAGGCCGTGGGAGAGAGCTCATCTTCATGGCATCACAGACAGTAATTTGCCACAACAGTTACAGAAACATGAGGAAGGATTTTTTCGCACTCCACCACAACACCAGTAACAAGTAGACGCCCATATAAAGGCACATATGTATGGAAATGACACGTTTGACGTGTCACAGGAAAATTACTTCAATGAAAAAGATTGCCCCGCTAATGGCGGCCTTCTATTTTTTAAGTTTTTATGGGGTTAGTTTTTTATTTTTTTATATATTGTAAAAACTTAAAAAATAAGAAAATAAATGATTATGCGAAAAAAATGTTAAAATGTTAAATCATCTTTTACTGTGTGATGTGCAATTGCCCTTTGATATACTCTATCTCAGGAAGTGTAATGTTATTTTATTTTGTGTTATTAAATAAAACTCCCGTTCTCTGGCGATGAGGAATTCGTCACTCCGCTTAAAAGAAGTGCGTCGAGCGACGAGGAAGGGCCACAGTCGCCGCCGCTACCGCCTGCGCGACGGGGGCGACGAGAAAAATTTAAAAGTCGAAACTAATAAGCAGTATTACAATCAAGAAAGAATGTTTAACAATGCTTCGAAACGAACATGAAGCGAAAAAAGTACAAAAATGCTTTTCTGGTTCGAAAAACAGTATAATGATTTTTGACAATGGTAGATGGGAAGGTCGACCAAGTATTGACTGATACAAGTTCGGGAGCAGTTTGTACTATCTGCGGAGCTAGACCGACTGAAATGAATGATTTAAGTAAAGTCGCTTCTAAACCAGAAAATAAAGATGCTTACCAGTACGGTTTGAGTACTTTGCATGCTTGGATACGATGCATGGAGTTAATACTACATGTATCGTACAACCTACCATTCCAAAAATGGTCAGCTACAACTGCCGAAAATAAGAGACTTAAGGAAGAGAAAAAAAAGACCGTACAAACCCAATTTAGAAATCAGATGGGTCTACATATAGATAAACCCCGACAAGGAGCTGGAAATAGTAATGATGGAAACACTTCGAAACGAACATGAAGCGAAAAAAGTACAAAAAAGCTTTTCTGGTTCGAAAAACAGTATAATGATTTTTTTGTCAGTTATTCTGGCACTTCAATATGGAAAACATTTCTGTTGAGGACTGCGAAATACTTCCATGGGGTGAATATCACTGCCCTAACGGGAGGGTCTTTGATATTCCGGTGCTCGGAATTAATGGTGCCCCGTTTTACGATGCGGAGTGGTGGGTGGGTGAGCCATATGGGGTTTCACTATATGGACCCTCTGCTGAGGGGTTTGTCACCTGCCCACGGGTACTTCGTGAGGAGTCCAGATGGTACCCTGCACCCCTTCGTTACCCTGGAGGGGCTTCAGCACATGTTGCGTTGCGTCCTTCTTCTGGAGGTGCTTGAGGAAATGGAAAATGGAGTTTCCGAAGACGAAAGCGTGAAGCCCAAAAGACAGACTCCACCCTCACATTCTCTGAAAAAGAAGTCTTCGCCGGTAATAAAACCATATATGAAGTGGACAAAAAGACACTTCGTTTATACCACATACGACTCCCTCAATAAACAATAAATATTCCATTTGACAAGACTGTACATAGTGTCATGTAAAAGTTAAGAAGAATTATTTGTCACCTATCGAAATAGAAGATATTTTTTGATTTGGAAATGAATCAAATGGAGGCTCAGCATCCAGCGTCACTAGGATTAAACTAGTCTGTTCAATCGCCATAGTTTGTCACCTGCCCACGGGTACTTCGTGAGGAGTCCAGATGGTACCCTGCACCCCTTCGTTACCCTGGAGGGGCTTCAGCACATGTTGCGATGCGTCCTTCTTCTGGAGGTGCTTGAGGAAATGGAATTTGGAGAAGAAATCGTGCATGCTGCGCCAGCGGGATGATATTCGAGGATACTACATATATCTTCATATGTATCACATTTTTCTATCTTCATATTTTTTTTTTTTTTTATAAAGTCTTCTTACTTACTAGATCAGGCTCCGCATCCAGCGTCACTAGGATTAAACTAGTCTGTTCAATCGCCATAGTTTGGTTGTATTGTTGATAGGTTAGTGAAGCTGGTGGATGCAGAACCGATCAATGAGTGTGTTAAAATCCATCAATTTCCAAATGTTAAAATCATCAGAAGATTGAATAAGAATAGTAAGGTTAAAAAAAAGAGATATCATAAGTTAAACAAAAACCACGTGGCACTGCTGCGAGCTGGAGCAAAGGAGATAAAGGGTCCAGACGCGGCATCACTCCACAACACCGTAGGCACTTTTAGAAAAAAAATGGGAATTACAGAAATGTAGATTTGTCCAAACCATCTGGTGGACCACGAGATCGCCACTTTGTTCAAACAAAATGGGGCGAGTTAACCACCAAATTAAACAGTGATGGATCAGGGGGTCCTAGGTCTGAGGAGAAATGGGACAAGGTAATGTTAACTCAAGAGACGGTATTTTTTTTTGTTGTATTGCTTGAATGGTATGTGGTACAATATAACAACAAGAAATATTGTTAGTCGCTTTTTGTTGCTGTGTTTTTGGAAGCGCTGTTTGAATTGTTTGGTTTTCTTATCAAGCTGTGAAGTGGTTACAAAAACAATTGCTAAAAGAATTGTGCCAAATAATGAATAGGCCTGGTGGTGGCACTGGTGGAGGGCCAGCACTTCAATTATGGTTAAATGACCTCGAAATGAGAGTCATGAACATAACTGGAGTGCAAGCAGCTGCTGGTATGGTGGTAGAAGAAGCTAGCTTTCGAATTAGATAATTAGAAAATTAATTAGAATCCGAAACTGGTTATTTGAAATCGATGAGCGTAGCAAAGAAATTCCCACATTCGAATTTTAAGAGACATTTTTACGCGACCATATCAAAATTTTCAAAAAAAAGCAACGAATTTCATCCAAACATGGAGCAACGAAGAAATAAGTTCCGACCGGTGACCATAGGTCGTGTTCACAGCTGTCATACACACACAGTATTCTTCTTCACGGGGACCTACCCAAGAGACCCAACAGTACCTGTTTATGAGGCCTGTTTAGCAGCCCAGGAGTTGCACCTGCTCTTATTCCCAATTGATCCAGCGAGAGACCTCATGGAAACACGGTATACTGAGCTGTCTATCGTTTATGACAGCTACAATACACTGCGAGCTATCGCCCAACCGGCTCTTTTGGCTGTTGCGCTGAGAGCGGCTGACAATTAACGAACTGGACGTCTACACGTGTTTAAGTGCCGTGTGAGTGTTCCCCCCCCTTGTCCGTGTTTCTAGTTAAATTTAAGGTATTTATTATTAATTATATGTGATTATCAACGACACGACCTGGATCCCGACTCTGGGCATCAAGAAAGAAAATCTTAGAAACCTCCTGCATCGGAAATTCAAGATGGCAATGTCAAACGAGCAATTTCAGCAGCTTCTAACCACAATAATGGAAAGTAAACGAGGGAGTTTTGCATCGTGTAACACATAGAACGGAGAGAATAGAGACGCCGTCGAAGCTTTCTTGGCCGCTGCATCAGTCTATAAGTCTTCTGAGGGAATGACCGACAGGGAAGCGTCAAGAACTTTCTCTTCTTCTTTGGGACGAAACATTAATATGGTGGCAATGGGTAAAAGACAGCGTATTAGGATAGGAACAATTCAGCAACAAACTGCTCATCTACGTTTAAACTTCCGCTATTTATAGACTGAGCACCAATGTATCTGTTAAAAACGAACCTCCTAGTAAACTAATACAAGACGCCTCATTGATGTGGGATGAATGCACCATGAGCCATAGAGCACATATAGAGGCCGTGGGAGAGAGCTCATCTTCATGGCATCACAGACAGTAATTTGCCACAACAGTTACAGAAACTTGAGGAAGGATTTTTTCGCACTCCACCACAACACCAGTAACAAGTAGACGCCCATATAAAGTCACATATGTATGGAAATGACACGTTTGACTTGTCACAGGAAAATTACTTCAATAAAAAAGATTGCCCCGCTAATGGCGGCCTTTTTTAAGTTTTTATGGGGTATATTGTTTTTTATTTTTTTATATATTGTAAAAACTTAAAAAATAAGAAAATAAATGATTATGCGAAAAAAAGATTTAAAATGTTAAACCATCTTTTTACTGTGTGATGTGCAATTGCCCTTTGTATACTCTATCTCAGGGAGTGTAATGTTATTTTATTTTGTGTTATTAAATAAAACTCCCGTTCTCGGGCGATGAGGAATTCGTCACTCCGCTTAAAAGAAGTGCGTCGAGCGACTAGGAGTAGGAAGGGCCACAGTCGCCGCCGCTACCGCCTGCGCGACGGGGGCGACGAGAAAAGTTTAAAAGTCGAAACTAATAAGCAGTATTACATTCAAGAAAGAATGTTTAACAATGCTTCGAAACGAACATGAAGCGAAAAAAGTATAAAAAAGCTTTTCTGGTTAGAAAAACAGTTTTTTTTAAACCAAAATTCAGAAAATTATAAATTAAAAAAAAAGATTTGAAATCAGTAGTTTTGTTCGGCTAAAGATGCTAACCAATTTTGGACAACCTTCTCAAAAATAAATATGTTGCTACAAATTCCTTCTCACAACAATGCAGTAGTCCGCAATGCCGACGTATCGATGGATGCATTTGTAAACTCCCTACCTTTAGGCAGTGGTTATATAGAACACAAGCAAAGTAAAATTAAATTTTACCCAGAGAAAATGAAAATATATCTGATGCGAACCTACAACATCTCTTGTCCCCATAAAAACGGCGACTTATCTACTGGAGATACTGTGTGGCAAAATGATACATATTCTTCTGTGAATTAGGCCCATTTTAATGGAGTTCGCTAAAGAAACTCCGGATAAAATAAAATCTGCAACGAGTGATATTAAACTACAGATACAACATTTGCAGCCAACAAAATTAAACTTAAATACGCAAGTAGAGATCACTCAAGATTTATTCATGACAATAATCGATGATAAGGTCGCTCAGACTAATACCGACACTAGTTCTGGAGCAGTATTTACTATATGTGGAGCCACACCAACAAAAATGAAATACATGAAGAAAGTATTATCAAAAATTTGGCAGTACTTCCAATTGACCAGCTATCGGAAGATACACAAGAGTCGCGCAACAAAGACTACCGACACATGCGACTACATCATGCCAGAAAATGTTGCCAAAAAGCTACAGAATATATGTGAATAAGTACAACTGGTACTATATGCCGTCTTGTGCACATAAAATATTGATTCACGGAGAGAGTATCATAAAGTACTTAGCTGTATTACCAATTGGACAACTTTCAGAAGACGCGCAGGAGTCTCGTAATAAAGATTACAAAAAGTTTCGACTACACGATGCTAGAAAATGTTTAAGGACTGCAACTAACGAACATGTATTCCACACATTATTGTTATACCTCAGATCCATATATTAAAAGTATTCGTAAACCTTATGTTAGACACTTTGCAACTTTTGTTTTTTTTTCATGAGACGGGCTCATGAATTATTCGATAGTTCAGAGCTCGTCTATTTGAGTGACCAAATAAATTTTAAGTAATAATTAAGTTAATGAAAATTTGTTTCATTGCAGGTCTCAACAAAAAAAAAGAAAAATAAAGTCTGACTCCGATATCGAATTACAGTCCTGACGGAAGCTGTAGCCGAGATCGCGAAGGTGCAACCAAAAAAGAAGGTGTCGAAGCGCAATGCTTCCGAGAGCACGCCATCAGAATCTAAATGAAAGTAATTTCGTGTTACTGCTTAAACCAGTGATACACGTTGACTACAATGTTAAATTATTCTTGGTTGACATCGATGGTACAATTAAGTACTTAATATATATTATAATCTTGCCAAGTGGCTAATAATATGATCTAAGTGTTAGGAAGTTTGAGTTCCCAGTTTGGGTTCCGGCCTTACGTCTGCTGTCTACGATGGCTCCTATTACTTGTTGCGATTTTATAGTTTCTCCTGTCTTTCCTATTCATTCTGTCGACAACTTTTGACATTG
Source organism: Timandra comae (assembly GCA_958496195.1). Taxonomy (NCBI): domain Eukaryota; kingdom Metazoa; phylum Arthropoda; class Insecta; order Lepidoptera; family Geometridae; genus Timandra; species Timandra comae. Next base: position 896,872 of record OY292382.1, on the reverse strand, counting down.
CCAGACCAATTTAATTACTTATAATTCATCATGGAAACTCAAAAGTGTTGCGAGAACTACATGCCAGGCTGGTGCTTTTCTCCTTAAAGTACCAAGCCACATTGTTTTACCTGACGGTGACGTACCAACAGACCCAACAGTACCTGTTTATGAGGCCTGTTTCGCCGCCCATGAAGCACCCGCTCTTATGCCCAATTCATCCAGCGAGAGACCTCATAGAAACTCTATATACTGAGCTGTCTATCGTTTATGGCCAAACACTACAGAAGTATATAATACACCCTCAATTCGCCAATGAAAAACTAATGCAATGTAATCTGTTGTGTAAATGATTATAAAGAATATGTTAAATTGTTTACAGTAAAAGACACACTACGGGCTCGGACCTCTTTGGTTTCGAGGAAATAACACAAGTATCATCACCGACCTCAACTGACTTCGGTTCGAGCCTGACCAGCCGTGTTGCCAACGGCAAAGTGCGGCGAACGGAGGACCTTACAGGAGACTTTTACGCAGAGGCAAAAGTATATAACAAGGCAGAAGTAGTTTCCACCCCAAAAGAGAATCGGTGGAAGAAAGCCTCGGTGGCCGTTAAAGTCCAGCTGGACCGAAACACGCCGCAGTGGGACGGTCTACAAGTGTTAATGAGACGGACACACGAGTTATTTAATGATTCGGAGCTCGTCTTAAGCGACAATATACTCGTAAGTAGTTACTGTAAGAAAATCCAGCATCACTAAGATTAAACTAGTCTGTTCAATCGCCATAGTTTGGTTGTCAGAATTGTTGATAGGTTAGTGAACTTTTAGAATTTAACACCAACAAATATAATCCACTAAACGCAGGCTACCAACACAATGGAAGACATTGGTTGATTTAGTAATCAATAAACCCTATAAAATTTTCAAAGCAAGCAAATCACCTTCCAAATTTATGGCAAACACTGCAGACCATTGTGTTTCTGGAAAATGGGATTATGATCCCATTACAAACACGATTTAATAATTTAGATCATGATCTAATGCTGCAATTAAACAGTGGGGTTTCTCATCAATAAAGGTCCAAGTGGATACATGGATTGTACATTTTATAACCAATATTGAAGAAAATGTGTAATATAACCTCATATTACAGTGTGACCAAGACATTTAAAAAATGCAAAAAAATGATATCATTAGTTGAAGTCATGTACTCGTAATGTAATTATAACATGGAGACTTTAATGTTCTTCTCAAAAGTGTATACCAACTTAACATTTGGGTAATGAACTGTTAAATTTAATAATTTGCGCTGTTAGCGAGTGCGGTGTAGTGGTTAGTAAAATTTACATGGGGACGTCAACATTCATCTTCACCAACTAAACGATTTGAGTGAAGCAGACACTCATGCTCGTAGAGAGACCTGTGACGATGTGTCGATATGAAGATATGAAATGGACAGAAAGTCACTTCATTTATACCACATACGACTCCCTAAAAAAATTATTAATATTCCATTCCAAACAGTACATTTTGTAACCAAATTTGGGCATGGGATGTTGTTCAAAAATTTTACACACGACATTTCATTTAACAATTTTATAAACATAGTTAATGAATTGAATTCACGATCTAAACAAAACAGACCGGATGAATTAATATTATGGGGATATAAAGGGGGACATTTTGAAAAGGATTTATTAACAAGTCTCAACATCCCGCGCTACAATTTAGAAAATATACAGTGTCCAAAGGTTGAAAAAATAATAGATGATTTTAATTTAAACAGTACCTACACCAATTGTTCGCGGCATGTAGCTTTTCGAGGAAAACCACCTCGATCATGTCGTTGTGGTGGTGTAGAGGTACAAATATTTGCGTATTGGTTAGAAAACATCTACATAGATGGTTCTATGATAAACAAACAATTTAGTTTTAAACAAGTCGGTATATATGTAGTGGACAAAAAGACACTTCGTTTATACCACATACGACTCCCTCAATAAATAATAAATATTCCATTTGACACGACTGTACATAGTGTCATGTAAAAGTTAAGAAGAATTATTTGTCACCTATCGAAATGGAAGATATTTTTGATTTCGAAACGAATCAAATGGAGGCTCAGCATCCAGCGTCACTAAGATTAAACTAGTCTGTTCAATCGCCATAGTTTGGTTGTCAGAATTGTTGATAGGTTAGTGAACTTTTAGAATTTAACACCAACAAATATAATCCACTAAACGCAGGCTACCAACACAATGGAAGACATTGGTTGATTTAGTAATCAATAAACCCTATAAAATTTTCAAAGCAAGCAAATCACCTTCCAAATTTATGGCAAACACTGCAGACCATTGTGCTTGAAAATGGGATTATGATCCCGTTACCTGCACAATTTAATAATTTAGATGATGATCTAATGCTAAACAGTGGGGTTTCTCATCAATAAAGGTCCAAGTGGATACATGGATTGTACATTTTATAACCAATATTGAAGAAAATGTGTAATATAACCTTATGTTACAGCCAGCGTAACCAAGACATAAAAATTTACTTGGAATGTAAGGATAATTGGATAAGACATATAACACAAAACAAAGTGTTTCAGTTGTGGACATGACATATTCCGCTGGCGAAATTACATGGAGACGTTAATGTTCTTCTCAAAAGTGTACACCAACTTAACGATTTGGGTGATGCAGACAGTCATGCGCTGATAAAGATCTGGGATGATGTATCGTCATATTTAGAGGACACTGTGGGTGATATTAATGTCGAAAGAGAAGAGTGGCTCCGATTATTGGACAATACTCCGGCCGAGTGTTTTCTCATGAACATTTCACCGAACATTTGGGTAATGAACTGTTACATTTAATAATTTGCGCTGTTAGCGAGTGCGGTGTAGTGGTTATATAAAACACTTTATAATGCATCTATTGCGAACTTTTTTTAAAAGTGTTTAACGAATTTAATTCGCGATCTAAACAAAACAGACCTGATTAATTAATATTATGGGGATATAGAGGGAGACATTTTAAAAAGGATTTTTTAATAAGTCTCCACATCCCGCGCTACAATTTAGAAAATATACAGTGTCCAAAGGTTGAAAAAATAATAGATGATTTTAATTTAAACAGTACCTACACCAATTGTTCGCGGCATGTAGCTTTTCGAGGAAAACCATCTCGATCATGTCGTTGTGGTGGTGTAGAGGTACAAATATTTGCTTATTGGTTAGAAAACATCTACATAGATGGTTCTATGATAAACAAACAATTTAGTTTTAAACAAGTCGGTATATATGAAGTGGACAAAAAGACACTTCGTTTATACCACATACGACTCCCACAATAAATATTCCATTTGACCCGACTGTACATAGTGTCATGTAAAAGTTAAGAAGAATTATTTGTCACCTATCGAAATGGAAGATTTTTTTTTAATTCGAAACGAATCAAATGGAGGCTCAGCATCCAGCGTCACTAGGATTAAACTAGTCTGTTCAATCGCCATAGTTTGGTTGTCAGAATAATAAACTGCCCTAACGGGAGGGTCTTTGATATTCCGGTGCTCGGAATTAATGGTGCCCCGTTTTACGATGCGGAGTGGTGGGTGACCCATATGGGGTTTCACTATATGGACCCTCTGCTGAGGGGTTTGTCACCTGCCCACGGGTACTTCGTGAGGAGTCCAGATGGTACCCTGCACCCCTTCGTTACCCTGGAGGGGCTCCAGCACATGTTGCGTTGCGTCCTTCTTCTGGAGATGCTTGAGGAAATGGAAAATGGAGTTTCCGAAGACGAAAGCGTGAAGCCCAAAAGACAGACTCCACCCTCACATTCTCTGAAAAAGAAGTCTTCGCCGGTAATAAAACCATATATGAAGTGGACAAAAAGACACTTCGTTTATACCACATACGAATCCCTCAATAAATAATAAATATTCCATTTGACACGACTGTACATAGTGTCATGTAAAAGAAGAATTATTTGTCACCTATCGAAATGGAGGATATTTTTTGATTTCGAAATGAATCAAATGGAGGCTCAGCATCCAGCGTCATTAAGATTAAACTAGTCTGTTCAATCGCCATAGTTTGGTTGTCAGAATTGTTGATAGGTTAGTGAAGCTGGTGGATGCAGAACCGATCAATGAGCGTGTTAAATCCATCAATTTCCAAATGTTAAAATCACCACAAGATTTAATAAGAATAGTAAGGTTAAAAATTAAAAATTGATGTATTATTAGAATTGTAAAAAGTATTTAAATAAGTAGGTTTTCTTGTAATGTCGAAATTAATTTAATATTGTGTTCGGAATAATGTTGGTTTTTTTTATTAATAAATGTGAAGGGAATCACTGCGTGCGATAAGCCTGTAGTGTGCCGTGCGAGAGAGTCAGAGGGTCGCAGAGGGACGCGGCGCGGGGACAGCTACAGGCACCGCCGACTTCGGAAAATATTAATGATGAGCCACAACCAAAGAAAAGACGCTACTGTGGAATTTGTTCATATAAAAAAGGCGGATGACCAAAGCGCATTGTTACAAATGCAAAAAGGCGATAATTATGACCACAAGTAGAATTTCTTCGTGACTCTCAAGTCTTAAACTCTGGGAAACCTCAAGAAAACAAATAAGTCCAAAAAGGTCATGGAAAGCGTGCACTTAGTAAGTACCCTATTGCACTATCAGACCAATTTAATTATTTATAATTCATCATGGAAACTCAAAAGTGTTGCGAGAACTACATGCCAGGCTGATGCTTTTCTCCTTAAAGTACCAGGCCACATTGTTTTACCTGACGGTGACGTACCAACAGACCCAACAGTACCTGTTTATGAGGCCTGTTTCGCCGCCCATGAAGCACCCGCTCTTATGCCCAATTCATCCAGCGAGAGACCTCATAGAAACTCTATATACTGAGCTGTCTATCGTTTATGGCCATACACTACAGACGTATATAATACACCCTCAATTCGCCAATGAAAAACTAATGCAATATAATGGGTTGTGTAAATGATTATAAAGAATATGTTAAATTGTTTACAGTAAAAGACACACTACGGGCTCGGACCTCTTTGGTTTCGAGGAAATAACACAAGTATCATCACCGACCTCAACCGACTTCGGTTCGAGCCTGACCAGCCGTGTTGCCAACGGCAAAGTGCGGCGAACGGTGGACCTTAAAGGGGACTTTTGTGTAAAGGTAAAAAAAAAACAAAAAATAATATAACAAGGCCGAAGTAGTTTCCACCCCAAAAGAGAATCGGTGGAAGAAAACCTCGGTGGCCGTTAAAGTCCAGCTGGACCGAAACACGCCGCAGTGGGACGGTCTACAAGTGTTAATGAGACGGACACACGAGTTATTTAATGATTCGGAGCTCGTCTTAAGCGACAATATACTCGTAAGTAGTTACTGTAAGAAAATCCAGCGTCACTAGGATTAAACTAGTCTGTTCAATCGCCATAGTTTGGTTGTATTGTTGATAGGTTAGTGAAGCTGGTGGATGCAGAACCGATCAATGAGTGTGTTAAAATCCATCAATTTCCCTTCCAAAAACTTGGATGTCGGATCCCCCAGTGAGGTGAGGTAATAAAATATAAATAAAATAACTGTATTCTCCTATAATGTTGTTTTTTTTTTCAAATACAATTACAATAATCGGTAGATTACCAGTAATTTCACAATGTTCTATGCCCTAAATCGAAATCGAACACGAAAATAACAGAAAATGTGACAATACTACTGTAACTCAACTCGATAATATGGACAATCAAATGGAGGCTCAGCATCCAGCGTCACTAGGATTAAACTAGTCTGTTCAATCGCCGTAGTTTGGTTGTATTGTTGATAGGTTAGTGAACTTTTAGAATTAAACACCAACAAATATAATCCACTAATCGCAGGCTCATACACAATGGAAGAAATTAATTGATTTTGAAATCAATAAACCGCATAAAATTTTCAAAGCAAGCAAATCACCTTGCAAATTAATGGCAAACACAATGCAGACCATTGTTTCTGGAAAATGGGATTATGATCCCATTACAAACACGATTTAATAATTTAGATGATGATCTAATGCTGCAATTAAACAGTGGGGTTTATCTCATCAATAAAGGTCCAAGTGGAAATACATGGATTGTAAATGTTATAACCAATATTGAAGAAATTGTGAAATGTAACCTTATATCACAGTTTGACAAGACAATTTGATAAGCAAAGCATATTATAAGGTTACGGACTATATTAATGACCGGGATGTCTGGAATTAAATTTCTGCACACGCAACCTCAACATGCATTGTTTTCTTTTTCCATCTATGACATTGTACTAGTTTTAAGGTACTGTTTGTATTTTATTTTATTTAAAAAAAATACCAGCCCAAGTTTCATTCCGATTCCTCTCGGCTGATGAAATTTCCGAATCGGTGGTAGAATCAATTTCGACGTTCATAAGTGCCATTGAGGCCTTAACTGAATAAATGATTTTTGACTTTGACAATAAAAAATTTGGAAACAATTGATGGACTGTCAACTCTATAACATGTATCACAGAAAATGTAATATAACATTATATTACAGTGTGACCAAGACATTTAAAAAATGCAAAAAAATGATATTATTAGTTGAAGTCATGTACTCGTAATGTAACTATAACATGGAGACGTTAATGTTCTTCTCAAAAGTGTATACCAACTTAACGATTTGGGTGATGCAGACATACATGCGCTGATAAAGATCTGGGATGATGTATCGTCATATTTAGAGGACACTGTGGGTGATATTAATGTCGAAAGAGAAGAGTGGCTCCAACTATTGGACAATACTCCGGCCGAGTGTTTTGCTCATGAACATTTCACCGAACATTTGGGTAATAAACTGTTATATTTGATAATTTGTGCAGTTAGCGAGTGCGGTGTAGTGGTTATATAAAAACACTTTATAATGTATCTATAGCGAACTATTTTTTTATTATTGATATAGATGGTTTTATGATTAATAAACATTTTTTTTTTAAAGTCGGTATATTAGATGTTTATAAAAAGACACTTCATTTATACCACATACGACTCCCTAAAAAAAATAATTAATATTCAATTTAATAAAACAGTACATTTTGTGACCAAATTTGGGCATGGGATGTTGTTCAAAAATTTTACACACGACATTTCATTTAACAATTTTATAAACATAGTTAATGAATTTAATTCGCGATCTAAACAAAACAGACCGGATGAATTAATATTATGGGGATATAAAGGGGGACATTTTGAAAAGGATTTTTTAACAAGTCTCAACATCCCGCGCTACAATTTAGAAAATATACAGTGTCCAAAGGTTGAAAAAATAATAGATGACTTTAATTTAAACAGTACCTACACCAATTGTTCGCGGCATGTAGCTTTTCGAGGAAAACCACCTCGATCATGTCGTTGTGGTGGTGTAGAGGTACAAATATTTGCGTATTGGTTAGAAAACCATCTATTTAGATGGTTTTATGATAAACAAACAATTTAGTTTTAAACAAGTCGGTATATATGAAGTGGTCAAAAAGACACTTCGTTTATACCACATACGACTCCCTCAATAAATAATAAATATTCCATTTGACACGACTGTACATAAAGTCATGTAAAAGTTAAGAAGAATTATTTGTCACCTATCGAAATGGAAGATATTTTTTGATTTCAAAATTATTCAAATGGAGGCTCAGCATCCAGCGTCACTAAGATTAAACTAGTCTGTTCAATCGCCATAGTTTGGTTGTCAGAATTGTTGATAGGTTAGTGAACTTTTAGAATTAAACACATCAAATATAATCCACTAAACACAAGCTCATCCACAATGGAAGACATTGGTTGATTTAGAAATCAATAAACCCTATAAAATTTTCAAAGCAAGCAAATCACCTTCCAAATTTATGGCAAACACTGCAGACCATTGTGCTTGAAATGGGATTATGGTCCCGTTACCTGCACGATTTAATAATTTAGATCATGATCTAATGCTGCAATTAAACAGTGGTGTTTATCTCATTAATAAAGGTCCAAGTGGATACATGGATTGTACATTTTATAACCAATATTGAAGAAAATGTGTAATATAACCTTATGTTACAGCCAGCGTAACAAAGACATAAAAATTTACTTGGAATGTAAGGATAATTGGATAAGACATATAACACAAAACAAAGTGTTTCAGTTGTGGACATGCCTATTCCGCTGGCGAAATTACATGGAGACGTTAATGTTCTTCTCAAAAGTGTATACCAACTTAACGATTTGGGTGATGCAGACATATGTACATGCGCTGATAAAGATCTGGGATGATGTATCGTCATATGTAGAGGACACTGTGGGTGATATTAACGTCGAAAGAGAAGAGTGGCTCCGATTATTGGACAATACTCCGGCAGAGTGTTTTGCTCATGAACATTTCACCGAACATTTGGGTAATGAACTGTTACATTTAATAATTTGCGCTGTTAGTGCGGTGTAGTGGTTATATAAAGCACTTTATAATGTATCTATTGCGAACTTTTTTAAAAGTGTTTAACGAATTTAATTCACAATCTAAACGAAGCAGACCGAATGAATTAATATTGTGGGGATATAGAGGGGGACATTTTGAAAAGGATTTTTTAACAAGTCTCAACATCCCGCGCTACAATTTAGAAAATATACAGTGTCCAAAGGTTGAAAAAATAATAAATGATTTTAATTTAAACAGTACCTACACCAATTGTTCGCGGCATGTAGCTTTTCGAGGAAAACCACCTCGATCATGTCGTTGTGATGGTGTAGAGGTACAAATATTTGCTTATTGGTTAGAAAACATCTACATAGATGGTTTTATGATAAACAAACAATTAGTTTTAAACAAGTCGGTATATATGAAGTGGACAAAAAGACACTTCGTTTATACCACATACGACTCCCTCAATAAACAATAAATATTCCATTTGACAAGACAGTACATAGTGTCATGTAAAAGTTAAGAAGAATTATTTGTCACCTATCGAAATAGAAGATATTTTTTGATTTCGAAATGAATCAAATGGAGGCTCAGCATCCAGCGTCACTAAGATTAAACTAGTCTGTTCAATCGCCTTAGTTTGGTTGTCAGAATTGTTGACGCAGAACCGATCAATGAATGTTAAAATCCATCAATTTCCTTTCAGGAAATCTTGCAAGTCGGAACCCCCAGTGAGGTGAGTGATCCCGACAGTACAACAGTAAAAAATATTTTGTTTATTCGTCTTTTTGTTTTTAAAAACGACACAAGTTATTGTGTAAACAAAATGCCGGCGAATATTTCACGTAGGTACATATAATGATTTTTTTGTCAGTTATTCTGGCACTTCAATATGGAAAACATTTCTGTTGAGGACTGCGAAATACTCCCATGGGGTGAATATCACTGCCCTAACGGGAGGGTCTTTGATATTCCGGTGCTCGGAATTAATGGTGCGGAGTGGTGGGTGACCCATATGGGGTTTCACTATATGGACCCTCTGCTGAGGGGTTTGTCACCTGCCCACGGGTACTTCGTGAGGAGTCCAGATGGTACCCTGCACCCCTTCGTTACCCTGGAGGGGCTTCAGCACATGTTGCGTTGCGTCCTTCTTCTGGAGGTGCTTGAGGAAATGGAAAATGGAGTTTCCGAAGACGAAAGCGTGAAACCCAAAAGACAGACTCCACCCTCACATTCTCTGAAAAAGAAGTCTTCGCCGGTAATAAAACCATATATGAAGTGGACAAAAAGACACTTCGTTTACCTATACCACATACGACTCCCTCAATAAATAATAAATATTCCATTTGACATGACTGTACATTTAGTCATGTAAAAGTTAAGAAGAATTATTATTTAATTGAAATATATCGAAATGGAAGGTATTTTTTGATTTCGAAATGAATCAAATGGAGGCTCAGCATCCAGCGTCACTAGGGTTAAACTAGTCTGTTAAATCGCCATAGTTTGGTTGTCAGAATTGTTGATGCAGAACCGATCAATGAGTGTGTTAAAATCCATGAATTTCCAAATGTTAAAATCACCACAAGATTTAATAAGAATAGTATGGTTAAATAAATGAACTTAGAGACAGCTTTAGGTATAGTTATGGAAGACGTTAATTTCCAAAAACAATATAAACAACATTTGGGATAAGACCCTTCCAAATAATAAGCAAACCTGCGCAAATTCAACAACCAGCGCTTTTGAGTCCAATTTCACGCCCGACACCGAAAGCTGTGAATAGATTTGTTCCATCACAACAAGGTTATAGGTTCAGCCGTAACCAAAACCAACAACTCTTCAGACCCCGTCTCCGAGAACATTGAATAATTATAAAGTCAGGTTTCTTCAAGAAAAATCACAACCAACAATTTAGATTTGGAATTCCCAATCAAAATTGTTAAAAAAAAATCTCTTCCCTATTTACTTCTTATTATAGTGGAGAGTGGTTCAACAGAACATAAAGAATATATAAGATAAAAAAAAAACTACGAAAAATCAGTGAGCCGCAAAGGATTTATGAAAAAAATAAGCACAGATCTGGCGACACCTTGGATGTAAAAACTACTACAGGCACCGCCGACTTCGGAAAATATTAATGATGAGCCAGAACCAAAGAAAAGACGCTACTGTGGAATTTGTTCATATAAAAAAGGCGGATGACCAAAGCGCATTGTTGCAAATGCAAAAAGGCGATAATTATGACCACAAGTAGAATTTCTTCGTGACTCTCATGTCTTAAACTCTGGGAAACTTCAAGAAACAAATAAGTCCGAGAAGGTCATGGAAAAAGGATTCTGCAGCGTGTACTTAACAAGCTAATTGTAAATACCTTTTTGCACTATCCTATAACTACATCAAAATTCATTTCTCCTGCTAAGTTTGTGTATGTTAAGGGTGGAATGACCGACCCTCTACCTACGAACAAAGGTATATTAATAAAAGCTTCATTTTTAAAATATCAAGTGATAGTAAGGTCCCAAGTTTCGAAAACACTATGGACCCCGTAAAATTAATCAACTTCGTACCCTCATACGAAGGAGATCCTCTTTTAATTTATAATTGTTTAAACTGTGCCAAGCAATGGATGAATATGGTGGGTGGAAACGCACCACAAAATGTAATGTACATAAAAAACTCAGTAAGTAAATTAATCAGCAATTTGTTACGTATCAATGCCGACACGTGATGTCATAGCGCGAACTGCAGCGGCCATAACGCTCGCGTCAGCATTTTCATCACGTGGCACGTGGTGCACGAACAAGGGGAGCTAGAACAAAGCAGATAAAGGGTCCAGACGCGGCATCACACAACAACACCGGAGGCACTTTTAGAAAAAAAATCGGAATTACAGAAATGGAGATTTGTCCAAACCATCTGGTGGACCACGAGATCGCCACTTTGTTCAAACAAAATGGGGCGAGTTAACCACCAAATTAAACAGTGATGGATCAGGGGGTCCTAGGTCTGAGGAGAAATGGGACAAGGTAATGTTAACTCGGACGGTATTTTTTTTTGTTGTATTACTTGAATGATAAGTGGTACAATATAACAACAAGAAATATTGTTAGTCGCTTTTTGTTGCTGTTTTTTTGGAAGCGCTGTTTGAATTGTTTGGTTTTCTTATCAAGCTGTGAAGTGATTACAAAAACAATTGCAAAAAGAATTGTGCCAAATGATGAATAGGCCTGGGGGTGGCACTGGTTGAGGCCCAGCACTTCAATTATGGTTAAATGACCTCGAAATGAGAGTCATGAACATAACTGGAGTGCAAGCAGCTGCTGGTATGGTGGTAGAAGAAGCTGGCTTTCCGCGGGTTGGCATATTTTATTATACTACACAATTATGGCGAGTAAACGAGGAAGTTTTGCAACTTGTAGCTACACTTATAACGGAGAGAATAGAACATTTTTTTTTGTTTATTCACAGATCACATTCAGTTTCCGAAGACGAAAGCGTGAAGCCCAAAAGTCAGACTCCACCCTCACATTCTCTGAAAAAGAAGTCTTCGCCGGTAATAAAACCATATATGAAGTGGACAAAAAGACACTTCGTTTATACCACATACGACTCTCAAAAAATAATAAATATTCCATTTGACAAGACTGTACATAGTGTCATGTAAAAGTTAAGAAGAATTATTTGTCACCTATCGAAATAGAACATATTTTTTGATTTCGAAATGAATCAAATGGAGGCCTCAGCATCCAGCGTCACTAAGATTAAACTTATTTGTTCAATCGCCGTAGTTTGGTTGTCAGAATTGTCGATGCAGAACCGATCAAAGAATGTTAAAATCCATCAATTTCCCTTCAAGAAACCTTGGATGTCGGAACCCCAGTGAGGTGAGTGATCCCGACAGTACAAAAAAAATCTTATGGATTAGAAAAAAAACATTAAAATTTTCAAACTTTTGTCACAAGATTCGAACTCAAACTGGAGATCCAATTTATTTCTTTCGCAGTTCGGGCTTGGACCTCTTTGGCTTCGTGGAACATGCGAATATAACATCGTCGACCTCAACTGACTTCGGTTCGAGCCTGACCGGCCGTGTTGCCAACGGCAAAGTGCGGCGAACGATGGGCCTTTCAGGAGACTTTTACGCAGAGGCAAAAGTAGATAACAAGGCCGAAGTAGTTTCCACCCCAAAAGAGAATCGGTGGAAGAAAGCCTCGGTGGCCGTTAAAGACCAGCTGGACCGAAACACGCCGCAGTGGGACGGTCTACAAGTGTTAATGAGACGGACACACGAGTTATTTAATGATTCGGAGCTCGTCTTAAGCGACAATATACCCGTAAGTAGTTACTGTAAGAAAATCCAGCACCACTAAGATTAAACTAGTCTGTTCAATCGCCATAGTTTGGTTGTCAGAATTGTTGATAGGTTAGTGAACTTTTAGAAATTAACACCAACAAATATAATCCACTAAACGCAGGCTAATACACAATAGAAGACATTGGTTGATTTAGAAATCAATAAACACAATAAAATTTTCAAAGCAAATCACCTTCCAAATTTATGGCAAACACTGCAGACCATTGTGCTTGAAAATGGGATTATGATCCCGTTACCTGCACGATTTAATAATTTAGATGATGATCTAATGCTAAACAGTGGGGTTTCTCATCAATAAAGGTCCAAGTGGATACATGGATTGTAAATTTTATAACCAATATTGAAGAAAATGTGTAATATAACCTTATGTTACAGCCAGCGTAACCAAGACATAAAAATTTACTTGGAATGTAAGGATAATTGGATAAGACATATAACACAAAACAAAGTGTTTCAGTTGTGGACATGGCCTATTCCGCTGGCGATATTACATGGAGACGTTAATGTTCTTCTCAAAAGTGTATACCAACTAAACGATTTGGGTGATGCAGACATACATGCGCTGATAAAGATCTGGGATGATGTATCGTCATATTTAGAGGACACTGTGGGTGATATTAATGTCGAAAGAGAAGAGTGGCTCCCATTATTGGACAATACTCCGGCCGAGTGTTTTGCTCATGAACATTTCACCGAACATTTGGGTAATGAACTGTTACATTTAATAATTTGCGCTGTTAGCGAGTGCGGTGTAGTGGTTATATAAAACACTTTATAATGTATCTATTGCGAACTTTTTTTAAAAGTTTTAACGAATTTAATTCGCGGTCTAAACAAAACAGACCTGATTAATTAATATTATGGGGATATACAGGGAGACATTTTGAAAAGGATTTATTAACAAGTCTCAACATCCCGCGCTACAATTTAGAAAATATACAGTGTCCAAAGGTTGAAAAAATAATAGATGATTTTAATTTAAACAGTACCTACACCAATTGTTCGCGGCATGTAGCTTTTCGAGGAAAACCACCTCGATCATGTCGTTGTGGTGGCGTAGAGGTACAAATATTTGCGTATTGGTTAGAAAACATCTACATAGATGGTTTTATGATAAACAAACAATTTAGTTTTAAACAAGTCGGTATATAAGAAGTGGACAAAAAGACACTTCGTTTATACCACATACGACTCCCTCAATAAATAATAAATATTCCATTTGACAAGACTGTACATTTAGTCATGTAAAAGTTAAGAAGAATTATTTGTCACCTATCGAAATGGAAGATATTTTTTGATTTGGAAATGAATCAAATGGAGGCTCAGCATCCAGCGTCACTAGGATTAAACTAGTCTGTTCAATCGCCATAGTTTGGTTGTATTGTTGATAGGTTAGTGAAGCTGGTGGATGCAGAACCGATCAATGAGCGTGTTAAATCCATCAATTTCCAAATGTTAAAATCACCACAAGATTTAATAAGAATAGTAAGGTTAAAAATTAAAAATTGATGTATTAAAAATTGTAAAAAGTATTTAAATAAGTAGGTTTTCTTGTAATGTTGAAATTAATTTAATATTGTGTTCGGAATAATGTTGGTTTTTTTATTAATAAATGTGAAGGGAATCACTGCGTGCGATAAGCCGTGTCGTTAATTTCCAAAAACAATATAAACAACATGTGGGATATGATCCTTCCAAATAATAAGCAAACCTGCGCAAATTCAACAACCAGGCGCTCCTTTTGAGTGCAATTTCACGCCCGACACCGAAAGCTGTGAATAGATTTGTTCCATCACAACAAGGTTATAGGTTCAGCCGTAACCAAAACCAACAACTCTTCAAAGCCCGTCTCCGAGAACATTGAATAATTATAGAGTCAGGTTTCTTCAAGAGTTATCACAACCAACAATTTAGATTTAGAATTCCCAATCAAAATTGTTACTATAATGATTTTTTTGTCAGTTATTCTGGCACTTCAATATGGAAAACATTTCTGTTGAGGACTGCGAAATACTCCTATGGGGTGAATATCACTGCCCTAACGGGAGGGTCTTTGATATTCCGGTGCTCGGAATTAATGGTGCCCCGTTTTACGATGCGGAGTGGTGGGTGACCCATATGGGGTTTCACTATATGGACCCCCTGCTGAGGGGTTTGTCACCTGCCCACGGGTACTTCGTGAGGAGTCCAGATGGTACCCTGCACCCCTTCGTTACCCTGGAGGGGCTTCAGCACATGTTGCGTTGCGTCCTTCTTCTGGAGGTGCTTGAGGAAATGGAAAATGGAGTTTCCGAAGACGAAAGCGTGAAGCCCAAAAGACAGACTCCACCCTCACATTCTCTGAAAAAGAAGTCTTCGCCGGTAATAAAACCATATATGAAGTGGACAAAAAGACACTTCGTTTATACCACATACGACTCCCTCAATAAACAATAAATATTCCATTTGACAAGACTGTACATAAAGTCATGTAAAAGTTAAGAAGAATTATTTGTCACCAATCGAAATGGAAGATACTTTTTGATTTCGAAATGAATCAAATGGAGGCTCAGCATACAGCGTCACTAGGATTAAACTAGTCTGTTCAATCGCCATAGTTTGGTTGTCAGAATTGTTGATAGGTTAGTGAACTTTTAGAATTAAACACCAACAAATATAATCCACTAATCGCAGGCTCATACACAATGGAAGACATTGGTTGATTTAGAAATCAATAAACACAATAAAAATTTCAAAGCAAATCACCTTCCAAATTGATGGCAAACACAATGCAGACCATTGTGCTTGAAAATGGGATTATGATCCCGTTACCTGCACGATTTAATAATTTAGATCATGATCTAAAGGTCAGTACTCACATACGGTATTACTCGATAGTTTTACTCGAAGTCGAGTAAAAATCAACGTGTGGACCGCAAAACTCACAGCTCGAAGGCTCGCACCGAGCCGGCTCGATGGAATTAAACGAAAGTAATTTCCTTCGAACCTACTCGAAGCGAGCCGTCAATCTTGACTCGTACGTGTGTACGTGACTGCGAGTGGCGCGAGGCGAGCGTCAGTCTGGTATTGTTTATCGTGATTGAAACACGTGTTTTTAAAATGGATTTGCGAGTTTATTCCAAAAGCGCTATAGAAGACTTTATTAACACATATAGACAGTGTGAGTGTTTATGGAATGTCAAGTCCAAAGATTACTCCCACAAAAATAAGAGAAATGAATGTTATGATAAATTACTAGCTGTGCTTAAAACTACTGATCAGGATGCAAATAAAGAAACCGTGGTCAAGAAGATAAACAGCCTACGTGCTTCTTATCGTAAAGAAAGGAAAAAGACACGTGAATTACGAAGTGGAAGTGGCGCAGCAGAAGTATATAATACAAAGTTGTGGTATTTCAAGCTTCTAGATTTTTTAGATGATTCAAGTCCGATTTTACCTACAAGGGACAATCTAAATGAAACACAGGTAAATTGTTATACTTTTTATTTGTTATTTTTATAATTGTAATTATAATTAAGCTAGTATTAAGTAATCCAAAAATAAATAATTCCGAGCTCTCACACAGTTATGACACTTTACGTTTATAAATCATATAATCAAACCATTCTCTCTTGCCACTCAACAGCGCCTTCATTATTGAAATAGTCTTTAAAATCATCTCTTATTCTTTTAGCCATTTCTGATGAATTTCTTTGCTGTGAATGTGGTAAATTTATCATGTTTTCATTGGGTCTGGCACCGCTAATTATTTCACCTGTCGCAATAATTTCACTGTCATACTCGTTTTGGCTTACCGTATGAGAAGCTCTTCGCATTAAATAATTATGCAAAACACAAGTAGCCAATACAATGCTGTTTATATTTGCAGTATTGCAAACCTGAATAGGCGTATGGTAAACACGAAATCTATTAGAAAGGATACCAAATGCATTCTCTACTACTCTCCTAGCTCTGCTAAGCCGATAATTATATATCCTTCTTGAATGGTCAAGTGATACAGCACTGTATGGTTTTAAAAAATCAGATCTCAATGCAAACGCTTCATCACCAATAAAAACATATGGTAACTCTTTGTTTCCATTATCAACTTTTTCTGGAGGTGGTAATCGCAGTTTTCCTTTTGTTAACAACTGATAAAATTTTGTATTCGCAATCACACCACCATCAGAAATACGTCCATTGCAACCGACGTTTACCATGATAAATTCATACCTCGCGTTAACTGCAGCCATTAGCACAATACTATGATAACCTTTGTAATTATACAGCAATGAACCACTATTACCACGCGCTACAACCCGGACATGCTTTCCATCGATGCTGCCTGTACAGTGTGGGAAGTTCCAATAATTTTCAAAATCTTGTGCTATAGCTAACCATTCGTCTTCTGTTGCAGGAAACTGAAAAACAATAAAAATATTTTATTCTTTACAGGATTCCAGTACTCAGGACTCGTCGACAACAGATACCAACTACTCTGATGTTGTATCTCCCGCCTCGGATATTATTTCGTCTCAACCATCAACATCTTCCAATCGTAAACGACGCGCAGATACACTGGCTGCGGATGACTTACTGGATACTTTAAATAACCAACTAAATTCTGACTTATTTAATGTTCGAGAAGATGAATACGATGCTGTGGGTAAGAATATAGCAGCGAAACTAAGAAAATTGCCAGAGACAACCAGAATTCTAACAGAAAAATTGCTGAACGATGTAATGTTTGCCGCACAAATGAATACCATAACTATGGACACGACCCTATACACCCCGCAACGTGGTTATAGCACCTACAATAATGATAACGTTTAATAAATTATTGTAAACACTTACTTTAATAATGATAATGTTCAATAAATAATTGTAAACACTTACTTTAATAATGATAATGTTCAATAAATAATTGTAAACACTTACTTTCATGTATTCTTCTTTTAACACGTTGAATATTGCCTCACAAGTTTCGGGTATTATTACACTGAGGGCTTGTTTTGATATTATTGAAGAATATTGTAAATCAGTGTAACTTCTTCCAGTCGCTATATATCGCAATGTTACAGTCAATCTTTCATGAGGAGAAATAGATTGTCTCATATGAGTGTCTTTTTTTTTTATTAATGGGGTAATCAAAGAAAGTAATTCTTCATATAGCTCTGGAGGCATCCTTAAATAATTGTTATAATCTACAGGACATACTCGTAGCTCTTCAATCAAGTTCACGTGGCTGTAATCAGAACGGCGATCTAACCAATGTTTAACCCAGTACCTCCTTTTACGTTTTTTCTTTTCATTTTCTTTGATTTTCTTATAAAGCACTGTGAGACTTGCTAAATACAGCCACCGTCTCCTTTGTTGCACAGACATCTTTTGGCTCGAACGGTTCGGTGAATACTGAACGGCGCGCCTCACTCGATAGATCAATGCTCAATGTGTGGACGAAAGCCCATGCCATGAGTTTTACTCGACAGTTTAGCTCGATCGAGTAATACCGTATGTGAGTACTGACCTTAATGCTGCAATTAAACAGTGGTGTTTATCTCATTAATAAAGGTCCAAGTGGATACATGGATTGTACATTTTATATCCAATATTGAAGAAAATGTGTAATATAACCTTATGTTACAGCCAGCGTAACGAAGACATAAAAATTTACTTGGAATGTAAGGATAATTGGATAAGACATATAACACAAAACAAAGTGTTACAGTTGTGGACATGGCATATTCTCAAAAGTGTATACCAACTTAACGATTTGGGTGATGCAGACAGTCATGCGCTGATAAAGATCTGGGATGATGTATCGTCATATTTAGAGGACACTGTGGGTGATATTAATGTCGAAAGAGAAGAGTGGCTCCGATTATTGGACAATACTCCGGCCGAGTGTTTTGCTCATGAACATTTCACCGAACATTTGGGTAATGAACTGTTACATTTAATAATTTGCGCTGTTAGCGAGTGCGGTGTAGTGGTTATATAAAACACTTCATAATGTATCTATTGCGAACTTTTTTTAAAAGTGTTTAACGAATTTAATTCGCGATCTAAACAAGACAGACCTGATTAATTAATATTATGGGGATATAAAGGGGGACATTTTGAAAAGGATTTATTAACAAGTCTCAACATCCCGCGCTACAATTTAGAAAATATACAGTGTCCAAAGGTTGAAAAAATAATAGATGATTTTAATTTAAACAGTACCTACACCAATTGTTCGCGGCATGTAGCTTTTCGAGGAAAACCACCTCGATCATGTCGTTGTGGTGGTGTAGAGGTACAAATATTTGCGTATTGGTTAGAAAACATCTACATAGATGGTTTTATGATAAACAAACAATTTAGTTTTAAACAAGTCGGTATATATGAAGTGGACAAAAAGACACTTCGTTTATACCACATACGACTCCCTCAATAAATAATAAATATTCCATTTGACAAGACTGTACATAAAGTCATGTAGAAGTTAAGAAGAATTATTTGTCACCTATCGAAATGGAAGGTATTTTTTGATTTCGAAACGAATCAAATGGAGACTCAGCATCCAGCGTCACTAGGATTAAACTAGTCTGTTCAATCGCCTTAGTTTGGTTGTCAGAATTGTTGATAGGTTAGTGAACTTTTAGAATTAAACACCAACAAATATAATCCACTAATCGCAGGCTCATACACAATGGAAGACATTGGTTGATTTAGAAATCAATAAACACAATAAAATTTTCAAAGCAAATCACCTTCCAAATTGATGGCAAACACAATGCAGACCATTGTGCTTGAAAATGGGATTATGATCCCGTTACCTGCACGATTTAATCATTTATATGATGATCTAATGCTAAACAGTGGGGTTTCTCATCAATAAAGGTCCAAGTGGAAATACATGGATTGTACATTTTATAACCAATATTGAAAAAAATGTGTAATATAACCTTATGTTACAGCCAGCGTAACCATGACATTAAAAAAAATTTACTTGGAATGTAAGGATAATTGGATAAGACATATAACACAAAACAAAGTGTTTCAGTTGTGGACATGGCATATTCCGCTGGCGAAATTACATGGAGACGTTAATGTTCTTCTCAAAAGTGTATACCAACTTAACGATTTGGGTGATGCAGACAGTCATGCGCTGATAAAGATCTGGGATGATGTATCGTCATATTTAGAGGACACTGTGGGTGATATTAATGTCGAAAGAGAAGAGTGGCTCCGATTATTGGACAATACTCCGGCCGAGTGTTTTGCTCATGAACATTTCGACGAACATTTGGGTAATGAACTGTTAATTTTAATAATTTGCGCTGTTAGCGAGTGCGGTGTAGTAGTTATATAAAAACACTATAATTAACGAATTTAATTCGCGATCTAAACAAAACAGACCTGATTAATTAATATTATGGGGATATAGAGGGAGACATTTTGAAAAGGATTTTTAACAAGTCTCAACATTCCGCGCTACAATTTAGAAAATATACAGTGTCCAAAGGTTGAAAAAATAATAAATGATTTTAATTTAAACAGTACCTACACCAATTGTTCGCGGCATGTAGCTATTCGAGGAAAACCACCTCGATCATGTCGTTGTAGTGGTGTAGAGGTACAAATATTTGCGTATTGGTTAGAAAACATCTACATAGATGGTTTTATGATAAACAAACAATTTAGTTTTAAACAAGTCGGTATATCGATACCTTAATTGGCAAACCAGCCAACTCCACTTTATATCAAAATTATTTTTATGTGTGATTTGTATCGTAACGGTCACTAAGCGTGATTTGCAAAAGAGACAAGTCCAATATTATTTGAATATTCTGCATAAATCGTTGTAAGAAAAACAGCCAACTCCACGCGTACTGGAACGTTACGATTTTGACAGCTAACTCCACAAAGTCGGCCATTTTGTATGGCGCCTCATCCGTGTACGCTTGCGCTCCGTAATTTTTTTAAGGATTTCGGACAATAATCGATAAATAGTAAAACGGTGTTGAAAAACAGAACAACTGGAATACAAGGTATGTTTATTATTTAAGTTATTATCCAAACATCAATTAATAATACAGTAATTTAACTTTTAATATCTACATGGATTTAGCCGATTTGCTTTTTACTTTTTCATTGCAGTGTTGGGATTTAGCCGTGTTAATATTTTGTTTGACAGTACTTTAATTAAATTATTAACTTTTTTAATGTACCTACAGTTAGCAATATGTCACAAAAATTGTAATGTTATTTATGATATGAATGGACATGAATAGAAATTCAATATAAGTTGTGAAATATCACACTTCACACTCTATTAATATTATAAATGTGAAAGTTTGTCTGTTTGTGTGTTTGTATGTTTGTGCGTCAATCACGCAAAAACTACTGAACGGATTTGAATGAAATTTGAAACACAGATAGTTTATATCCTGGATTAACACATAGGATACTTTTTATCCCGGTATTCCCACGGGATCGTGAACTACGCGAGTGAAACCGCGGGGCACAGCTAGTAGTTAATATAGTTGTGTGAGTTTTTATTTTTTCATAATTTTTGTCGCTTATTTATGCACAATCTTTAGTGTTTACACTGTATGACTTACTATAGACTTTTATTTTACGAGCTAGTGCATTGAGGTGCTTATGGTAATGGGCTTTATTTGTTTTCTCATACAGATGTCAAGGTCACGTGCTAAAAAAATATTGCAAATAAGTGTTCAAAACCAACAGCATGAGCTTGATGAACCCAATAACCCAGACTCTGCTTTGTTTATTAATAACCAATATCCAAAACCTTATGATGATTCGGTTGGGCACGATAGCGTAGCTTCTGATTCTGTTGCATTTTTTGATAATAGCTACATAGATTGTCTTGAAAATAATCAGCCTGGTGTGGATGACATTAGCCCTGAATTATTTAACAATAAAATAATATTAGATGACCAAATATGTTACAATATGGAAATAGTTGACAATGTTATCATTGAAAACTTAATTGAGCTCGAAACAGAAAACCATAGTCCAAGTTTACTGTCTTCTCGCCCCACTACACCACTGAATAATGCAGCTGACTGTAATACTTTTGAACCAACCAATGAGAGCCTATTTAGTAGTGATGATCAATTATTGAATGATGTTTTGGTCATTTCTGTTCCACATGAACAACCAATATTCCATGAAGCTATACCTGCAGTCTCACCTGCTTCAACTGAATTGATGAAAAAGTTAGTCGATTACAGTGATTCTAATTCGGAAACTGAGGAACCATTAGTGAAAAGAAAGAAACGTTGTCAAGTTAAGAAAGATGAATGGGTTAGTGAGATTAATAAAAAGAATAGAGAGAAGGGTAAAGAATATTACAGTAAAAAGAAAGTTGATGGAGAATGGAAAAGGAATATAAGGAAACCGAAAAGAGTAATGAAGGCCCGGTGTACTTGTAAAGAAAAGAAGAAGAGTGTCATTAAGTGCCATAGTATCTCTGAAGATGACAGAAAATTATTGTTTGATAAGTTTTGGGATATGACTTGGAAAGAAAAACGAGTTTATGTTGATAGCTTAGTAAAAGTTATACATACAAATAGACCAAGAGGTAGAACAGACCCTAAGAAATCAAAAAGAGCTAACAGTTTTATTTACTACCTAAAAAAGGGAGAAGATATGATTAGAGTTTGTAAAACGTTATTTTTAAATACTTTTTGTATTGGAAAATCATGTGTTTGGGGTTGGAAGTCTGAAGTGATAGGAAAAAATACTGATGAACGCTTAGAAGAATCTACTACCAGAAAGACATTTGAACAAGAAAATAAAACTTTGCACGACTTTTTACAAGAGTTACCAAAAATGCCTTCACACTACTGTAGGAAAAGAACAACACAGACATACCTACAATCAGACATTTCATCCAAGCGACAACTTTATGAAATGTATATAGATTATTGTAAATCGAAGATCGAAAAACCTTTATCAATTGCTACTTTTACAAACACTCTCACCATCCAAAAAATTTCTCTATTTAAACCGAAAAAAGATTTGTGTGAAATCTGTAATGGATATAAGATGGGTCATATTATTAAAGAGACTTATGAAGAGCACATAAATAAAAAGAATGAAGCACGATTGGAGAAGGATAGTGATAAAGAAAAAGAAGAATTTGTCTTTACTGCAGATCTTCAAGCAGTTCTTTTAGCGCCACGTTCTAATGTATCTTCAAATTACTATAAGACTAAGCTTTGTGTACATAACTGGTGTATATATGATATGAAAACTAGTGATGGACATTGTTTTATATGGAATGAGGCTGAAGGTGGGCTGAATTCTGATGAATTTGCAACGATACTAACGAAGTTTTTTATTGACAAAGTTATCCCAAAAATGAGAGACGATAACAGACACATAATCTTGTACACAGATGGGTGTACATACCAAAACCGAAACGTCATCTTAAGTAATGCTCTCCTCAATACAGCCATGCTGTATAATGTAAAAATTGAGCAAAAATATTTGGAAGTAGGCCACACTCAGATGGAGGTAGACAGCATGCATGCAATGATAGAAAAAAAACTAAAAAATCAAGTGATTCATGTCCCAGCAGAGTACATAACTATCTGTAAAAATGCAAAGAAAACTAAACCTTACACAGTTGAATACTTAACCTACTCTTATTTCAAGAATTTCAAAAATATAAATTTCTACAATTCTATTAGACCAGGAAAGTTGAAGGGAGATCCCAAGGTATAAAATTGTAAACATTTAATTATAATTGTAGTTATATTAATTGAGTCGATAATTATTACCAACATTAAATTTTGTGCTTCTTACAGGTTACCGATATACGAGCCCTCAAGTATGCACCCTCGGGGGAGATTTTTTATAAACTTAGATTTACCACAGAATATACATTGCTTAACCAGCGTAAGAATGTTAGAATAAATAAAACTCCTTTTGCAAATATACCCGAACTCTACACCGAACGCAGGAAAATAACTAAAAAGAAATACTCCGATTTACAGCAACTAAAAAACTCAATGCCCAGAGACTACCAAAATTACTATGACAACCTTCCTCATGAAGACTGAATAAAGTTATGTATGGTTTTTAGTATTTTTAATTTTTTATGTTTCTCTTTTAAAATAAAAGAATTCAAAAATAAACAATCATTAAATGATTGTTTATTTTTGAATTCTTGTTGTTGGCGGGTTTTCTCAAAGGAATAATTTTAAATTAAATTTTAATTTAAAATTATTCCTTTGAGAAAACCCGCCAACTCCAAGAACATATATTTAAACAGGAAATATGAATCAGATAACTCCAAAAATCGCTGTATAATTGTAATGAAAATGAATAAGGCCTTGTACATTATCAATTATAATAGCTTACGATATTATACACCAACGGGATTTTAGATTTTTTCATAAGTAGTCTACAAAAAATACTATAAAGTTTTAAGTCTCTCCTGAAAAATTTACTCAAATGGAGTTAGCTGGTTTGCCAATTAAGGTATCGATATATGAAGTGGACAAAAGACACTTCGTTTATACCACATACGACTCCCTCAATAAACAATAAATATTCCATTTGACAAGACTGTACATAGTGTCATGTAAAAGTTAAGAAGAATTATTTGTCACCTATCGAAATAGAAGATATTTTTTGATTTCGAAATGAATCAAATGGAGGCTCAGCATCCAGCGTCACTAGGATTAAACTAGTCTGTTCTATCGCCGAAGTTTGGTTGTCAGAATAATAAACTGCCCTAACGGGAGGGTCTTTGATATTCCGGTGCTCGGAATTAATTGTGCCCCGTTTTACGATGCGGAGTGGTGGGTGAGCCATATGGAGTTTCACTATATGGACCCTCTGCTGAGGGGTTTGTCACCTGCCCACGGGTACTTCGTGAGGAGTCCAGATGGTACCCTGCACCCCTTCGTTACCCTGGAGGGTCTTCAGCACATGTTGCGTTGCGTCCTTCTTCTGGAGGTGCTTGAGGAAATGGAAAATGGAGTTTCCGTAGACGAAAGCGTGAAGCCCAAAAGACAGACTCCACCCTCACATTCTCTGAAAAAGAAGTCTTCGCCGGTAATAAAACCATATATGAAGTGGACAAAAAGACACTTCGTTTATACCACATACGACTCTCAAAAAATAATAAATATTCTATTTGACAAGACTGTACAGTGTCATGTAAAAGTTAAGAAGAATTATTTGTCACCTATCGAAATGGAAGATATTTTTTGATTTCGAAATGAATCAAATGGAGGCTCAGCATCCAGCGTCACTAGGGTTAAACTAGTCTGTTCAATCGCCATAGTTTGGTTGTCAGAATTGTTGATGCAGAACCGATCAATGAGTGTGTTAAAATCCATGAATTTCCAAATGTTAAAATCACCACAAGATTTAATAAGAATAGTATGGTTAAATAAATGAACTTAGAGACAGCTTTAGGTATAGTTATGGAAGACGTTAATTTCCACAAACAATATAAACAACATTTGGGATAAGACCCTTCCAAATAATAAGCAAACCTGCGCAAATTCAACAACCAGGCGCTCCTTTTGAGTCCAATTTCACGCCCGACACCGAAAGCTGTGAATAGATTTGTTCCATCACAACAAGGTTATAGGTTCAGCCGTAACCAAAACCAACAACTCTTCAGAGCCCGTCTCCGAGAACATTGAATAATTATAGAGTCAGGTTTCTTCAAGAGTAATCCCAACCAACAATTTAGATATGGAATTCCCAATCAAAATTGTTAAAAAAAAATCTCTCCCCTATTTACTTCTTATTATAGTGGAGAGTGGTTCATCAGAACATAAAGAATATATAAGATAAAAAAAACTACGAAAATTCCGTGAGCCGCAAAGGATTTATGAAAAAAATAAGCACAGATCTGGCGACGCCTTGGATATAAAAACTACTACAGGCACCGCCGACTTCGGAAAATATTAATGATGAGCCAGAACCAAAGAAAAGACGCTACTGTGGAATTTGTTCATATAATAAAGGCGGATGACCAAAGCGCATTGTTGCAAATGCAAAAAGGCGATAATTATGACCACAAGTAGAATTTCTTCGTGACTCTCAAGTCTTAAACTGGGAAACCTCAAGAAAACAAATAAGTCCAAAAAGGTCATGGAAAGCGTGCACTTAGTAAGTACCTTATTGCACTACCAGACCAATTTAATTATTTAATAATTCATCATGGAAACTCAAAAGTGTTGCGAGAACTACATGCCAGGCTGGTGCGTTTCTGCTTAAACCAAGCCACATTGTTTTACCTGACGGTGACGTACCAACAGACCCAACAGTACCTGTTTATGAGGCCTGTT
>OY292382.1:600000-870524 GCA_958496195.1 Timandra comae | reverse complement strand
TCGCCGCCCATGAAGCACCCGCTCTTATGCCCAATTCATCCAGCGAGAGACCTCATAGAAACTCTATATACTGAGCTATCTATCGTTTATGGCCATACACTACAGAAGTATATAATACACCCTCAATTTACCAATTAAAAACTAATGAAATGTAATGTGTTGTGTAAATGATTATAAAGAATATGTTAAATTGTTTACAGTAAAAGACACACTACGGGCTCGGACCTCTTTGGTTTCGAGGAAATAACACAAGTATCATCACCGACCTCAACTGACTTCGGTTCGAGCCTGACCAGCCGTGTTGCCAACGGCAAAGTGCGGCGAACGGAGGACCATAAAGGGGACTTTTATGTAGAGGTAAAAGTATATAACAAGGTCGAAGTTGTTTCCACCCCAAAAGAGCATCGGTGGAAGAAGGCCTCGGTGGCCCTTAAAGTCCAGCTGGACCGAAACACGCCGCAGTGGGACGGTCTACAAGTGTTAATGAGACGGACACACGAGTTATTTAATGATTCGGAGCCCGTCTTTAAAGACAATATACTCATGGTTGAAAATATAATAAATGATTTTAATTTAAACAGTACCTACACCAATTGTTCGCGGCATGTAGCTTTTCGAGGAAAACCACCTCGATCATGTCATTGTAGTGGTGTAGAGGTACAAATATTTGCTTATTGGTTAGGAAACCATCTACATAGATGGTTTTATGATAAACAAACAATTTAGTTTTAAACAAGTCGGTATATATGAAGTGGACAAAAAGACACTTCGTTTATACCACATACGACTCCCTCAATAAATAATAAATATTCCATTTGACTAGACAGTACATAGTGTCATGTAAAAGTTAAGAAGAATTATTTGTCACCTATCGAAATGGAAGATATTAAAAAATAATCAAAAGATTTCGAAATGAATCAAATGAAGGCTCAGCATCCAGCGTCACTAAGATTAAACTAGTCTGTTCAATCGCCTTAGTTTGGTTGTCAGAATTGTTGACGCAGAACCGATCAATGAATGTTAAAATCCATCAATTTCCTTTCAGGAAATCTTGGAAGTCGGAACCCCCAGTGAGGTGAGTGATCCCGACAGTACAACAGTAAAAAATATTTTGTTTATTCGTCTTTTTGTTTTTAAAAACGACACAAGTTATTGTGTAAACAAAATGCCGGCGAATATTTCACGTAGGTACATATAATGATTTTTTTGTCAGTTATTCTGGCACTTCAATATGGAAAACATTTCTGTTGAGGACTGCGAAATACTCCCATGGGGTGAATATCACTGCCCTACCGGGAGGGTCTTTGATATTCCGGTGCTCGGAATTAATGGTGCCCCGTTTTACGATGCGGAGTGGTGGGTGACCCATATGGGGTTTCACTATATGGACCCTCTGCTGAGGGGTTTGTCACCTGCCCACGGGTACTTCGTGAGGAGTCCAGATGGTACCCTGCACCCCTTCGTTACCCTGGAGGGGCTTCAGCACATGTTGCGTTGCGTCCTTCTTCTGGAGGTGCTTGAGGAAATGGAAAATGGAGTTTCCGAAGACGAAAGCGTTGAACCCAAAAGACAGACTCCACCCTCACATTCTCTGAAAAAGAAGTCTTCGCCGGTAATAAAACCATATATGAAGTGGACAAAAAGACACTTCGTTTATACCACATACGACTCTCAAAAAATAATAAATATTCTATTTGACAAGACTGTACAGCAGTGGCGAGGGGTCCATACAAGACGATTCCTACCGTCTTCCCTTTTGAAAACAGACCAACTTACACTACTAAACTCTTAATTATTTAACACTCATACTTCAACTATATATTAACGACACCTACTTACTTATAACCACATATTAAAAAAATATCTGTTTTTAATAAATCAAATTAAAATAATAATTCACTAAAAGAATACATAGCGTAATATTCATCGCATAAGAAACGATCTAACTACCTCATACTGAAATAAAATCATAATAATCATTAACTACTAAAAGTTACGGTTCAAAATCGCTTGGAAGCACCTAGCGCTATACAAAGTTACAATACACCTACATCGTATAAGAAACGATCTAACTAACTCATACTGAAACAAAATCATTATAATCATTAAATGCTATGAATTACGGTTCAAAATCGCTTGGAAATAAAACGTTTTCCCTTGCAGCTCTTGCGCCATACAAAAGCGTATTCACAACTACATACAATGAACCGTTCCGATACAAAATTCACGCACACATTGAAACATATTCGCACAAATTCACGCCCAAAAATAAGACGCTCGGCCACCGTCTTGCTACTAGATACTATTAATTATTCTGTGCCAGCCAAGGATCAGACCAGAGAAAGAGAGAGAAAGAGGACACGGCTGTTGACGTTTTGCAAAGCGTATTCGCGTATGTCAAGTGTCATGCCATTTAAGTTTTCGCGCGTTGTAACATTTTGTTTTGTTGATTTTTACGATTTTACATGATAATATTATTTACGCGACTTATTGTTTTATGTAGTATTTGTAAAGTTATTATTACGTATACCTCAATTATAAATTTGATATAATTAGTGAGTTAAATACCTAAATTCGATATTACTGGTGTTGTGAAGTGTGAAAGATAAAATAAAACAAAAGTTTATTGCATATTGAGCAACTGTTGCTTATTGGATAACTGCTAGGTGAGAATAATTTATTTAGTAAATTGGACTTAAAATACTACTTGAAAGTAGGGTGATTTCTTGATAAGTAATAATATAATCTTTTTAGATTGATTTCAACTAAAGGTTATCAAACGACCTTTATGAAAGTATACTCGTATTGTTGTTAAAACTGCACAGTTTTTTAAAATTGAATATGTTAGTCTATCTATTGAAATAGGTTCAACTTGTACAACTGAACTTTTATACCAAATTGCATGCATAATTATGATGATTGCAACATACATATTTTTTGTTGCATTTTTTAGTTTAAATTTAAATTACATCATAACTATTACACACATAAAAATATGAATGAATTAAATGTAGTGAAATATAATTTATTTAAATAATAAAATAACTAAAGAGGCAGAATTAAAACTAATAAATGAAACATATTTTTTGCACCTCCAGTGCCACCCATAAGTAGAAGTTAATTAAATAATAGTTAGTTTAGTTATATAAAGGATGCAGCAACTTCAGAAAGTATACAAATTACCTAATTGTATAATTTTATGAGATCTGTCTCCGGTTAAATTTTTTAAATATCTTTTTTATTTTTAAATGATAACGTGGTATATAGCATAAAGTGTTTTGTTTCCTGTGTTTGTTATTTTAGATTCAAAAGTATATAAATCCATTAGAATTTGTGTGTTTATCTTTATGTAAGCAAACAAATAACAATACAGCTGAACCGATTTTGATGGGCTTTTCACATAGCAAATGGTCAATATAATAAACAGTAACTTTTATGTTAAAATTAACATAGATCAGCAAGAAACATATTTCTTGAGTAAAGTCGCGGAAAAAAGTTTGTCATCAGTCTCATCCAAAATTATGTAAGCGTCGTTTTTTTTTTGGATCGTCTTCCCTTTCGGAAAATTTCACCCCTCGCCACTGCTGTACAGTGTCATGTAAAAGTTAAGAAGAATTATTATTTAATTGAAATAAAGGTATTTTTTGATTTCGAAATGAATCAAATGGAGGCTCAGCATCCAGCGTCACTAGGGTTAAACTAGTCTGTTCAATCGCCATAGTTTGGTTGTCAGAATTGTTGATGCAGAACCGATCAATGAGTGTGTTAAAATCCATGAATTTCCAAATGTTAAAATCACCACAAGATTTAATAAGAATAGTATGGTTAAATAAATGAACTTAGAGACAGCTTTAGGTATAGTTATGGAAGACGTTAATTTCCAAAAACAATATAAACAACATTTGGGATAAGACCCTTCCAAATAATAAGCAAACCTGCGCAAATTCAACAACCAGGCGCTCCTTTTGAGTCCAATTTCACGCCCGACACCGAAAGCTGTGAATAGATTTGTTCCATCACAACAAGGTTATAGGTTCAGCCGTAACCAAAACCAACAACTCTTCAGACCCCGTCTCCGAGAACATTGAATAATTATAAAGTCAGGTTTCTTCAAGAGTAATCACAACCAACAATTTAGATTTGGAATTCCCAATCAAAATTGTTAAAAAAAAATCTCTCCCCTATTTACTTCTTATTATAGTGGAGAGTGGTTCAACAGAACATAAAGAATATATAAGATAAAAAAAAACTACGAAAAATCAGTGAGCCGCAAAGGATTTATGAAAAAAATAAGCACAGATCTGGCGACACCTTGGATGTAAAAACTACTACAGGCACCGCCGACTTCGGAAAATATTAATGATGAGCCACAACCAAAGAAAAGACGCTACTGTGGAATTTGTTCATATAAAAAAGGCGGATGACCAAAGCGCATTGTTGCAAATGCAAAAAGGCGATAATTATGACCACAAGTAGAATTTCTTCGTGACTCTCAAGTCTTAAACTCTGGGAAACTTCAAGAAACAAATAAGTCCGAGAAGGTCATGGAAAAAGGATTCTGCAGCGTGTACTTTACAAGCTAATTGTAAATACCTTTTTGCACTATCCTATAACTACATCAAAATTCATTTCTCCTGCTAAGTTTGTGTATGTTAAGGGTGGAATGACCGACCCTCTACCTACGAACAAAGGTATATTAATAAAAGCTTCATTTTTAAAATATCAAGTGATAGTAAGGTCCCAAGTTTCGAAAACACTATGGACCCCGTAAAATTAATCAACTTCGTACCCTCATACGAAGGAGATCCTCTTTTAATTTATAATTGTTTAAACTGTGCCAAGCAATGGATGAATATGGTGGGTGGAAACGCACCACAAAATGTAATGTACATAAAAAACTCAGTAAGTAAATTAATCAGCAATTTGTTACGTATCAATGCCGACACGTGATGTCATAGCGCGAACTGCACCGGCCATAAAGCTCGCGTCAGCATTTTCATCACGTGGCACGTGGTGCACGAACAAGGGGAGCTAGAACAAAGCAGATAAAGGGTCCAGACGCGGCATCACACAACAACACCGGAGGCACTTTTAGAAAAAAATTCGGAATTACAGAAATGGAGATTTGTCCAAACCATCTGGTGGACCACGAGATCGCCACTTTGTTCAAACAAAATGGGGCGAGTTAACCACCAAATTAAACAGTGATGGATCAGGGGGTCCTAGGTCTGAGGAGAAATGGGACAAGGTAATGTTAACTCGGACGGTATTTTTTTTTGTTGTATTACTTGAATCATAAGTGGTACAATATAACAACAAGAAATATTGTTAGTCGCTTTTTGTTGCTGTGTTTTTGGAAGCGCTGTTTGAATTGTTTGGTTTTCTTATCAAGCTGTGAAGTGATTACAAAAACAATTGCAAAAAGAATTGTGCCAAATGATGAATAGGCCTGGTGGTGGCACTGGTTGAGGCCCAGCACTTCAATTATGGTTAAATGACCTCGAAATGAGAGTCATGAACATAACTGGAGTGCAAGCAGCTGCTGGTATGGTGGTAGAAGAAGCTGGCTTTCCGCGGGTTGGCATATTTTATTATACTACACAATTATGGCGAGTAAACGAAGAAGTTTTGCAACTTGTAGCTACACTTATAACGGAGAGAATAGAAAATTTTTTTTGTTTATTCACAGATCACATTCAGTTTCCGAAGACGAAAGCGTGAAGCCCAAAAGTCAGACTCCACCCATTCTCTGAAAAAGAAGTCTTCGCCGGTAATAAAACCATATATGAAGTGGACAAAAAGACACTTCGTTTATACCACATACGACTTTCAAAAAATAATAAATATTCCATTTGACAAGACTGTACATAGTGTCATGTAAAACTTAAGAAGAATTATTTGTCACCTATCGAAATAGAACATATTTTTTGATTTCGAAATGAATCAAATGGAGGCCTCAGCATCCAGCGTCACTAAGATTAAACTTATTTGTTCAATCGCCGTAGTTTGGTTGTCAGAATTGTCGATGCAGAACCGATCAAAGAATGTTAAAATCCATCAATTTCCCTTCAGGAAACCTTGGATGTCGGAACCCCAGTGAGGTGAGTGATCCCGACAGTACAAAAAAAATCTTATGGATTAGAAAAAAAACATTAAAATTTTCAAACTTTTGTCACAAGATTCGAACTCAAACTGGAGATCCAATTTATTTCTTTCGCAGTTCGGGCTCGGACCTCTTTGGTTTCGTGGAACATGCGAATATAACATCGTCGACCTCAACTGACTTCGGTTCGAGCCTGACCGGCCGTGTTGCCAACGGCAAAGTGCGGCGAACGATGGGCCTTTCAGGAGACTTTTACGCAGAGGCAAAAGTAGATAACAAGGCCGAAGTAGTTTCCACCCCAAAAGAGAATCGGTGGAAGAAAGCCTCGGTGGCCGTTAAAGACCAGCTGGACCGAAACACGCCGCAGTGGGACGGTCTACAAGTGTTAATGAGACGGACACACGAGTTATTTAATGATTCGGAGCTCGTCTTAAGCGACAATATACCCGTAAGTAGTTACTGTAAGAAAATCCAGCACCACTAAGATTAAACTAGTCTGTTCAATCGCCATAATTTGGTTGTCAGAATTGTTGATAGGTTAGTGAACTTTTAGAAATTAACACCAACAAATATAATCCACTAAACGCAGGCTAATACACAATAGAAGACATTGGTTGATTTAGAAATCAATAAACACAATAAAATTTTCAAAGCAAATCACCTTCCAAATTTATGGCAAACACTGCAGACCATTGTGCTTGAAAATGGGATCAATAAAGGTCCAAGTGGATACATGGATTGTAAATTTTATAACCAATATTCAAGAAAATGTGTAATATAACCTTATGTTACAGCCAGCGTAACCAAGACATAAAAATTTACTTGGAATGTAAGGATAATTGGATAAGACATATAACACAAAACAAAGTGTTACAGTTGTGGACATGCCTATTCCGCTGGCGAAATTACATGGAGACGTTAATGTTCTTCTCAAAAGTGTATACCAACTTAACGATTTGGGTGATGCAGACATATGTACATGCGCTGATAAAGATCTGGGATGATGTATCGTCATATTTAGAGGACACTGTGGGTGATATTAATGTCGAAAGAGAAGAGTGGCTCCGATTATTGGACAATACTCCGGCAGAGTGTTTTGCTCATGAACATTTCACCGAACATTTGGGTAATGAACTGTTATATTTGATAATTTGTGCAGTTAGCGAGTGCGGTGTGGTGGTTATATAAAAAAAAGTGTGTTTATAGTGTATTGCGAACTTTTTTAAAGAACTATAGAGAACTATTTAAAAAAAAAATGAGTAACATAGGTTTTATTATTGATATAGATGGTTTTATGATTAATAAACAATTTTTTTTTAAAGAAGTCGGTATTTATGATGTGTATAAAAAAGACACTTCATTTATACCACATACAACTCCCTAAAAAAATAATTAATATTCCGATTAATAAAACGGTACATTTTGTAACTAAATTTGTGCATGGGATGTTGTTCAAAAATTTTTATACATGATATTTCATTTAACAATTTTATAAACATAGTTAATGAATTGAATTCGCGATCTAAACAAAACAGACCGGATGAATTAATATTATGGGGATATAGAGGGAGACATTTTGAAAAGGATTTTTTAACAAGTCTCAACATCCCGCGCTACAATTTAGAAAATATACAGTGTCCAAAGGTTGAAAAAATAATAAATGATTTTAATTTAAACAGTACCTACACCAATTGTTCGCGGCATGTAGCTTTTCGAGGAAAACCACCTCGATCATGTCATTGTAGTGGTGTAGAGGTACAAATATTTGCTTATTGGTTAGAAAACATCTACATAGATGGTTTTATGATAAACAAACAATTTAGTTTTAAACAAGTCGGTATATATGAAGTGGACAAAAAGACACTTCGTTTATACCACATACGACTCCCTCAATAAATAATAAATATTCCATTTGACTAGACAGTACATAGTGTCATGTAAAAGTTAAGAAGAATTATTTGTCACCTATCGAAATGGAAGATACTTTTTGATTTCGAAATGAATCAAATGGAGGCTAAGCATCCAGCGTCACTAGGATTAAACTAGTCTGTTCAATCGCCGTAGTTTGGTTGTCAGAATTGTTGATGCAGAACCGATCAATGAATGTTAAAATCCATCAATTTCCCTTCAGGAAACCTTAGATGTCGGAACCCCCAGTGAGGTGAGTGATCCCGACAGAACAAAAACAGTAAAAAAACATTTGTTTTATTCGTCTTTTTGTTTTTAAAAACGACACAAGTTATTGTGTAAACAAAATGCCGGCGAATATTTAAAATACGTTATTGATTCTGCATTTAAAAATGGAATTGTGACATATCGAGTAAAAGGGCCGAAATAAACTTGGCACCCTGAAGTGTACTTGTTCCATGCCCTACTCTATACATCTGACCCGTATATTTCTAGCCTGAGAAGACCTACTGAATCAGCTCCAAAAGAACTGTGGGAAGAAGCCAAAAATCTATTAGAACTGTAAACTAAAAGTAATCGATTTATAAGTATCTACCAATTCTAATTTCAGTGTAATTTTTATCAAGATTGAACTTGAATTTTAAGAATATTCTAGATTCATAGGACAAGAAATATTGAATTATGTTATGTTATTGTATTTTATTATTGATAATTTAAAACACTTTATACTGTTATATTTTAAATAACATCGTATTATTACGTAGTGTTTAAGTAGTAAATATTGCGGTTTTATCTAGTTTTATAATTATAGTGTCATGCTTTTCCTTTTAAAATTAATAAACCATAAATTTATCAAAATGGGTTTTTTTATAGTTCAATGGACATTAAATTATTACCCCAAAATGTCATGCAATTTTACCAAAAAACTAAGACAGTATTCACGTATGAAACGCCTAGGAAGTGAAATTTTACCGTCATTTTTTCTTATATTCTTAATTTTTGGTAAATATTTAAGAGAAATATAAAAAATTTCTATATGACCTAAAAGGTAGTATATTCTCGTATATCTATGCCAATATTTTCAACCAATCTACCGAAAAACCTGGAAGTTACAGATTTTTGAGACGCTACGAGTGCTACGGTCCCATAGTGCGTCGCTCACATATTGACACTAAAGTTTATCAGGAAGGAACAGTTTTCAAGACAGAATAGCGTTTGGTTTGACGGAATATTCACCGTTAATCTTGAAAACCCCATTTGCGAATTGGTACCTTCCACATCTGCAGAAAAGCGAGAACGACCTTCTAGAACTTACAGAGACATTTCAGATAGAACAAAACAACGAAGAAAGGAATTACTTGAAAATATTGGTCTTGATTTTATGCTAAATTCATACGTTCATTGTCTGAGATCTCATGGCGAATCAGACGAAGCGTTTATCGATGAAATTTTAAGAACATTGCAGGCAAAAAAAAAGTGGAAGTTATAATCTTTTAAGTGATCCGGAACATATTTTGGCCTATTTAAACGATGAATAAGTACGAGTATAGTTGAGCGGGGTCCTAGTGACTTCAGTAAATGAAGTCACTGAGACGTCGCGCTTAAATTTTATTACTTATGCAATTGACAACGAAGACCCAAAATAATTCTAGTAGCAAAATTATTCCACACTTTTTAATTAATTTAGCGAGGGGACTCTTTGACCATAACCATACATGTCGTGGGACAAATATTCGAAGATTTCATAGATAAGATCACCCAATCACGTTTTCCTAAAGGAAATTAGACCTTATATTAACCGGTTGTCATCCATATTAAAAACAAGGGGAGCAGTTTGAATCTTTGGGCGATTATTATTTGCGTGAAGTGAGTAACAATATAAGTCGCCGAAATCCGAATCATTTTAATCATACTTGGCATTTGAGGCAACTTGCTCGGATGGATGGAATCTTATTTGCGTAACCAATCACAGGCAGTTGTAGTGACTTTTGCTCAAACTTCATTACCATTCCCTCTGGAGTACCACAAGGTTCCATTCTTGGACCTCTCCTATATGCTGCTTATTTATACGATGTAGGACAATGTTTCCGAAATGCAAGTTTTCTGATATATGCGGACGACACTAAAATTTATTCGAGGATAAGAAATATAACAGATTGTTTGAACCTTCAAGCTGATTTAGACATACTTGGGCAGTATTACATGATAATTGCATAGGTATAAATATAAATAAATGCTCATTTATCTCGTTTACACGAAAAACACATCCGACTAATTTTACTTATACTATTAATTAATAATACCTACATTGTACTCCCTGCCAACAAGTTATAAAAGTCGGTTAGTCCCGCTATGGTATGGTCCCGGTATGGCACCCTCTTAAAATACCTATCAAAAAGTCCCGCTATGGTACCCTTCAGTTTTTGGTACTGTTGTAAAGAAAAGTTATACAATGCGTTAAGAAAAAAATAGTATTAATAAAAAATATCTTTTCTTAACTATTATAGTTAAGCAAGATAATATTTATTAATACTATTTTTTAAACAAATCACGCTCGGTAATTGTCGTTTCACTTCAGGTAGTTACCTGACCAACCGGTTTTTTCGTAAAACAATAGAGACGAGCCCTTCCTCGAATTCGTATCTAGCTCTTCCCTTTTGTTTTTATGAAAATAGAGAGAGACAGTATTATTCCGGGTTTAGTTTGCTATTTGCAGCTGTACTTTTGCGATATGAGTAATTAGGATAGCTTGTTAGTTTATCTATTGCAATGTCTGGGTCAAGTAGTTCACGTGGTGTAAATTTAATAATTATTGACAGTCGACGCGGTGGAAAAACTTTATTACGTGCCGGACATAAATATATTAAACGCAGAGAAAATAAAAATTCAAGTACTTGGCATTGTGTAAATAGGAGAAATAGTATTAAATGTAGTGGATATATAACTATTGAGAATACCAATAATACAATAATTAAAGATTATAAACACAGTGATCAGTGCGTGCCACATTTTGAAGACAATGAAGTTCAAATGGCTATAAGTGAGTGCAAAAAAGAAGTAAATTCAAATTACGGATCAGTACAGAAAATTTTCGAAAAACACATGGGTAACTTAAAAGACAAAGGGTTACACCTTACAGGAAATGTTCCTGACTATAAAAAATTAAAAACAGTATTATACAGACACCGAAATAAGTCGTTGAACGTACCAAAAACACAATTTAAGAATGTGGAAGAAATTATAATACCAGAAGAATTTAATAAGTATGTATTGGCTGATTATTGTAATGAAGACTGTAATCGAATAATTATATTTTCCTCGACAGAAGTAAAGGAACATATAAAATGTGTAACGCATTACTTTGGTGATGGCACTTTCGACGGCTGCCCAAACCCATTCGAACAAGTTTATGTCATTCATGGAGACATGGGAACCACTGAGTTATCCACGAATGTAGCACCATTATTTTATATTCTGTTAAAAAACAAAGAAGGGAAAACTTATGAAAAAGTTTTCGAATTGATTAAACAAACTTTGCCTGAATGGCGTCCATCGAAATTTACCTTCGATTATGAAATAGGAGTAATAAATGCAGCAGCGAAGATTTTTCCTGATATCAAAATAAATGGATGTAACGTACATTTTCAAAAGAACGTTATCAAAAAAGCGAAATCTTTAAATCTCATGGAACACGAAGAGTCCTCGAACCATGTTAAGCAATGCATAGGCTTGGCGTTTTTGCCAAAACAAGATATTGAAGACGGCTGGCTGCATATAGTGGAAAATAGGTATAATATCTTGGTTACTTTCCAAAATGATGTTTGAGTACTTAACTCTAATTATATGGCAAAAAAGTAAAGAACAACAATATCAGTAAGGACCTGTTAATTTCATTGCTTTACAAGTACGAACGTTTAATAAGTATTTTTTTCAGTTTCGACGATGAAGCTATGACCAAATTCAATGACTATTTTGTCACTCAGTGGCTTGAATATCCAGACCTCATTTGGTGTTGCCATAATGAACGCCATAGAACAACTAACTTGGCGGAATCATGGAATGGCAGATTCAACAAAATTATTGGAAAAAATCCCAGTTTATTATTGTTTCTGCAAACAATTGGCAACGACACATGTCACTTTGATATAAAACAAGCCAAGTAAGTTGTATTTTTTAGACAATATTTTTAAGCAGATATAATATTTTTAAAAGCAGATATTTTTTTTTTTTACATAATACGAGTACATAGAAGAATTTGAAAATGGATTTAATTTTATTTATTTTGGTAGATATTATTGGTTGTCGCCTTCTATTACAGACGGTTACTGAAAAAAATATAGCTTAACTTAAATAACTGATGATTTTTGTTATAGCTTTCGACTAAAAAGATCACCTATAAATTCAAGAAAAAGAACAAGTATAGAAATCGACCGCCAGATTCAAAAGCTAACAAAAAGTTACGAAAATAAAGCTATCTCCATTGGTGATTTTCTGATTAACATATCAAAGTCAATATTTCGATCAGAACATTTAAAAAAATAGTTTATTTTAATTTTGTTTTTAGCCTATTAAAATGTTTAATACTTTTTCTCGATGTTGATTATTTTTTGTAGTTTATGTTTACAATTTGCGCCTTTTTCTCCATGTTGATTATTTGTAATTAATATATTTGTCTAGTTGGTTGTTGATTATTTTTGTAGTTTATATAAATTTACAATTACTGCCTTTTCTCAATGTTGATTATTTGTAACTAATATTTATGTCTGGATGTTGTTTTTATTTGTAGTTTATAATATTTACAGTAATACTTTTCTGAGATGTGGATTTTTTATATTTTTTTTATTGTTGATTATGGGTAATTAATATTGTTGATTATTTTAAAAATTACATTGCAATTAATATTTCGTTTTACTGTTTGATATTTTTTTATAAATATTTTGAATTAATAAAAGACTGATTTAATATCGCAAACAGACGTTTTATTGATACACTCCTAAAAGTATTTATTTATAGATACACTTTTCTTTTCAGTTGTACCTTCTATTGTCTAACGTAGATCTAAAAGATGGGTACCATAGCGGGACTTTTTGATAGGTATTTTAAGAGGGTGCCATACCGGGACCATACCATAGCGGGACTAACCCGGCCACGTTGGTGCCACGTTATATTTAAAATGTTATTTAATTCTTATAATATTCAATAAATATTTTTGATACCTATTGTCTGATTTTTGGTTAACCACCCCTGACTTCACCTTATATGTTCCCCTTACCCCGATTTCGGTTTTCTTTTAATATCTTTTAAATTAATCCTTATTCTTTTAAATAAGAATGCACATTAGATTGTTTTAAAGTTAATGCATGACCATTAAGTACTTATAACGGGAGGTAGCAAGCGTACGCAGCCCCCTCTGCCAAAGTACATGAACAAACGTTCGTGTCTGTTTATAAAAACTAGTTTGTCGCGATCATCCGCCATAAGTCGTTCTTATCTGTCGCTATACAGAGCTCCTTATAATGGTTGGTTGTGCAGTAACTTATTGTAAAAGGCGATCGGAGACAAGTAATTTTAGTAAAGATGGAGTTTCTTACCACACGTAAGTAGTTTAAATCACGTTTATTGTATTGATTACACTCTAAAATCCATGTTTTTAAATCAAAATAACGACTGAAATTACGATACGTAATTTCGTGGTACGGGGACTAGTGAGTGGAAAAAAAGAACGAATGAATGAACTTATAGGAATGATAATAATTATCTTTGGTTCTTCTGCTATATTTATTGAATTGATATAAAACTTTATTTATGTAATTATACTTTAAATTAATTATCTACATCTATACTAATATTATATAGCGGAAGAGTTTGTTTGGTTAAATGCGTTAATCTCAGGAATTACTGGTCCGATTTAAAAAAATCTTTCGGTGTTAGATAGCACATTTATCGAGAAAAGCTATAGGCCATTGATATACTATACATATATATACTCAAAGCTATAGGCTATATAAAATTACGTCAAAACTTATACGAGTGGAGCACCAATAAAAAATGTTTCAAAATCGTTTTTTTTTTCTTTTGAAACCTTTTGCTGTGTGCGCTGTGGAAATGGTTAGTTTCGCTAAAATAATAAAATTCCGCGACAGCATATGTCTATCATCTGAGCTTGGTACAATATAACCTTTTTTATGCTAACCAAATTTATTCTAAAATTAAGTGTTATTTGTGAAGGTTTTTAATCCTTATCCAAATAGGCCACATATTACTAAATAGTTACTATAACAACTTGTTATTAACAAGGTGCCCTGGCCGGTGTACGGTGGCACAAAATATATTTTTTTCCCTTCTATGTACATTGAATCGCGGGGAAAATTAACTGTTATTCCATAGTAATTATGCCACGTGAACGAAGTCACGGACAAAAGCTTGTAGTACAAATAGTAAAAATACAGTCATTCTACTCTTCTCATTGGTGTTCTTATTTATATAGATTTCCAAAGGACCCAATTTTGAGGAAAGAATGGATAATGTTTTGTCGCAGAAGCGATGGTTGGATTCCAACAAGGACAAGTGCTATATGTTCAGATCATTTCGAACCTTTAAGTTTTCAATCACCTCCCAAAAGCAATAGAAGAAAATTGAACGATTGTGCCAAACCAACTATGTTTATCAAAGTGAGCATAAAGCCTTTGTACCATAGAATAAGGATCACGACCAGGATTCAACGTAACATATCCTCTGTAACTGTCAATGTTTAATATACATGTCGTTGATGTTCCTAAAATAAATAAATTAATAATAATATGATGAAAGAAAATAATAAAAAACTTTTATTTTAGAATTCTCCAATAGTTCTCCACTCCAGTGGTATTCCACAGCCATTAAGCATGAGACCTGCGGAATCAGAAATGCACATTGCAGAAGATCAACAACCTGTATTATTGATTGAGTCTAATCTTTCTCCGTCACTAGAACTGATGCCAATACCAATGCCATCTTCACCACCAGTGCTTCCGTCAACGTCAGCATCGCAGCAACAACTTGTTAGTTTTTATCACTCTATTGCATGTAATACTCTATTATCTTAATACTGTCACAGAGACGTCGTCAATTTTATTATGTTATAGGTATTAATGATGATTTATTTTTTACAGCCTGACACACCTCGAAAAAGGAAACTTAAAAGGCAGCTTGAATTTAATGTTAAAAAGATTAGAAAATTGCAAGCGAACTCCAGATATTTAAAGAAGAAAGTCAATGATTTACAAGAAATTTTGAATAATCTAAGTGAAAAGTCTCTAATAGATAAAGAAGAAAAAAGTTTACTAGAAAAAATAGGAGTGGAAGAAAAAGAGTTGCTACTTAGACAGTTGAATAAGACTGGTAATAAGATTCCTAGCACGAAATATTCGCCGGAACTAAGATGTTTCGCTCTTACGTTAAATTATTACTCTCCAAAAGCCTATCCATATGTACGCAAAACGTTCGGAACATGTTTACCTCATCCAAAAACACTGTCAAAATGGTACAGCCATATTGATGGTAAGCCTGGATTTACAAAAGAGGCCTTACATGCTCTGAAAACAAAAGCTGAAGAAGATTCGGATAAAATTTATTGTGCACTAATAATTGATGAAATAAGTATTAAACAACATACAGAATGGGATGCTAAAAGCCAAAGGCATTTTGGTTATGTAAACCATAGTTTTGAGTACGAAACTGACAATAGTGACCTTGCAACGGATGCACAGCCTGCCTAGCATGACTGTGCGTGATAAATGATATAGATACCACGAAATAATATCGATTTAGCGAGCATGACCAAATGTCATAAAATTAATCAAGTGGTAAAATTAAATATGGCGGGCATTTTTATCATATTTTGACAGTTGGATGTCAATAAATCGCTGTATCTATCGCGTTTTCGAAGTCATGCTAGCCTAGCTGGTCTTCCTACTTGTCGGCATTAATAAAATATTTAAAATTCCGATTGGCTATTTTCTAGTCAAAAGCACGACCGGCAAACAAAAAGCGCAACTAGTGACGGATGCATTAATACTAATCAATGAATGTGGAGTGGAAATTAAAGCTTTGACTTGTGATGGAACAAAAGCAAATTTAGCAATGGCTGAGGAATTGGGGTGTTGTTTAGATGCAAGAAAATTACAAACATCATTTTTGGATCCTACATCAGGACAAAAAGTTTATTTCTTTTTGAATCCTTGTCACATGTTAAAATTAGTTAGAAATGCGTTAGAAAGCTATGGATCTTTTATAACTGCGTCAGGCGAACAAATAAAATGGAACCACATTGTGAACTTGCATAAATTGCAAGACAGTGAATTATTTTATTTAGCGAATAAATTACGAGCGAACCACATTCATTTTAAAATGAAAATAATGTCTGTCAAGTTAGCAACTCAATTGTTTAGTTGTAGCGTAGCCGATGCGCTACTTTTTTGTCAGAATATTTTGATGTTGCCTGAGTTCACAAATGTTACAGCATCAGCAGAATTTTTGAAGCTTATAAATGATGTCTTCGATATATTGGATTCTCGAACGAGACAATTACGATTTAAAAGGGCTCTCAGCATTGAGAACTGTGAAACGGCATTCGACAGATTAAATCAGGCTAGTGCAATAATTATTAATTTATGTACAGATATATCAAAACGCAGTGGTACAGCTCGAGTGAACATCCTTAAGTCTCCTCGATACACAGGGTTTCTCGGAATGTTGGTTTGCATTGCTAGCACCAAGTCCTTATTCGAAAGTCTGGTTATTCATGGAAATCTCTCTTATCTACCAATGCACAAGATTAGTCAAGATCATATTGAGATCTTTTTCTCCGTTATACGCAGCCATGGGGGATATTGTGATAATCCAACAGCTCGACAATTTGAAGCTATCTACAAAAAGTTATTGATTCATGGTGAACTGCAAGCTTTATCGAAAGGTACCAATTGCATGCCGTTAGATTTTTTTTTTATTTTAAATTGTTCATCAGCTCTGGGCAAAATAAATCACACTTCAAGAAATGATGCAGATGATAATATGACAAATGCGATTATAGATAGTTCTTCAGAGATAACCACAGATGACTTAGAGAATGATATAGAAAGTCAGATGTATCTTTCACCATTTGGAGAAAAAGTTCTGGAGTACATAGCTGGATTTGTGTTTTCATTATGTAAGAAGGTGAAATGCAAGACGTGTATTAAGGGTTTACTAGGACCTCAAAGCCCACAAAGTCTCACAAAACAAAAAAGCAGAGGTCGACTTATTTATGCATCAAAAGATGTTATAGAGTTGTGCAAAAAGTGCGAAATCTTGATACGAAAACATCTCGATGAAAATAAAAGAGTGCCACCTCAAATAACGACAGCATACATCGTTTCAAAAGCATTGAACGATTTTCAAGGAATAGACATTTTTCCAAATATTGATCGGCATGTCTACGATAATGATTTTATCAACCACAATTTAGAATTAGGAACA
The DNA here is from genome assembly GCA_958496195.1 of Timandra comae. Taxonomy (NCBI): domain Eukaryota; kingdom Metazoa; phylum Arthropoda; class Insecta; order Lepidoptera; family Geometridae; genus Timandra; species Timandra comae. Next base: position 853,018 of record OY292382.1, on the reverse strand, counting down.
TTGGTAATGAAAAAGTACACAGATACTAGAATCTCATTTCTTATGAAAAAATCTGATCCTAAAAAATGTATTCGTCGCATATATCATAAGTTAGTTCATTTCAAAAATCAATAAGTAAAAAATATATCGTTAAACTAATAATAATGTTTTTATTTAATAATTCACCAAAATTCTATGATTTTCTACCTGTTCACCATTCCTATACCACCACAAAAGTAATATCTAATAAAAATCATTGAAACAAGATTCATCAAAATCGTTTCATTATCTAAGATTCGTTATCTAAATATATAAAAATTCATTCAAATCATTCATTTATTTAACCATTCCTTTACACCCATCACTACTTTTTGTGTTAGTGTGCAACAAATATAAGTGTAACTAGCTGTGCCCCGCGGTTTCTCTCGCGTGGTTCCCGTTCCCGTTCCCGTGGGAATTTAGGGATAAAAATCCTATGTCCTTTTCCTGGTTCATAACTACCTCTCCACCAATTTTCAGCCAAATCGGTCCAGCCGTTCTTGAGTTATAAGTGGCGTAACTAACACGACTTTCTTTTATATATATAGATAACAGTCATTCTTTCTTAGTGTGCTTATTTTATGTTTGTGTACCGCATACTCGTGTGTGTGTTTATAGCGACGCATAAATTTTCTGCATTAGTGTGCGTGATTTGGTAAGAGTGTGCTGTACCGCTTGCTACCTCCCGTTCTGAGTGCTCTGTGTGCATGACCCTTGCCTGAATACTTAAAATATCGTTTCACAGATTTATTGAATTAGTTTCCCTTACCCCAAAAACCGGGAAAGGTGAAAAAAAAAAACACCTGGACCAACCTTAAGATTTTGCATAATTGTATTAAAAGTATTATAGGTAGGGATATAAGAATTTTTATTTAAGGAAGCTAGATATATATGCAAGCTACAAATGTATCAAAACTAAACAAATATTATAAAATACTAGCTGTGCCCCGCGGTTTTACCCGCGTGAAACCTTATCCCGTGGGAATTTTGGGATAAAAAGTATCCTATGTGTTATTCCTAGGTATGAGGAACATCTGTACCAAATTTCATTAAAATCCATTCAGTAGTTTTTGCGTGAAAGAGGAACAAACATCCATACATACAAACTTTCGCATTTATAATATTAGTAGGATGGCAATTAACCGCAAAAATTTCGCGCCAAAAATGAAGTATGTTCCATTTACCCCACGTGACCTTATATCATATTCTATTAGAAAATAAATAAGAGGATATATTGACAGGTGTACATACATACATATTTAACATAGAGTAGATTACTGTAACTAATTTGTCAATTTTTTTAACCCCCGACGCAAAAAGAGGGGTGTTATAAGTTTGACGTGTCTGTGTGTGTATCTGTCTGTCTGTGGCATCATAGCTCCCGAACGGATGAACCGATTTCAGTTTAGTTTTTTTGTATTAAAGGGGACTTACGTGCGAGTGTTCTTAGACATGTTTGATGAAAATAGGTTGACCCGTTCAAACGTTATGGGGGTTTAAAAGTAATTGTGTTGGGGGTTTTTTAAATTTTTAATTTAATGTTATTAAAGAATTTAGTCAATAATAAATAGTCCAATTTTAAAGGGTGGAAATAAAAATAAATAATTATAATTTTAAAATTTATTTCATTATTTTATTTTGGGGGAGCCCTGGAGCGTTGGCTTCATAGCCAGGGCTCCCCATAATTCAGGCGCTCCAACAGCCACTTCTGGAAGCAGGGCAGCGGTGGTAGAGGCGGGAACGTCGATGGCGCGACGGGACTGGAAACAAAAAAATAACTGTCAAATCAAATCAAATAACCTTATTGCAATATCACAAAACATTCAGAGTTCTTCACTACATACACTTGAGAGCAAAGAAATCGCACACCTGCTCAATTTTCGTTTCAAGGTTGATTTTTTTAAAATATGCTTGTATTTAAATTCCCGTTTATATACCGAATTGAAGTGCACACTGTCAGCTTTCAGATAACACCTTAAGCTAATCCATAACCCTTAAATTCATTACAGTAAAGCCAAAAGATCAATTGGATCGGAAATCACTCGTTTCAGGTAGTGCTAGTTGAGCGACTAAGAGCGCATATAAAAAGGTGAAGGGTTGGGTGAAACCGGGTCAACCGCATATCAAATCGTAGCTTGGAAAGTCACCTATAGAACACGTCCACATCCTTATCAAGAAAATGGATACTTCACCAGAAATATTAGCTCAAATGGTTGCGCTAATTGAACCTTTCCATAACCAGATTCAAATAGGCAGACAGTTGAATTTGAGCCAAAACGCTGTTCGGCGAGTATATCAGCGTTATCGAGAGAGTCGTAGCTTTAGTCGCCGACGGGGTTCTGGCCAAAAACGTACAGCATCAGAGCGTCGTGACCATTTTCTTCTGACCTCATCATTAAGAAATCGCCGGTTGGATGCTATTAAGCTCTGTCAGCAACTCCAGGAAGTGAGAGAAGTTGAAATTATCCGATGGACAGTTAGAAGAAGACTAGCCAAAGCAGGTCTGATAGCGCACAGATCAGCTATCACTCCAGAATTGACCATAGGTCACCGACAAGCACGACTACAGTTTGCTCGAGAACAAGTGATGCGCCGTACGAGACGCGTTCTGAGAAGCAACACGGGGCGAATCGCTCATTTGGTCTTTGGCAGCCTCCTTCACGTCTGTCGTTGCCATGGAGACATCCTGCACTCGTCTGAGTACAGTACCGCTGTCGATTTGTCCATCGTCCAATCCAAATGTTCCCGAGCGAACTGTAGTCGTACTTGTCGGTGACCTATGGTCAATTCTGGAGCGATAGCTGATCTGTGCGCAATCAGAACTGCTTCGGCTAGTCTTCTTCTAACTGTCCATCGGATAATTTCAACTTCTCTCACTTCCTGGAGCTACTGACAGAGCTTAAAAGCATTCAACCGGCGATTTCTTAATGACGAGGTCAGAAGAAAATGGTCATCACGCTCCGATGCTGTACGTTTTTGGCCAGAACCCCGTCGGCGACTAAAGCAACGACTCTCTCGATAACGCTGATATACTCGCCGAATAGCGTTTTGGTTTAAAATTAACTGTCTGGCTATTTGAATCTGTTTATGGCCAGGTTCAATTAGCGCAACCACATGAGCTGATATTTCGGGTGAGGTATCCATTTTCTTGTTTAGGATGTGGACGTGTTCTATAGGTGACTTTCCAAGCTACGATTTCATATGCGGATGATGCGGTTTCACCCAACCCTTCACCTTTTATATCCGCTCTTAGTCGCTTAATTAGCACTACCTGAAACGAATGATTTCTGATCCAATTGTTCTTTTGGCTTTACTGTAATGAATTTAAGGGTTATGCATTAGCTTAAGGTGTTATTTGAAAGCTGACAGTGTGCACTTCAATTCGGTATATAAACGGGAATTAAAATACAAGCATGTTTTAAAAAAATCAACCTTGAAACGAAAATTGAGTAGGTGTGCGATTTCTTTGCTCTCAAGTGTAGTATAAAACAAAGTCGCTTTCTCTGTCCCTATGTCTTTATGTATGCTTAGATCTTTAAAACTACGCAAAGGATTTTCATGCGGTTTGTTTTAATAGATAGTGGGAAGGTTTTTAGCATAATTTTATCCCCATATTCCAACGGGAACGGGAACTACGCGGGTGAAACCGCGGGGCGCCGCTAGTCTATACTAATAGAGGAAAGATTTGTTTGTTTGTTTGTTTGTTTGTATGTAACGAATAGGCTCCGAAACTACTGAACCGATTTCAATAATTCTTTCACCATTAGAAAGCTACATTCACCCTGAATAACATAGGCTATATTTTATCCCCGTATTCCCACGGGAACGGGAACCACGCGGGTGAAACCGCGGGGCGCTGCTAGTATAATATATAATGTGCGGATCATGTGTTGCCTCGTAGGGGCGCAGCAACTTGAGACTTACACTAACTTACTTTATTCAAAATTAAAACAAAAGAAAAACGTTATACATCCCTACTATTAATATAATAAAGGCGAAAGTAACTCTGTCTGTCTGTCTGTTACCTTTTCACGGCTAAACTACTGAACCGATTGACTTGAAATTTGGTACAGGGGTAACTTATGGTTCGGGAAAGAACATAGGCTACGTTTTATCCCGAAATTCCTACGGGATCGGGAACTACGCGGGTGAAACCGCGGGACACAGCTAGTATAAAATATAGACAATACTAAAAATAATAAAAATAAAATATGTTTATCTCATTTTCTCATGGGATAAATCCTTTTAAGTTTCGTATAAAACTTGTGTCAGGAGTATCCGCTCTTCTTAATATAATTACAACGATTGAGTTTACAAAAATATCAAATTTAAAACAAAAGTGGGTAGATTTTCATTTTTTTCTTTCGTTAATATATTTATTACATTCGTTCTTACTTATAATTATTACACGTTTAGTAAAAAAACATTAAATTAAAAATTTAAAAAACCCCCAACACCATTACTTTCAAAACCCCATAACTTTTAAACGGGTCAACCGAATTTCATCAAACATCTAAGAACACTCGCACGTAAGTCCCCTTTAATACAAAAAAATGAAATCGGTTCATCCGTTCGGGAGCTATGATGCCACAGACAGACAGATACACACACACACAAGACACGTCAAACTTATAACACCCCTCTTTTTGCGTCGGGGGTTAATAACGGATTTTTATATAGATAGTGTGACTTACTGGGGGGATCGGGGTCTGAAGCTGGAGCTGCCGCGGCAGCTCGGGATGACTCTAGTAGGAGTACCGGACGATGTTCCCGCCACACACGCACCACTGCCATCAGTTCGCCTAACGGCTTTGGCGGCCGAAGTCTGCTGCTACGACTGACTTGTCTATTAAAATATTTAGATTATTGATTATTATAAGGAAACGTATATCGTCAATAAATATACGTATATTATTTTTAGTGAGAGTCATTCTCCTCGGGAACTTGAGATGTTCCCAGGCCGACGGGAGACCTGATCGCCTTGCTTGTCTCCAATGCGCGTGCAGATGACATTGCACGCGCGTCTCCTTGAGGCTTCTGTGTATGGGGTGGAGAGGTCTAGCACCTCGACCTCACCACCACTGCCTCGTTAAGGGGGCTCATGGGCCTAGAATGCCCTTCTGCGTCTCCCTGCTCTCCGGCTGCGTGTTGGATCAGTGGAGAGGGACTCTCTTTCCCTCTCCGCAGCCTCCTTCTGGGTCATGACCGACTTGCAGAAGTGGAGTATTTCGCGCCGTCCGGTGTCACTCTCCACCATGGCTTTTACCAGGTTGGGGAGCGATGCGACACCGTTTATGGCCCTGACAAGGGCTATTGAGGTCATTGATTACCGACGGTGACACGTACTGAAGCACCTACACCTCCCTATCCATTCCCTGAAAACAGGGTGAATAGCCTCGATGGTGAAGACACCAGCTCGAGGGTTTGAGAGTCTGCTCTCCCACTTTATGAGCATTACACCATGAGCAGACTCTCTCTGCGCTTCAATATCCCTGGGCGCAGGGTTTTCACCTTGAAGACGGCGGTCCTGGGTCCAGGTGTAGACGGACTGAAGGACCTCCGCCTGTAGGTTCCAAGGAGGCGCGTTTGCCAATAGCAGGCAGGCAGGCAGCCTCAAAGAACACTGTACGCGCGTATTGTTCCTAGCGCAATGGCACTCTCCATGTACCACTTCAACCGGTTCCGACTTCTACATGAACAATGACAGTGGCGTTTCAATTCCCGTTCCAATGTATTTGTGTGTACTTTGACCCGTACATTATCTGTCCCTATTATTGGCACACCCAAAGAGGGATCTGCACGCATATTAACGGCACCACCAACGAAATTCTGCTGGTGGTATACTGCCGCATGTCCCGCCATCCCTAAACGCCATTGTATGCCGGTATAAGCCCGGTGCATGTCGGACATGATAAACGATAAAGCCGCGACCCACCGCCACGCACGCTACGCTACGCTACGTACTTCGGTGGGTTTTACCTCATACATTTTCATAGAAAGCGAAGCTGAGCGTGTCGGTGGGTTTGAACCTTAACGGGTGCACATTTCTTTCCACGATGGGGTCTTATGTCATCCGCGAGCTATCCGCTACTAATTCCAAGTGAATTTGTTTATTAGTAAGTCTGCTCGATTAAGTCGGACCAAACGATTAAATCTGACGTAGCATGCGCCCCTTGTCGTATTTTCAAGTAAATAAATGAGTCTCGTCTATTTCTACTAAGACGTCGCCCTCCCCGCCAATAATCTCCCTATCATGACCTTCCACACACTTCCCTTAAAAATGATATATTTGTATGGCGGTTTTCCTACTGATCCCTGGGAATTACCTCTAATTTTTTGCCGCCTGGGAGACTCGGTCATTCCACAGAAAGTGCACCACTAAACTGAGCATCTGCATAGTGTGCAACCTTTAAAAAAAATTACTGAGGGGGGAGACTTCACCACGTTTTCCCCCCTCTAACACCGCCAGCACCGCCATCGGTAGCCAAACTTATGGCTCGGGCGCGTGTCCGTCCCCATTCCGTTATTACAGATGGGACATTTTCCCGGCCGCTTCGGGATAAGGAGCCACGTTTTAACTGCTGTAACAGCGTGCTCCTCACCCGGAATCGCCACACCAAAATTCCACAAATTGAAATTCCTGGATAGGATGATACACAAAGGATCCATTTCTTAAATAAAACAAACAAACAACAACAAACAACAACGAAAAACACCAAATAAAAAAACCTAACCTAGACAATATCTATTACTAATACTAACTTAAAAAATACTCTATAAACCTATACCTAAAACTTGAATCAAAACTAAATTACTTAAAAAACTAAACTTATTCAACTAAACAACTAACTTAAGAAAAGAACGAAACGAAAATTATGGTAAGCAATGACACAACACCACACACAATCAAATTACAAAATTCGACTGAAAAATTAGCAGTGTGTTGAGCGCCCTAAACGATCGCGTCCACCGTCACTATCCGGCAGTGGGTCGGATACAGAGACGGAGGCGACCGTTAGAAGTTCAATACATTCGTGATTGAACGTGCAAAACATATTTTATACCCGTTCTTAGTTCAATTAGCACTACCTGAAACGAGTTATTTCCAATACAATTGTTTTTTCGGCTTTACTGTAATGAATTTAAGTGTTATGGATTAGCTTAAGGTGTTATCTGAAACTGACAGTGTGCACTTCAAATCAGTATATATACGGTAATTAAAATACAAGCATGTTTAAAAAAAAACAACCTCGAAACGAAAATTGAGCAGGTGTGCGATTTCTTTGCTCTCAAGTGTAAGTTTTTAGATATCAAAAGTTTAATCAACGGAAAAAGATGGATATAAGATTCGACTGGCAAGAAGATTTCATGGTCTAAAATAAAAGAGGTTTGTGCCAAACACTCGGTACCAGATGTTTTGATGTTTTAATACGACTTTCATTACGAAAAGACTGTTTTACAAAACACAATATAACAAAACAAGTATCTCGGGCTACTTTCTGGGAAACCCCGGCAATTTGCATGTAAGGATTTACTGAGATGATAAGACGTAGCGTTATTGTATGGGTGTTAGAGCATAGGGGCGGGCCGGGGCCGCGGCCGTTGCGCTCGAACATGGCGGAGTGCGTGGGTGTGAGGAAGCGGGGAATGGTGATCTACCTATTATTGTAATTGTATAAAAAAACAACATTATAGGAGAATATATTTATTTTATTTTTTTTGTTAGTAGGTACATGTTTTAGTATATATATAGTTTAATAAACAAGATTAGAAAAAATATAATAAGAAATACATTTTTTTTCCTTATATGTAAACAAATTTTCCAAGGTTGTTAATAAAACATCTTATATTAAGTATACAAAGTTTGTTAGTACATTACTACTAATTATTTTGATATAGATGGTTTTCTAAACAATAAGCAAATATTTGTACCTCTTCATCACCACAATGATATTTTTATTTTATTATATTAAAAAATCAAAATCTACAGCCTAACACATTTTTTATATTATGATCTATATCTTAAACTAAGTGCCAACTACAGATTTACATTTTATAAAAATTATAATATATGTACATATAAAAGTTCGACAACTTGCCACAATGAATACAAAAACAACAATACATATAGTCGCTACTTATTATGTTTGTTCCAGTGTGTGTGTGTGTGTGTGTGTGTGTGTGTGTGTGTGTGTGTGTGTGTGTGTGTGTGTGTGTGTGTGTGTGTGTGTGTGTGTGTGTGTGTGTGTGTGTGTGTGTGTGTGTGTGTGTGTGTGTGTGTGTGTGTGTGTGTGTGTGTGTGTGTGTGTGTGTGTGTGTGTGTGTGTGTGTGTGTGTGTGTGTGTGTGTGTGTGTGTGTTTGAGTGCGCGCGCGCGTGTGTGTAGGTGTTGGTGTAGGTATAGTTTTTATAGTTATCATGGTTATTAGCACTCAATTAGTAACGGGATATTTACCATGTATATTATTTGTTTCGAGTTTCCGATATTTCGACGCTGTTGCAAGCGCCATGAACCGGTATATAATAAATATCCCGTTAATTATAATAATTGGTGAAGGTATTGTTTAAATTAAAATCATCTATCATTTTATCAACCTTTGGACACTGTATACACCCCTATTTTTAATTCGAGATACTTAATCACACAGCTAATGTAAACGACGGGTGACAATATAATAGTGAAGTTAGTTTTTTCTTTAGCTGAGCGCGGTCATCGACCCGAGTCGTCACAGAATACTTGATAGCTAGTGTGCCGTCTGGTAATACGGCATTTATTTGGTATTTTTTGAAAAATGGCCTACAGCTTTCTGTTAGCTCTATATTGACTAAAATTCGAATTGTTTTTTTTGTGAAATAAATAAGGTGGAAGCGTCCGTGCTATTGCCCCATAATATTATTCCGTAACTGAGCCAAACATATGCGTACGCGTAATATGTAACTAATGCAGTGTTAAGGTCAGTAGTTATTTTTACTTCGCGGAGGGCATACGCAAAGCTGGATAATTTAGATTTTAATTTCTGGATGTGGGCTTTCTTGGATCTTTGTTGATGAGATAAACCCCACTGTTTAATTGCAGCATTAGATCATCATCTAAATTATTAAATCGTGTGGGATCATAATCCCATTTTCCAGCACAATGGTCTGCGTCGCGATTGCCATCATTTGCAGGGTGATTTGCTTGCTTTGAAAATTTAAAAAAAAGATATTGAAGTATATATTTCCTCTTCCAACTATGTAAAACTTGATGATGATAATGTATTCCATGCTGATTTCGGCAACGACCACATGACATGCTGTGCATCAGCAAATGGTCAACTTGTTTTAACGAGTTTTTTTTCTATGGAAAACTTATTACTTGTAATGCATTGATCACACGTAGCGAGTAGAGTGGCGAGACAGTGCCCTCGGCCGAGCGCTCGCTATTTGTGAACACATGGCCGAGTGCTCGGCCGAGCGCTCGGCCTAGAAACACGCCGAGACAGTCACTCGGACCCCGTTCTATTTACTAGGCCGAGTACCCACCCCCCCGCTTCCCCGCACTGTCTCGCTCGGTCACTCGGTGGATCTAAACACGCACTCGGCGTGCATTCGGCGACCACTCGCCACTCGGTGCGTATATGTACCCCGCAAATTTTGCGTCCACGTGATAAAAACGTAAAAAAATGTCTGGTAAATGGGATTTAGACACTACAGTGAAATTTATACAACTGTATAAATTGCATCCCTGTTTATGGGATTTCTCCTCAAGAGACTATAAAAACAAGCAGAAACGTGATGCAGCGTACATTTCTATTGTAGAAGAAATGAATATTTCGGGCTTTACCATTCAAGAAGCTAAAAATAAAATTAAGAATTTAAGATCCACATACTCACAAGAATTAAAAAAAATTCAAGAATCCAAAAAATCTGGAGCGGGTGTACATAATGTATATGTGTCAAATATAAAATGGCTTCATGAGATGGAGGAGGTGTTTTCAAAGGATTTAAAAAAACAAGTTTATGAAAACGTGAGTACCTACTTTATTTTTGTTCAAATAAGTTTATAAGTACTTCGTTTATTTTAGAATTGTCTTTTTTGGGAAATTAAATAAAGTGCATTCACTGTGTTTTTTCGAGAATTTTTTATTTAAATAGTTTAAATTAAATGAAACATTTGGTACTTATCGTTATGTGTATTTTGAAATCAGTGCTGTAAGACAAGATTTTATTACGAATATTATTGTTTTACGATAAAGGACAAGGCTAAAATAAACGTAGTATAAATTCAATTAATTTATTATTATTACGATATCATTCTGTTTTGCCACGAAACAGCTCATATTCCACTAAAAAAATCTGCATAGTTCTCACGCAACTGTCTTGCTGTTCTTGACGCATAGTTGCTGTTGTGGTCGGTGATAGATGGTAGACCAGATATGAGTTCTCTTCTCCAAGTACCTTCAATAATGTTTCCTGAATTAACATCTTCCTCGTCAACGCAGCCCCTTGGGAAATAATGGCTGGTGCTTGTGAGACGTAACGTCCCATAAACTCCTAAAAAGTCCCATAAAGTCCAATGAAGTCCCATGAAGTCCCATAAAGTCCAATGAAGTCCAATGAAGTCCCATAAAGTCCCATGAAGTCCCAAAAGTTCCATGAAGTCCCAAGAAGTCACATAAAGTCCCATGAAGCCCCATGAAGCTCCATGAAGTCCCATGAAGTCCTATGAAGTCCCATAAAGTCCCAAAAGTCTCATGAGGTCCCAAGAAGTCCCAAGGCCAAAATCCCAAATCTCAAATCTCTATTTTCCGCAGTACATGCGAAAATGAAAGCCACTTTATGGCTAATTTGGTATACCTTGAGTTGGGTTTTTAGGGATTTCTAGGGATCTCTAATATTTTCGAGTTAAAAATTTAGCCTATGTTACTCAGGGATAATGTAGCTATCCAACGGCAAAAGAATTTTCGAAATCGGTCCAGTAGTTTTTACGGTTATCCCCTACAAACAAAAATACAAAAATACAAAAATCCAAAAATACAAATCTTTCCTCTTTATTATATTAGTATAGATGTAGATAAGGGAGACTGGGGACACTTGATTCCCTATTTTTATTTTTATCGCTAATTCCAAGAGATTTTTAGTTTTTTTTTTATATTTTTTAATGTATTATACTTCCCGGTTTAGAATTTCAATATTTATCAAACATTCGAAAGAGGCCAAGTTATTTTTATATTTCCGGTCATAAATTAATAAATTATCAACTCTTCCTGATATAATATCAGGGAGAGTAGTTTTCGGCCCAAATATCATGAAAAAATACCAGTTCACCGTACATTTGGGAAATTTCTACTGTTATTACCGATTAAAATATCTATAATGAAGTGTCCTTAGTTTTCCCTATTTCTTAAATAAAATTATGAAATCATTCTGTTTTGCCACGATACGGCACCTGCCCCACTGAAGAACTCTGCATATTTATCTCGAAGCTCCCTTGCTGTACGTGCTGCATTGTTGGTGCTATGATCAGTGATAGTTGGCAAAGTAGCTATAAGTTCTCGCCTCCAACTCCCCTCAGAAACGGATCCTGAATCTATATCTTCTTCATCAACACAACCCCTTGGAAAGTAATGGCCGGGACTTGTGAGACGTAACCAATTGTGCAGCGCACATGAGGCGCGAATAATTTTATCGGTGGTTTCGTCATTAGTTGGTATGGGTTTTTGAAAAATTCTAAACCTGCTTGCCAGAATACCAAATGCATTTTCGACGATTCTCCGTGCTCTAGAGACTCTGTAATTGAATATTTTTTGTTTCGTTGAAAGATTTGTGCCACTGTATGGTTTTAATAAATATGATTTTAGTGGAAACGCATCATCTCCAACTAAAAATCCTCCTTTTGGAAGCAAATTATTCTCAAGATCACTACGTAATTTACTGTTTTTGAATATCCCCCCATCTGAATTTCTTCCATTAGCCCCAATATTTACATATCGAAAACAATAGTCATGATCCACCACAGCCATCAAAACCACACTGTTGGAACCCTTGTAATTAAAATATTCACTTCCACAATTCGGTGGTGCTTGAATTATCACATGCTTCCCGTCTATAGCGCCGTGGCAACCAGGGAAATTCCACCTTGTTCTGAAGCCTAATTCTATTTCTTTCCATTCTTCATTGTTCTGCGGTACCTGAAACAATAATTTATTTTCATTTCATTTCACAGATTCCTGGTCCTACTAATGAAGACACAGTTTCTCAGAACAGTAGCTTTGCCACATCTTCGCATCCAAATATCAACCAGGAAGTATTAGCTAATACAAGCAACGACCAGCAAGCACCACTTACTGTAACTACGACTGCCACTGGAAATACTGCGAGAGCTAAAAAGAGAACTAAAGAAATTTTTCAAGCTGTTTCTGATCTCAAAAAGTTAAATGATGGGATAAATTCTGAGAGTGAAACCGTATCTGATGTGTTTGGAAGGAGTGTTGCGTTACAACTTAAGAATTTATCGGCAGAGAATGCTCTAATAGCACAAAGTAGAATCCAGAATATTCTGACAGAATTTGGGATAAAAGAACTTAGACAAAGAACTACTTCGTCTTTTTCTAATCACAGCTACCAAACACAGTCTTCTGTATATTCAGACACGACTAATGACTATTATCAGTTTGATGAAACTTATGTGGATTCTCCGCCACAACTACCAACACCAGCTTCCTCTACATCGCAAAGAATCTTTGCTGCATCATCCACTCCAGTGCCTAATGTCAACGCTACGCCAGATTCTATAAGCACTAATGACATTGTAGCAGCTGCGATGTTTGCAGCTATGGAAACAGATGGAAGACAAGTTTGATTTTTATTTTTGTTTTTTTTTTTGTACCCTTTGTTTGAAATTAATAAAAAAGTAATAAATTCACTCAAGTTTTATTTTAGTATGTTAGAAAAAAGTACGTACCTTTAAATAATTTTCCAAATAAGTAAATATTGCATCCATGACTTCCGGTATGAGTGATGATATTGCAGCCCGAGATACTCTGTAAAAAGCCTGCAAATAACGGTAGCTCGCGCCAGTTACCAAATAGCATAACGCTATTTGTAGTTTAGTCTTTGCACTTATAGCTTCTCTCATGACTGTATCTTTCCTTTGTATCAATGGAGTAATATTTCCTAACAATGTGTCAAAATGTTGTACATCCATTCTTAAAAGCATTCTGAATTCATTAGGATCTTCTAACTCTAATTCATTAAAAACAGTGTTTGTGGCGCCAAAACTAGATCTTCTCAAAATCCATGGCCTTGTCCAAATGCGGCGTTGCTCCTTTTCCAGCAGTTCATTTAATTCTTCTACTAATAGTGGAATAAGTAACTTTGTATATTTTCTAATTATCTTTTTACGATCCATCATATCCGAATTGTAGTCTCAATAGAACTGAACTGACTGTGCTTATTTCAAAACGTGTGTGAACAGCTACTCGCTTACTACACTGTCTCGGCCGAGAAACATTTTACTGTCTCGCCGGTTTGCTCGCTACGTGTGATCAATGCTTTAAGGTCAGTAGTTATTTTTACTACGCGGAGGGCATACGCAAAGCTGGATAATTTAGATTTTAATTTCTGGATGTGGGCTTTCTTGGACCTTTATTGATGATATAAACCCCACTGTTTAATTGCAGCATTTGATCATCATCTAAATTATTAGATCGTGTGGGATCATAATCCCATTTTCCAGCACAAAGGTCTGCGTCGCGATTGCCATCATTTGCAGGGTGATTTGCTTGCTTTGAAAATTAAAAAAAAAATATTGAAGTATATATTTCCTCTTCCAACTATGTAAAACTTGATGATGATGAATGTATTCCATGCCGATTTCGGCAACGACCACATGACATGCTGTGCATCAGCAAATGGTCAACTCTCAGAGTTTTTTTCTATGGAAAACTTATTATTATACAGTGCTGCAGTTAAGATGTTCAGCACACCCTCATACTTTCCATCAATACCTCAATTTAACTTTGAACTTGAGAAAAATGTGTATTACACCCCTTCTTCAGTGCCGCCTTCAATACCATACATTGCAACATATTTGAAACCAAATCAACAAGATAACAAGACACTGAGTGTTTGTATAAACATTAATCATCGTCTAGTATTAACTAAAGAGGAATACAATATTCGTGAACAATGCGACAGCCATTTCAGGATTCTTTAGAAGCGGTTCTATTCCGAATATCCGCATATTACTAAGAGTTAATACCAATAAATATGTACGAATGTACTTTTTGTAACGAAAAAGTAGAAAGTAATAAATTAATCAGTCATTCAAGAACAAAACGGCACAAGCTATTGTGCAAACAAAACGCCGGTGATTATTTCGCATATGTCATAGATTCTGGGTGTGCACGGAAGGAGCCTCCCCGAGTGGCGCATATTACAAGCATGCGCCCGGCGCACCCTGGGCAATGGTCTGCGGACGGCAAGTCGGTAACGCAGACTAGCCGATCCTTCCACCAAGACTCAACGGCAAATAACTTGCCGTGCGTGTCCCTACACCTGCACACGCGAGGACCTTTACAAGGCCACTGATAGTGCCATATCGGTGGCAGAGTTCTGGTCCTCAAAAATATGAGTCGACACGCAAAGAAAGAAGATAGATTTTGCGTTCAAAAGCAGAATTGTAACATACAGAATAAATGGGTCGTCACACACTTTACACCGTAAAGTGTAATTGGAAGGAGCTACATCAAAGGTACTTAAATTGATAAATTTAGAATTCGAAATACCTGCCCACATCAAAGTTTACATAGAATTATTTTCTACCTATGTTAATATAAAAAACGACAAAATGAAACGTGACCTAACATCATTTAACGTAAAAAACGTACACGTCTATCACTCACTCGCGTAACACAAGCTCCGAACAAAATATTACTAAAAATTTGTAACTTTTCGGTAGTGACCATCAAAAGTGTTACAAGTGCAAGAGTGTGCTCTCAGTGACCGGGAAAAGTGTAGGCAAGTCAACCCACCACCAGGATCCAGAGCTACAGGCCACGAACTTTGGGACCCCAAAACGCCAGGCAGGTTAGTGCGAATCAAACCGCTTAAACGTGAATATTGAAGCCCCAGCAAAGACCAACCTTTTGCTGAAAAAAATATGGAAATCGGTGCAGAAACCGCGACGTTATTCATAACTAGGGCATCAATCAAACACGTGGTGTACACGCGCTAACCCAACCTCAACGACACGAGGCGGACCGTACGTGGAGACTCCGAAGCCGGATCCAAGACTCTGCCCTGCGAAGCTCATCGTCGCGGGAAGGCCTACACTTAACCTGAGGTAACTCACGCATCCCTCGTCCTAGAATAACCGTGTTTGGGTTCGCCTGAACCGGGATACCAGGACGCTCTTCTATCTTCTTCCCCTTTTTGAAGCACCTTCCCTACCCCCCTGAGATTTCCCTTTCCCCTCAGGGGAGGACATACAATACCGGGATTTATTATATATACGGAATATAATTTATCCTTGTATTCGGGTTGATATTTACGTATATCATCCCGCTCCCACCCCCCCACCCCCCAAACCCCATTATCCCCTTTTTAGAAAAACACCCCGGGGGGGCTACCCCCCTTTCCCAAATCTTCACTTCCCCCTCCCATCCACAACATCACGCCCCCTCCTCATCCGTATCATCCCTACCACCCCTTGCCACGTCACCACCCCCTCCCCCCACCCCTCCATCAACATTTTTCATTTTTGACCCCTCCAATCAATCCCACCACAAAACTCCCCCCCCCCCTCCCCCATGAGTTACCTCACCCCCCCCCTCGTCCTATCTCGGAAACTACAAAAGATAGACCCCCGAGTTTGGTGTCACTAGAATCGGGAGGAGGAGCCCAACATCTTGGCTCCAACGAAAACCGAGAGAGACGCCGCACCTGTAACGCCCACCACCTCCAGATCCAGATCATCAGGAATCTGAAAGCGTCACGGTGTACTCACAATTAGAGGAATTAGTTTAAGTTTTTAGACATAGTATTTTTATATATTTTATTTGTGCTAATTTTTGTTAAAAAAAAAAAAATGTCCTCTTCACAATCCAACGCAAGAAAGGGTGAGTTCCCTCCCCCTCCAACAGCGAAACCCTCAACACCGCGTCCATCAATGACAGAGTCATAAATTGGACGCAGTGTGGCATTTCGCCGCCAAAAGAGATCCATTCCGACGACGACTCCATAGTGTCCACCATCGACACGGAAGGCAACTGTGGCATCGGCAAAAGCCGGAAAAGCCTACTGATAGCGCCTTCTCAAAGGAGAATCGGCGTCGAAATGGACTGCGCGACGAAGCTGGCCAACGAGGAGCTTCAAAAAGGTAAGTTGGCCCTCGAGAGCGCAACAACGATGAAGAAGGAGCTCAAAGTGACGGCCCTGGAGAGCCTGCAGTCTCTATATGAGACAGTTCTGTCCCTCTCAGACTCCAGAGCACGCCATATCACCAACCTCGAAAGAGAAAGGAAGAGGCATGCTATGGAGTTGGTGAGGGTGGAACGCGCGCACACCAGGGCCGTCGCCGAAATCATTAAGGGACTCTCTGCCGAGGTGGTCATCGTCCGCATGGACCTGGAGGAGACGAAGACGGGCACAAAAGGCGTAAGGGACTGGCTGGGGTACGAAACCCAGGAACCCTATCGCCTCATAGCGGAGACCTCTTTTAAATTTTAGTCTGTTTTATGTAATAATCTGTGTAATCAATCTGTTTTAACTGTTTAAATTCAACTTATATATATATAGATATTGTAAGGAATACGCGTATATATATACAAAAAAAGGGCAAATATATATATAATAATAATAACGGAAAAAAAAGAAAAATATCGAGAAAAAAAAAAAAGTATTCCTCTAGTGAGTAGTCACCAAATAACTTGTAATTGTTTAAGCTTAGTGAAATAATCTTTTAATTAAAATAAATCTTGTAAGGGTACGGACCTTGTGTCTGTAGACGTGTTTAATTTCAGGAGTGTGGTTTTAGCAGGTAGGAGTCCTGCACTACCCAGACTGATTCACTCGTGAGTCCATAGGCTCACTTGTGGATCCAGTGGGTGAGGTGTCCATGATAGATTTCCACACTCCTGCGGAAAAAAAAAACGTAAAAAACGTGGCTTCAGACCAATCATCCAATTAAAAAAAAACATGAAATGTGCGACTCTATAATTCGCAAGTGTGAGGAATTCCAAGAAAAGGATAGTGGATGGGTTCTAGAAAAAATAGAGTTTTTAGAAATGAACAGTAACAAATATAATCCACTTAATGCAAGCTCATACATTAAACTTCCTCTGTAGATGCAACAAAAACATGCTTGTGTAAATGTTAAAAACAAAGATGATGCATGTTTTTTCTGGGCTGTATTGAGTGCTCGAGTCTCATCATATCCCCACTATGAAACAGTGTTGAAAACACAGAATACATCAGTGCCCGTATGTGTTAAAGGAATTAAAAAGTTTGAAACACAAAATAAAGTTAATGTTTACGGTGTTGAGTGTAAAAAACAGTGTATTATACCATTGTTCAGGTAAAACCTACAATCAACATGTGAATCTGTTATTTTTTGAGATTGGTAAAAAATCCCATTATTGCTGGATTAATAAAATTGTCACGATTAATATTAAGTCAGATAAATATCAACATCGCATGTTTTTTTGGTAATGGATGTTTACAAAGATTTAACAACGACGAAAAATTAAAACTTCATGAGAAACGTGGTTGTAATAAAGCTTTGATCCAACCAGCTAACGATAAATATATATCTTTCAAAAATGTAAGTCATCAACTTGCTGTTCCTTTTGTAATATATGCAGACTTTGAATCAATATTATGTCCTGTACCGAATTCCTTAAATAATAATGTTAATAACTAGCAACAAATTGAAAGAACTTCATCCGGTCTGTTTTGTTTAGATTGTGGATTAAAATTGTTAACTATGTTTATAAAATTGTTAAATGAAAAGAAGAAGAAGTCGTGTGTAAAATTTTTGAACAACATCCCATGCACAAATTTAGTTACAAAATGTACTGTTGTAGCAAGCAAGACCAATCAGGGCAGCGTCACGGTTATGTTTATGTCGCGGCGCGGGCGAAGGGTTAAGCCGCCCGCGCGCCTTGTCGATGTTTAAGTTGGCATCCCTGCGGCGTCTAAAAAAGATGGCGGGTGAGAGATAAATTATGGACGGACGGTTGTGAACTTTGACAATGTGATTATAATAAGTGTGTAATAACGTATTGTTTACTCTTTCATAAAACTACGCAGAACTCAACAATAACTTTAATTTAAACATTAAACTGTTTTATTAAATGGAATATAATTTTTTTTTTAGGGAGTCGTATTTGGTATAAATGATGTGTCTTTTTATAAACATCTTATATACCGACTTCTTTAAAAAAATGATTATTAATCATAAAACCATCTATATCAATAATAAAACCTCTGTTTCTCATTTCTTAAAATAATTCGCTATAGATACACTTTTAAAAAAAGTTCACAATATATACATATAACCACTACACCGCACTCGGTAACAGCGCAAATGATTATATTTAACAGTTGATTACCCAAATGTTCGGTGAAATGTTCATGAGCAAAACACTCGACCGGAGTATTGTCCAATGATTGAAGCCTCTCTTCTCTTTCGACGTTCATATCACCCACTTCTTCTTTATTGTTCTCTCATTACTGAGGATCGTGGTCACTAGAACCCCCTAAACGGACAATTTGCCTCCACCGATTTCGATCCGAAGTAAGGCCCGGGTGACACGAGGCTAGTAAATCAAGCTAGTGAGCCAAGCTAGTGCTGCCAAGCTAGTAAGCTAGTGACACTAGCTTCGTGTAGACGGAACTAGCTTCGTTTACAAGCTAGTAAGCTAGTGTGGAAGCTAGCAAGCTAGTGCCTCAAGCCAGGATAGTTTAATAGCTTGGGGTTCTATTTTTCAAGCTAGTAGGCGCCCCCCACCACCCGTTTTACTATCCTGGCTTCGTTACTAGCTTCGTGTCAACCGCGAAGCTAGCGAACCTAAGCTAGTGTGCAGTCGGAGAGCGTGGTGAGAGTGCGTGCAATTTGTTAAAATGCCGAAATTAGCGGACGAAATTAATTTAAAATTCGTTCAATTGTACAGAGAAGAGGAATGTTTGTGGAATGCAAGTATTCCATCTTACAAGGACAAGCAAATGCGAGACTCGTCACTAGAAAAAATACGCGACATACTAAATAAAGATGGAATAGAAATGTCGATAAAAGAGATTAAAAATAAAATTAAAAATCTAAGAGCTACATATTGTCAAGAATTAACAAAGATAGAAAAATCTGAGAGGTCTGGAGCAGGAACTGCAGAAGTCTATAAGCCAAAAATTATTTGGTTTGAGGAAATGCATAATTTCATAAAAAAGGTGCCAATGAAGAGAAAAACTTCGGTAAGTTATTTTAATATTATTTACTCTTTACAATTATTTACCTTAAAAGTACTTATTGAAATATTAATAATCGTCGGCATTTTTAATTTTTCTTGTAGTTTTGTCTGAATTAACGAATCATTCTTGCTTGCCATGGTACTGCTCCATCATTGTTGAAATATCTCTTAAATTTCTCCCTTTTTTCGATAGCTGACAGAGAAGAGTGGTTACTTCCCTGTCGACTGATACTGGGTAAACATAAATTTTCCATTCTCAATGAACCGGGAATAATGTTTCCCGCTTCAATGTCTTCTTGGTCGACATCACTACTAATGCAATAAGTGCTTTTTTGCTCTTTTCGTAACCAATTATGCAGAGCACATGATGCTAGTACAATTTTGTCTACTGTTTTTACGTCAACTGCGATTGGTCTTTGATAAACACGAAATCGGCTTGCCAATATGCCAAAGGCATTTTCTACAGTTCTTCTGGCTCTACTTAGCCGGTAGTTGTATACTTTTTCTTCATGTGTTAAATTGTCACCTGGGTACGGTTTCATAATATACGATTTTAATGGGAATGCAGCATCCGCCAAAATTACTCCGCCTTGTGGTAAAAGGTTATTTTCTAGTTGATTATATATGGAGCAATTCCTAAAAACACTTCCATCAGATGCCATTCCACAGGCGCCGACGTCAATATAAATGAAATTATAATCGTAATCAACAATAGCCATAAGAACAATACTGAATGTTTTTTTGTAATTAAAAAACGAACTTCCACTGTTGCCAGGAGCTATGATTTGAACATGCTTCCCGTCGACGGCGCCATAACACGCTGGAAAGTTCCATTTCACTCTGAAACCATTTTCTATAGCTGCCCATTCTTCAGTTGTAGTTGGAATCTGTAACAATATTTTTAACAATTTTTTTATTTTCAGAACAATCAAGATTCTCCAAACAATAATAAAGATGACAACAGTGCAAGCAACAGTCAGTCATTAGAACCACCCGTAGCAGAAAATCTATCAGAAAAGACAGTTGAAATGTCTCAACCTGCAAGCGAAATGTCGTCTATTCAAGATAAAACTTCTAAATTTATTTCCCCCGGAAGTAACATTCCGCAATTTAAGAAACGGAAGGTTTCGCAAGTGAGTTCATTGATAAATGAAATTAAGGTGATTAAGGAGGATTTAAACAGTTCACGAGATTTTCAGGAACCAGAGCTGGATGAACATGAGATATTTGCAAAATATGTAGCAAGTCAGTTGAAAAAGCTTTCACCCAGACAGGCCATTTTAGCTAGGGATCAGATCAACGCAACACTATCCCGCTGTCGGATGTATGATTTAAACTTCGGAAATACTACATTTTCGTACCAGTCCCCTTTCAATTCTTCAGACTCCAATATGTCAACCACATTTTCTTACAATAGTTCTGCAGCAAGTCCACTCTACACTAATCCACCATCACAACTACAACAGACTGAGCAACGTGATGAACCCATCATCCATCCGCCACCACAGCAAGAGTTGGAGCAAGATGAAGATCCCATCTATCAAGCATTTCAAAATGCTTGATACATTTCTCGCCATTTATGTAGCGTAAACGTACATTTTGTCGTCATTTATGATTTCTCATTTTGTAATTTAGAATTTAATCTCGCCATTTATGTAAGCGTAAAAGTACCTACTTTAATTTGAAATAAATAAAATTCTACATACCTGTATATCTTTCTTTAATGCCTTATAAATTTCACTGCAAACTTCTGGTATGAATCTAGATATAGTAGATCTTGAAACACGATACATGTGACTTAACTTCCTGTAATTGACACCAGATGATAGAAAATCTAGAGTTATTTCCAATTTTATTTTAGCCGGTATGGCTTCTCTCATATTAGTATTTAATTTTTGTATTTGTGGTCCCACTAGATTCAGTAAATTGTCAAAAATATTAGGTGTCATTCGCAAAATACTCTTGAATTCGCCGGAATCCTCAGATCGCAGTTCTTTTAAAAGTAATGCAGATGCTCCATGACTATGTCTTCTTAAGATCCAGGGTCTTGTCCAAGTACGCTTTTCTTCTAGCAGAGCTAATATTTCATCTAGCGCATGTTGACACAACTTCCGAATTAACTTTCTTAGTAGAATTGCTTTTCTCTTACGCACACTGTTCATTTTTACGTATACGTGTTATCAGGTTAAGCACAACTCACTACTGACTTGACTAGCTTGAAATTTCCTAGCTTCGTGTAGACAGCACTAGCTTGGTTACAATCCAGGCTAGTAGGTAAGCTAGAAACCAAGCTAGTGACCCCTTACTAGCTTACTATCCTAGCTTCAAAATACTAGCCTCGTGTCACCCGAACTTAACTCTCACCGCCGCCAGTAGAATTTAGAAGAAGATGCGGCTTCTTTCACTTGGTCAGACCATCGTGTTGGCGACCGGCCTCGTGTTCTCTTGCCTTCGGTATTACCAACAATAACCAGCTTTTCAAGATTGCCATCACCTTTTCGCATCACATGGCCGAAGTAGGAAAGTATGCGTTGCAGACATGTGGTCGACAATCGTGTCTTAATGCCGAGTTGGGAGAGAACAGATACATTTGTGCGTTTGGCCGTCCATGGTATTCGTAGCATTCGTCTCCAGCACCACATTTCAAATGCATCTATTCTCTGTCTCTCTCTTGCGCGAACTGTCCACGTCTCTATTCCATAGAGGAAGATTGGGAATATTAAGGCAACGAAAAAGTAGAACGTAATAAATTAATCAGTCATTCAAGAACAAAACGGCACAAGCTATTGTGCAACAAAACGCCGGTGATTATTTCGCATATGTCATAGATACTGGGTGTGCACGGAAGGAGTCTCCCCGAGTGGCGCATATAACAAGCATGCCCCGGCGCACCCTGGGCAATGGTCTGCGGACGGCAAGTCGGTAACGCAGACTAGCCGATCCTTCCACCACGACTCAACGGCAAATAACTTGCCGTGCGTGTCCCTACACCTGCACACGCGAGGACCTTTACAAGGCCACTGATAGTGCCATATCGGTGGCCAAGTTCTGGTCCTCAAAAATATGAGTCGACACGCAAAGAAAGAAGATAGATTCTGCGTTCAAAAGCAGAATTGTAACATACAGAATAAATGGGTCGTCACACACTTTACACCCTAAAGTGTACTTGGAAGGAGCTACATCAAAGGTACTAAAATTGATAAATTTAGAATTGGAAATACCTGCCCACATTACATAGAATTATTTTCTACCTATGTTAATATAAAAAATCGATAAAATGAAACGTGATCTAACATCATTTAACGTAAAATACGTGGCTTTAGATCAATCATCCAATTTAAAACAAAATATCATGAAATGTGCGACTCTATAATTCGCAAGTGTGAGGAATTCCAAGAAAAGGATAGTGGATGGCTCTAGAAAAAATAGAGTTTTTCGAATTGAACATTAACAAATATAATCCACTCAATGCAAGCAAATACATTAAACTTCCTCTGTGGATACAACAAAAAACATGCTTGTGTAAATGTTAAAAACAAAGATGATGCATGTTTTTTCTGGGCTGTATTGAATGCTCTATATCCAGCGAAATCAAATGTTGATCGAGTCTCATCATATCCCCACTATGAAACAGTATTGAAAACACAGGATATATAGGCCTGTTTGTGTTAAAGGAATTAAAAAGTTTGAAACACAAAATAAAATTAAAGTGTATTGTAACTGTGTTGAGTGTAAAAAACATAATACACTGTTTTTTCCATTGTTCGGGTAAAACCTACAATCAACATGTGAATCTGTTATTCTTTGAGATTGGTAAAAAATCCCATTATTGCTGGATTAAAAAAATTGACACGATTAATATTAAGTCAGATAAATAATTGTCAACATCGCATGTTTTTTTGTAATGGATGTTTACAAAGATTTAACAACAACGAAAAATTAAAACTTCATGAGAAACGTGGTTGTAATAAAGCTTTAACCAGCTAACGATAAATATATATCTTTCAAAAATGTAAGTCATCAACTTGCTGTTCCTTTTGTAAATTATATATGCAGACTTTGAATCAATATTATGTCCTGTACCGAAATATGTAAATAAAACTACTTATTATAGTAATAAACATATACCATGTTGCTTTAATTATTATATAAATTATAACTATATATAAATCTTTATCAAAATTTGTCATGTATCGTGGCGAGGATTGTGTACAAAAATTTATTGATAACATTTATTCAGATCTAAGTTTCATTACAGATATTTTCGCAGAAATAGTTACATGTGAAAACTTATTATTCAAATATTATTATCAATACGTTATTGTCACATTTTTAATGCGGAATTTACAACCGCAGACGATAAAGTTATCGATCATTGCCATTTTAGTGGGAAGGTCAGGGGTGTAGCTCACGCCGCTGGCGTAGCGGATGTGCGGCCCGCTTACCGTTGCGCCGGCACTCAGCGTCCAGGCGATGTCGCCCCCGGGGGTTTTAGTGGGTAGGACCTCCACCGCTCCATCTTGGTGGAGGGCGAGTCCCACATACCCCACTGCTTCGGCAAGGGGATGCGTCAAAGTATTTCCCCCGGGACAACAAAAAAAAAAAGGGGTGTAGCTCACAACGAATGTAATTTAAATTATGAAAAAACAAATGTACCAATTTTTTTTCATAATCTTAATAAAAATGAATATGATAGTCACTTGTTTATAAAAGAATTAGCCACCAGAGATGGTGATAATATTGATTGTATACCAATACATAAAGAAAAATATATTTAATTTAAAAAGAAACTCCGTTTTACCAACACTTAAAATAGAATAACAGATCGGTTTGTTGATTCTTTTAAATTCATGTGTGCAACTTTGGACAATCTATCTATTAATCAATTTCAAATACTCCCACAATATTTTACAAACTCCATACAAATAGATTTTTTTTTAAACCTTTTGACATGTTTTTTATTGTTGACATTAGTTATAAGTGACATTTGTATTTCATTTTATTTTAAAAAAAAATACCAGCCCGAGTTTCTTGCCGATTCTTCTCGGCTGAAGTAATTCCGAATCGGTGGTAGATTCATTGACCAAGTACCTCATTGAGGCCTTAGATGAATAAATAATTTTTGAATTTGAATTTCGATGACAACACGAAATACACCAAACAGAAGTGAGAACTAGCTGAATGAAGTAATAAATACACTGAATTGGAAAAAAGTGCAACAGATTGCAAGAACTGTTGATATCGTTCAGTAAATGCGGAGAAGTCCATGAAAAAACTCTGTTAGTATATTAGAATCTGACTTGAGACAGGCCAACTCCATCATTACTCAACGAGAAACAGAAAAATCACGTCAACAGTCAGCGGACACACACAGGTTGTCATACTATGATAGGGATATACAGTTGCTGCGTGAGGAGCTTTATCAGAAAGAAAATCTGATAAAAAACATATTTAACAGCTATACAGGGACTCAACAAGATTTGTAAATGCAAATGACAAAAGCTGGACAAACCAGCCTGTTTGACCGGACAAGTGCTACAAATAGTAAGCAGAGTGTAAATGTGCTATGTAATTTTAATTACACAAATGGAGATTTGTCCAAACCATCTAGTGGACCACGAGATCGCCACTTTGTTCAAACAAAATGGGGCGAGTTAACCACCAAATTAAACAGTGATGGATCAGGGGGTCCTAGGTCTGAGGAGAAATGGGACAAGGCAATTTTAACTCAAGAGACGGTATTTTTTTTGTTGTATCGCTTGAATGATAAGTGGTACAACTACAAAAAATATTGTTAGTCGCTTTTTGTTGCTGTGTTTTTGGAAGTGCTGTTTGAATTGTTTGGTTTTCTTATCAAGCTGTGAAGTGATTACAAAAACAATTGCAAAAAGAATTGTGCCAAATGATGAATAGTCCTGGTGGTGGCACTGGTGGAGGCCCAGCACTTCAATTATAGTTAAATGACCTCGAAATGAGAGTCATGAACATAACTGGAGTGCAAGCAGCTACTGGTATGGTGGTAGAAGAAGCTAGCTTTCGAATTAGATAATTAGAAAATTAATTAGAATCCGAAACAGGTTATTTGAAATCGATGAGCGTAGCAAAGAAATCCCCCCCCCCCCCCGTGTCCGTGTTTCTAGTTAAATTTAAGGTATTTATTATTAATTATATGTAATTATCAACGACACGACCTGGATCCCGACTCTGGGCATCAAGAAAGAAAATCTTAGAAACCTCCTGCATCGGAAATTCAAGATGGCAATGTCAAACGAGCAATTTCAGCAGCTTCTAACCACAATAATGGAAAGTAAACGAGTTTTGCATCGTGTAACACATAGAACGGAGAGAATAGAGACGCCGTCGAAGCTTTCTTGGCCGCTGCATCAGTCTATAAGTCTTCTGAGGGAATGACCGACAGGGAAGCATTACAATGACTTCTTCTTCTTTGGGACAAAGCATCAATATGGTGGCAAGGTGTAAAAGACAGCGTATTAGGATGGGAACAATTCAGCAACAAATTGCTCATTCTGCGTTTAAACTTCCGCTATTTATAGACTGAGCACCAATGTATCTGTTAAAAACGAACCTCCTAGTAAACTAATACAAGACGCCTCATTGTGGGATGAATGCACCATGAGCCATAGAGCACATATAGAGGCCGTGGGAGAGAGCTCATCTTCATGGCATCACAGACAGTGGTTTGCCACAACAGTTACAGAAACTTGAGGAAGGATTTTTTCGCACTCCACCACAACACCAGTAACAAGTAGACGCCCATATAAAGGCACATATGTATGGAAATGACACGTTTGACGTGTCACAGGAAAATTACTTCAATGAAAAAGATTGCCCCGCTAATGGCGGCCTTCTATTTTTTAAGTTTTTATGGGGTATAATGTTTTTTATTTTTTTATATATTGTAAAAACTTAAAAAATAAGAAAATAAATGATTATGCGAAAAAAAGATTTAAAATGAAGGAAGGGCCACAGTCGCCGCCGCTACCGCCTGCGCGACGGGGGCGACGAGAAAAATTTAAAAGTCGAAACTAATAAGCAGTATTACATTCAAGAAAGAATGTTTAACAATGCTTCGAAACGAACATGAAGCGAAAAAAGTACAAAAAAGCTTTTCTGGTTAGAAAAACAGTTTTTTTTAAACCAAAATTCGGAAAATTAGGAAAAGATTTAAAATCAGTAGCTCGTTCGGCTAAAGATGCTAACCAATTTTGGACAACCTTCTCAAAAATAAATATGTTGCTACAAATTCCTTCTCACAACAATGCAGTAGTCCGAAATGCCGACGTATCGATGGATGCATTTGTAGACTCCCTACCTGTAGGCAGAGGTTATATAGAACACAAGCAAAGTAAAATTAAATTTTACCCGGAGAAAATGAAAGTATATCTGATTCGAACCTATAACAACTCTTGTCGGTCAAAACGGTCGACTTATCTACTGGAGATACTGTGTGGCAAAATGATACATATTCTTCTGTGAATTAGGCCCATTTTAATGGAGTTCGCTAAAGAAAATCCGGATAAAATAAAATCTGCAACGAGTGATATCAAACTACAGATACAACATTAGCAGCCAACAAAATTAAACTTAAATAATACGCAAGTAGAGATCACTCAAGATTTATTCATGACAATAATCGATGGTAAGGTCGCTCAGACTAATACCGACACTAGTTCTGGAGCAGTATTTACTATATGTGGAGCCACACCAACAAAAATGAAATACATGAAGAAAGTATTATCAAAAATTTGGCAGTACTTCCAATTGACCAGCTATCGGAAGATACACAAGAGTCGCGCAACAAAGACTACCGACACATGCGACTACATCATGCCAGAAAATGTTGCCAAAAAGCTACAGAATATATGTGAATAAGTACAACTGGTACTATATGCCGTCTTCTGCACATAAAATATTGATTCACGGAGAGAGTATCATAAAGTACTTAGCTCAGAAGACGCGCAGGAGTCTCGTAATAAAGATTACAAAAAGTTTCGACTACACGATGCTAGAAAATGTTCAAGGACTGCAACTAACGAACATGTATTCCACACATTATTGTATACCTCAGATCCATATATTACAAGTATTCGTAAACCTTATGTTAGACACTTTGCAACTTTTGTTTTTTTCATGAGACGGGCTCATGAATTATTCGATAGTTCAGCAGTGATCAAATAAATTTTAAGTAATAATTAAGTAAATGAAAATGTGTTCCATTGCAGGTCTCAAAAAAAAAAGAAAAAAACAGTCTAGACTCCGATATCGAATTACTGTCCTGACGGAAGATGTAGCCGAGTGCAACCAAAAAAGAAGGTGTCGAAGCGCAATGCTTCCGAGAGCACGCCATCAGAATCTAAATCAAAGTAATTTCGTGTTACTGCTTAAACAAGTGATACACGTTGACTACAATGTTAAATTATTCTTGGTTGACATAACACATCGATAGTACAATTAAGTACTTAATATATACATATTATAATCTTGCTAAGTGGCTAATAATATGATCTAAGTGTTTGGACGTTTGAGTTCCTAATTTGGGTTCCAGCATTACGTCTGCCGACTACGATGGCTCCTATTACTTGTTGCGATGTTATAGTTTCTCCTGTCTTTCCTATTCATTCTGCCGACAACTTTTGACACTGCCAGACCAATTTAATTACTTATAATTCATCATGGAAACTCAAAAGTGTTGCGAGAACTACATGCCAGGCTGATGCTTTTCTCCTTAAAGTACCAGGCCACATTGTTTTACCTGACGGTGACGTACCAACAGACCCAACAGTACCTGTTTATGAGGCCTGTTTCGCCGCCCATGAAGCACCCGCTCTTATGCCCAATTCATCCAGCGAGAGACCTCATAGAAACATTATATACTGAGCTGTCTATCGTTTATGGTCATACACTGCAGAAGTATATAATACACCCTCAATTTGCCAATTAAAAACTAATGCAATGTGTTCACGCATCTACTGCGTGATGACCTGTCGACCGGTTGGCGGACGGGAGGGGCGCGGACGGCCGCCCGACACACCTTCACTTCGGACCGAGGCATCGCCGAGAACGACTCACGCGTTTTACCTTTATCTTATATCCCCCGTAACGGCGTCTTGTTATATCCAAAAATACATTAATTATTATACAGTCCACTCTATTATTTAAAGTCCCAATTAGGACCCTTAACACAATGTAATGGGTTGTTTAAATTATAATGAAGAATTGTTTACAGTAAAAGACACACTACGGGCTCGGACCTCTTTGGTTTCGAGGAAATAACACAAGTATCATCACCGACCTCAACTGACTTCGGTTCGAGCCTGACCTGCCGTGTTGCCAACGGCAAAGTGCGGCGAACGGAGGACCTTACAGGAGACTTTTACGCAGAGGCAAAAGTATATAACAAGGCCGAAGTAGTTTCCACCCCAAAAGAGAATCGGTGGAAGAAAGCCTCGGTGGCCGTTAAAGTCCAGCTGGACCGAAACACGCCGCAGTGGGACGGTCTACAAGTGTTAATGAGACGGACACACGAGTTATTTAATGATTCGGAGCTCGTCTTAAGCGACAATATACCCGTAAGTAGTTACTGTAAGAAAATCCAGCATCACTCAGATTAAACTAGTCTGTTCAATCGCCATAGTTTAGTTGTCAGAATTGTTGATAGGTTAGTGAAGCTGGTGGATGCAGAACCGATCAATGAGCGTGTTAAATCCATCAATTTCCAAATGTTAAAATCACCACAAGATTTAATAAGAATAGTAAGGTTAAAAATTAAAAATTGATGTATTATTAGAATTGTAAAAAGTATTTAAATAAGTAGGTTTTCTTGTAATGTCGAAATTAATTTAATATTGTGTTCGGAATAATGATGGTTTTTTTTATTAATAAATGTGAAGGGAATCACTGCGTGCGATAAGCCTGTAGTGTGCCGTGCGAGAGAGTCAGAGGGTCGCAGAGGGACGCGGCGCGGGGAGCGCGGGGCCGACCGGCCGTCAAGCCGGTACAGTGCAGTACATCGTTGTATGAGAGAAACAATACGCGCACGCGCACGCCTATCGCTCGCATCTTATTCCCGTCAACTTTCACATAACACCGTGTTTTTTATTTTGGAACCCCACAGTTATTGGAAGACGTTAATTTCCAAAAACAATATAAACAACATGTGGGATAAGACCCTTCCAAATTATAAGCAAAGCTGCGCAAATTCAACAACCAGGCGCTCCTTTTGAGTCCAATTTCACGCCCGACACCGAAAGCTGTGAATAGATTTGTTCCATCACAATAACCAAAACCAACAACTCTTCAGAGCCCGTCTCCGAGAACATTGAATAATTATAGTCAGGTTTCTTTAAGAGTAATCCCAACCAACAATTTAGATTCGAAAAACCCAAATCAATAAGAGCTTTAAAAGAAGATGCACAATTACAAATAATGAATATTAATAGTTTTGAAATTGAAATGCCCAACGCAAAACGACGGCTAACAAAGACATTGTAACCGATAAGTGGTACCAACATGTAACTAACTTCAGAGTGGAAAAAATTACAGATGGTCGCTTTTTGGAAAAGTTAAGAGAAAATTTAAAACGCTAATATCTCAGGACGTATCCATCCGATTACATTATCAAAGATATGTCAAAGTCGAAGCATAACTGACTGACTGGATTGAACTTTTATTTTAAATTGTTTCGGTGTTTTAATAATTTTAGTAAGTATATTGATTTTAAAATGAGGACAAGCCACTTACAATATGTTATGATGGTGGAATTTATGGAAGCGTAAGTAGTAAAGTTATATTACGTTTAAACGAGCAAGATTTTTAAACACTGTCTTTTGTCTGCGGCCGCTCACCAAATCTAAAAGAGGACAAACCAGCCTGTTTGACCGGACAAGTGCTACAAATAGTGAGCAGAGTGTAAATGTGCTATGTAATTTTAATTACACAAATGGAGATTTGTCCAAACCATCTGGTGGACCACGAGATCGCCACTTTGTTCAAACAAAATGGGGCGAGTTAACCACCAAATTAAACAGTGATGGATCAGGGGGTCCTAGGTCTGAGGAGAAATGGGACAAGGTAATGTTAACTCAAGAGACGGTATTTTTTGTTGTATCGCTTCAATGATAAGTGGTACAACAACAAAAATATTGTTAGTCGCTTTTTGTTGCTGTGTTTTTGGAAATGCTGTTTGAATTGTTTGGTTTGCTTATCAAGCTAGTGATTACAAAAACAATTGTAAAAAGAATTGTGCCAAATGATGAATAGGGGTGGCACTGGTGGAGGGCCAGGAGGACCACTTCAATTATGGTTAAATGACCTCGAAATGAGAGTCATGAACATAACTGGAGTGCAAGCAGCTGCTGGTATGGTGGTAGAAGAAGCTAGCTTTCGAATTAGATAATTAGAAAATTAATTAGAATCCGAAACAGGTTATTTGAAATCGATGAGCGTAGCAAAGAAATTCCCACATTCGAATTTTAAGAGATATTTTTACGCGACCTTATCAAAATTTTCAAAAAAAAGCAACGAATTTCATCCAAACATGGAGCAACGAAGAAATAAGTTCCGACCGGTGACCATAGGTCGTGTTCACAGCTGTCATACACACACAGTATTCTTCTTCACGGGGACCTACCCAACAGACCCAACAGTACCTGTTTATGAGGCCTGTCTCGCAGCCCAGGAGGTGCACCTGCTCTTATTCCCAATTGATCCAGCGAGAGACCTCATGGAAACACGGTATACTGAGCTGTCTATCGTTTATGACAGCTACAATACACTGCGAGCTATCGCCCAACCGGCTCTTTTGGCGGTTGCGCTGAGAGCGGCTGACAATTAACGAACTGGACGTCTACACGTGTTTAAGTGCCGTGTGAGTGTTCCTTCCCCCCCCCCCCCCCCTTGTCCGTGTTTCTAGTTAAATTTAAGGTATTTATTATTAATTATATGTGATTATCAACGACACGACCTGGATCCCGACTCTGGGCATCAAGAAAGAAAATCTTAGAAACCTCCTGCATCGGAAATTCAAAATGGCAATGTCAAACGAGCAATTTCACCAGCTTCTAACCACAATAATGGAAAGTAAACGAGTTTTGCATCGTGTAACACATAGAACGGAGAGAATAGAGACGCCGCCGTCGAAGCTTTCTTGGCCGCTGTATCAGTCTATAAGTCTTCTGAGGGAATGACCGACAGGGAAGCATTACAATGACTTCTTCTTCTTTGGGACAAAGCATCAATATGGTGGCAAGGTGTAAATGACAGCGTATTAGGATGGGATTAGGATGGACAATTCAGCAACAAACTGCTCGTTCTGCGTTTAAACTTCCGCTATTTATAGACTGAGCACCAATGTATCTGTTTCAAAACGAACCTCCTAGTAAACGATTACAAGACGCCTCATTGATGTGGGATGAATGCACAATGAGCCATAGAGTACATATAGAGGCCGTGGGAGAGAGCTCATCTTCATGGCATCACAGACAGTAATTTGCCACAGCAGTTACAGAAACTTGAGGAAGGATTTTTTCGCACTCCACCACAACACCAGTAACAAGTAGACGCCCATATAAAGTCACATATGTATGGAAATGACACGTTTGACTTGTCACAGGAAAATTACTTCAATAAAAAAGATTGCCCCGCTAATGGCGGCCTTTTTTAAGTTTTTATGGGGTATATTGTTTTTTATATATTGTAAAAACTTAAAAAATAAGAAAATAAATGATTATGCGAAAAAAAGATTTAAAATGTTAAACCATCTTTTTACTGTGTGATGTGCAATTGCCCTTCGTATACTCTATCTCAGGGAGTGTAATGTTATTTTATTTTGTGTTATTAAATAAAACTCCCGTTCTCGGGCGATGAGGAATTCGTCACTCCGCTTAAAAGAAGTGCGTCGAGCGACTAGGAGTAGGAAGGGCCACAGTCGCCGCCGCTACCGCCTGCGCGACGGGGGCGACGAGAAAAGTTTAAAAGTCGAAACTAATAAGCAGTATTACATTCAAGAAAGAATGTTTAACAATGCTTCGAAACGAACATGAAGCGAAAAAAGTATAAAAATGCTTTTCTGGTTAGAAAAACAGTTTTTTTTAAACCAAAATTCAGAAAATTATAAATTAAAAAAAAAGATTTGAAATCAGTAGTTTTGTTCGGCTAAAGATGCTAACCAATTTTGGAAAACCTTCTCAAAAATAAATATGTTGCTACAAATTCCTTCTCACAACAATGCAGTAGTCCGCAATGCCGACGTATCGATGGATGCATTTGTAAACTCCCTACCTTTAGGCAGTGGTTATATAGAACACAAGCAAAGTAAAATTAAATTTTACCCAGAGAAAATGAAAATATATCTGATGCGAACCTACAACATCTCTTGTCCCCATAAAAACGGCGACTTATCTACTGGAGATACTGTGTGGCAAAATGATACATATTCTTCTGTGAATTAGGCCCATTTTAATGGAGTTCGCTAAAGAAACTCCGGATAAAATAAAATCTGCAACGAGTGATATTAAACTACAGATACAACATTTGCAGCCAACAAAATTAAACTTAAATACGCAAGTAGAGATCACTCAAGATTTATTCATGACAATAATCGATGATAAGGTCGCTCAGACTAATACCGATACTAGTTCTGGAGTAGTATTTACTATATGTGGAGCAACACCAACAAAAATGAGAAAGTATTATCAAAAATTTGGCAGTACTTCCAATTGACCAGCTATCGGAAGATACACAAGAGTCGCGCAACAAAGACTACCGAAACATGCGACTACATCATGCCAGAAAATGTTGCCAAAAAGCTACAGAATATATGTGAATAAGTACAACTGGTACTATATGCCGTCTTGTGCACATAAAACATTGATTCACGGAGAGAGTATCATAAAGTACTTAGCTGTATTACCAATTGGACAACTTTCAGAAGACGCGCAGGAGTCTCGTAATAAAGATTACAAAAAGTTTCGACTACACGATGCTAGAAAATGTTCAAGGACTGCAACTAACGAACATGTATTCCACACATTATTGTATACCTCAGATCCATATATTAAAAGTATTCGTAAACCTTATGTTAGACACTTTGCAACTTTTGGTTTTTTTTCATGAGACGGGCTCATGAATTATTCGATAGTTCAGAGCTCGTCTATTTGAGTGACCAAATAAATTTTAAGTAATAATTAAGTTAATGAAAATTTGTTTCATTGCAGGTCTCAAAAAAAAAAAGAAAAATAAAGTCTGACTCCGATATCGAATTACAGTCCTGACGGAAGCTGTAGCCGAGATCGCGAAGGTGCAACCAAAAAAGAAGGTGTCGAAGCGCAATGCTTCCGAGAGCACGCCATCAGAATCTAAATGAAAGTAATTTCGTGTTACTGCTTAAACCAGTGATACACGTTGACTACAATGTTAAATTATTCTTGGTTGACATAACACATCGATAGTACAATTAGGTACTTAATATATTATAATCTTGCCAAGTGGCTAATAATATGATCTAAGTGTTTGGAAGTTTGAGTTCCCAATTTGGGTTCCGGCATAACGTCTGCCGACTACGATGGCTCCTATTACTTGTTGCGATTTTATAGTTTCTCCTGTCTTTCCTATTCATTCTGCCGACAACTTTTGACACTGCCAGACCAATTTAATTATTTATTATTCATCATGGAAACTCAAAAAGTGTTGCGAGAACTACATGTCAGGCTGGTGCTTTTCTGCTTAAAGTACCAAGCAACATTGTTTTACCTCATGGCGACGTATCCAACAGATCCATCAGAACCTGTTTATGAGGCCTGTTTCGCCGCCCATGAAGCACCCGCTCTTATGTCCAATTCATCCAGCGAGAGACCTCATAGAAACTCTATATACTGAGCTGTCTATCGTTTATGGCCATACACTGCAGAAGTATATAATACACCCTCAATTCGGCAATTAAAAACTAATGCAATGTAATGTGTTGTGTAAATGATTATAAAGAATATGTTAAATTGTTTACAGTAAAAGACACACTACGGGCTCGGACCTCTTTGGTTTCGAGGAAATAACACAAGTATCATCACCGACCTCAACTGACTTCGGTTCGAGCCTGACCGGCCGTGTTGCCAACGGCAAAGTGCGGCGAACGGAGGACCTTACGGGAGACTTTTACGCAGAGGCAAAAGTATATAACAAGGCCGAAGTAGTTTCCACCCCAAAAGAGAATCGGTGGAAGAAAGCCTCGGTGGCCGTTAAAGACCAGCTGGACCGAAACACGCCGCAGTGGGACGGTCTACAAGTGTTAATGAGACGGACACACGAGTTATTTAATGATTCGGAGCTCGTCTTAAGCGACAATATACCCGTAAGTAGTTACTGTAAGAAAATGCAGCACCACTAAGATTAAACTAGTCTGTTCAATCGCCTTAGTTTGGTTGTCAGAATTGTTGATAGGTTAGTGAACTTTTAGAATTAAACACCAACAAATATAATCCACTAATCGCAGGCTAATACACAATAGAAGACATTGGTTGATTTAGAAATCAATAAACCCTATAAAATTTTCAAAGCAAGCAAATCACCTTCCAAATTTATAACAAACACTGCAGACCATTGTGCTTGAAAATGGGATTATGATCCCGTTACCTGCACGATTTAATCATTTAGATGATGATCTAATGCTGCAATTAAACAGTGGGGTTTATATCATCAATAAAGGTCCAAGTGGAAATACATGGATTGTAAATTTTATAACCAATATTGAAGAAAATGTGTAATGTAACCTTATATCACAGTTTGACAAGACAATTTGATAAGCAAAGCATATTATAAGGTTACGGACTATATTAATGACCGGGATGTCTGGAATTTAATTTCTTCACCCGCAACCTCAACATGCATTGTTTTCTTTTCCCATCTATGACATTGTACTAGTTTTAAGGTACTGTTTGTACACACATCAAAAGTGTCTAGGGATCAAGCATTTTTATGCGGATTTCTTGAGATTGAGATGTGGCTTTGTAATAAATTTATGATTTTATAAATTTATATGGATCCTTTTTGGTGCATTTCATAATTTGAATCAGGAACTGTGAATCAAATTCGAGTAAAAGATGAAAATCAGCTGTCAATATTTTCCCTATAAAAACATACAACGCATTGAAGACATTATTAGTGCTACTGTTTCCCTACTACTGATTAAAACCAACGTTATTATGGAGCGGCGACGTCATTTAAGCAGGGAAGAAATGCTCAGAGCCGTGGGAATGATAGAAGCTGGTTCCCGGCAACGTACTGTGGCTTTAGCTCTGAATACAAGTCAGAGTGTTATCAGTCGACTTTGGACACGTTACCGAAGCACTGGTACCGTGGCTGAGCGCCATGGAGGACGGTATCGCTGCACCACACGGAGACAAGACCGATACATTCAAATCTTAACTCGAAGAGCTCCAACAATAACCGCCATGATGTTAGCCGTGCGGCTTCATCACTCTTCAGGGAACTTAATTAGCGACCAAACAGTCAGAAACCGCTTGCATGAAGTGAACCTTCATTCCCGAAGACCGCTACGGGTACCACCTATAGCAATGCACAATCGTAGGATTCGATATCAATGGGCTCTTGAACACAGAAATTGGGCAGAAGAACAATGGCGTTTCGTGTGCTTTTCTGATGAGTCTCGTTTTGGTATGAGACCGGATACAAGACGTATACGACACTGGAGAACCCCTGGACGCCAACAGCGATTAAAATCCTGCCAGGAAGTCCATCCTTATAGTGGTGGAACCATCATGGTATGGGCGGGTATTTGGATCGGCGGAAGAACTGAGTTGATTTGGATCAGAGGCAACCTCAACGCTCAAATTTATGCTGAGACGATTGTATCAGACGTCATCGTTCCTCTACAAGTGCAAATCGGTCCCTTATTTCAGTTAATGCATGATAATGCACGACCGCACACCGCAAGAGTTGTAAGACAGACTCTCGCCGCAGCTAACATCAATGTCCTGCCCTGGCCTGCTCAGTCGCCAGACTTGAACCCGATTGAGCATGCATGGGATATGCTACAGAGAAGAGCTCTGCCGAATATGGAGGGTATCCAGTCGCAAGAAGACCTTTTTTTGTTGTTGCAACGAACATTGGCGGCCATTCCACAGCGTGATTTGGATGAACTCATTTTGAGTATGCCAAACCGATGTTCTTGTGTTGTTAGTGTTCGCGGTAGAAACACGGATTATTAATTGTTTAAGTTACCCAATAAAATTTTAAAGAAAACTGTTATTTCAGTCTTTTTTTCGAACTTTAATGTTAGTGGTTCAAATGTCAAAAATCCCTTTATTTGATGAATCCTTAAAGAAAATTTTAATTAATATCAATCAGGAGAAAAGTTATTGCAAAAATATATGTTGATCCCTAGACACTTTTGATGTGTGTATTTTATTTTAATTTAAAAAAATACCAGCACGAGTTACTTGACGATTCCTCTCGGCTGATGAAATTTCCGAATCGGTGGTAGAATCAATTTCGACGTTCATAAGTGCCATTGAGGCCTTAACTGAATAAATGATTTTTGACTTTGACAATAAAAAATTGGAAACAATTGATGGACTGTCAACTCTATAACAAGAAAGTCACTTCATTTATACCACATACGACTCCCTAAAAAAATAATTAATATTCCATTTAATAAAACAGTACATTTTGTGACCAAATTTGGGCATGGGATGTTGTTCAAACATTTTACATACGACATTTCATTTAACAATTTCATAAACATAGTTAATGAATTGAATTCACGATCTAAACGAAACAGACCGGATGAATTAATATTATGGGGATATAAAGGGAGACATTTTGAAAAGGATTTTTTAACAAGTCTCAACATCCCGCGCTACAATTTAGAAAATATACAGTGTCCAAAGGTTGAAAAAATAATAGATGATTTTAATTTAAACAGTACCTACACCAATTGTTAGCGGCATGTAGCTTTCGAGGAAAACCACCTCGATCATGTCGTTGTAGTAGTGTATAGGTACAAATATTTGCGTATTGGTTAGAAAACATCTACATAGATAGTTTTATGATAAACAAACAATTTAGTTTTAAACAAGTCGGTACCTACATATAATGATTTTTTTGTCAGTTATTCTGGCACTTCAATATGGAAAACATTTCTGTTGAGGACTGCGAAATACTCCCATGGGGTGAATATCACTGCCCTAACGGGAGGGTCTTTGATATTCCGGTGCTCGGAATTAATGGTGCCCCGTTTTACGATGCGGAGTGGTAGGTGACCCATATGGGGTTTCACTATATGGACCCTCTGCTGAGGGGTTTGTCACCTGCCCACGGGTACTTCGTGAGGAGTCCAGATGGTACCCTGCACCCCTTCGTTACCCTGGAGGGGCTTCAGCACATGTTGCGTTGCGTCCTTCTTCTGGAGGTGCTTGAGGAAATGGAAAATGGAGTTTCCGAAGACGAAAGCGTGAAGATACTTTTTGATTTCGAAACGAATCAAAAGGAGGCTCAGCATCCAGCGTCACTAGGATTAAACTAGTCTGTTCAATCGCCATAGTTTGGTTGTCAGAATTGTTGACGCAGAACCGATCAATGAATGTTAAAATCCATCAATTTCCCTTCAGGAAACCTTGGATGTCGGAACCCCCAGTGAGGTGAGTGATCCCGACAGTACAAAAAAAATCTTATGGATTAGAAAAAAAAACATTAAAATTTTCAAACTTTTGTCACAAGATTCGAACTCAAACTGGAGATCCAATTTATTTCTTTCGCAGTTCGGGCTCGGACCTCTTTGGTTTCGAGGAAATAACACAAGTATCATCACCGACCTCAACTGACTTCGGATTTAGAAATCAATAAACCCTATAAAATTTTCAAAGCAAGCAAATCACCTTCCAAATTGATGGCAAACACTGCAGACCATTGTGCTTGAAAATGGGTTTATGATCCCGTTACCTGCACGATTTAATAATTAAGATGATGATCTAATGCTAAACAGTGGGGTTTCTCATCAATAAAGGTCCAAGTGGAAATACATGGATTGTACATTTTATAACCAATATTGAAGAAAATGTGTAATATAACCTTATGTTACAGCCAGCGCAACCAAGACATTTAAAAAAATGTACTTGGAATGTAAGGATAATTGGATAAGACCTATAACACAAAACAAAGTGTTACAGTTGTGGACATGGCATATTCCGCTGGCGAAATTACATGGAGACGTTAATGTTCTTCTCAAAAGTGTATACCAACTTAACGATTTGGGTGATGCAGACATACATGCGCTGATAAAGATCTGGGATGATGTATCGTCATATTTAGAGGACACTGTGGGTGATATTAATGTCGAAAGAGAAGAGTGGCTCCGATTATTGGACAATACTCCGGCCGAGTGTTTTGCTCATGAACATTTCACCGAACATTTGGGTAATGAACTGTTACATTTAATAATTTGCGCTGTTAGCGAGTGCGGTGTAGTGGTTATATAAAACACTTTATAATGTATTTATAGCGAACTATTTTAAGAAATGAGAAACAAAGGTTTTATTATTGATATAGATGGTTTTATGATTAATAAACAATTTTTTTTTTAAAGAAGTCGGTACATAAGATGTTTATAAAAAGACACTTCGTTTATACCACATACGACTCCCTAAAAAAATAATTAATATTCCATTTAATAAAACAGTACATTTTGTGACCAAATTTGTGCATGGGATGTTGATCAAAAATTTTACACACGACATTTCATTTAACAATTTTATAAACATAGTTAATGAATTGAATTCGCGATCTAAACAAAACAGACCGGATGAATTAATATCATGGGGATATAGAGGGAGACATTTTGAAAATGATTTATTAACAAGTCTCAACATCCCGCGTTACAATTTAGAAAATATACAGTGTCGAAAGGTTGAAAAAATAATAAGATGATTTTAATTTAAACAGTACCTACACCAATTGTTCGCGGCATGTAGCTTTTCGAGGAAAACCACCTCGATCATGTCGTTGTAGTGGTGTAGAGGTACAAATATTTGCGTATTGGTTAGAAAACATCTACATAGATGGTTTTATGATAAACAAACAATTTAGTTTTAAACAAGTCGGTATATATGAAGTGGACAAAAAGACACTTCGTTTATACCACATACGACTCCCTCAATAAATAATAAATATTCCATTTGACACGACTGTACATTAAGTGATGTAAAAGTTAAGAAGAATTATTTTTCACCTATCGAAATGGAAGATTTTTTTTTAATTCGAAACGAATCAAATGGAGGCTCAGCATCCAGCGTCACTAAGATTAAACTAGTCTGTTCAATCGCCTTAGTTTGGTTGTCAGAATTGTTGATAGGTTAGTGAAGTTGGTGGATGCAGAACCGATCAATGAGTGTGTTAAAATCCATCAATTTCCAAATGTTAAAATCACCACAAGATTTAATAAGTATAGTAAGGTTAAAAAAAGAGATATCATAAGTAAAACAAAAACCACGTGGCACGTGGTGCACGAAGGAGGGGAGCTGGAGCAAAGCAGATAAAGGGTCCAGACGCGGCATCACACACAACACCGGAGGCACTTTTAGAAAAAAAAAACGGAATTACAGAAATGGAGATTTGTCCAAACCCTCTGGTGGACCACGAGATCGCCACTTTGTTCAAACAAAATGGGGCGAGTTAACCACCAAATTATACAGTGATGGATCAGGGGGTCCTAGGTCTGAGGAGAAATGGAACAAGGTAATGTTAACTCAAGAGACGGTATTTTTTGTTGTATCGCTTTAATGATAAGTGGTACAACAACAAGAAATATTGTTAGTCGCTTTTTGTTGCTGTGTTTTTGGAAGCGCTGTTTGAATTGTTTGGTTTTCTTATCAAGCTGTGAAGTGATTACAAAAACAATTGCAAAAAGAATTGTGCCAAATGATGAATAGGCCTGGTGGTGGCACTGGTGGAGGCCCAGCACTTCAATTATGGTTAAATGACCTCGAAATGAGAGTCATGAACATAACTGGAGTGCAAGCAGCTGCTGGTATGGTGGTAGAAGAAGCTGGCTTTCAGCGGGTTGGCATATTTTATTATACTACACAATTATGGCGAGTAAAAGTTTTGCAACTTGTAGCTACACTTATAAAGCCGGATCCCCACTTGAGCAGCCGCGGGGCGAGCGGCCGCCTCAACTCGCGGCAGCTCCAGTGGAGACGCTGCCGCGGGTCGAGGCGTGCCGCGTCTTGAGCCAAACGAGGCGGCCTCGTGACGAGCCATTTTGTGTCGGTAAACGTCGGTGCTCAAAGGCGCCTCAGTGTGAGCCACGCGAACAGTGGAGACGGACGTTGTACGCTCACTTCGCGGCAAAATGGACAATAATAAATGCATTGAGTTAATTAAAGAATATCAAAGCCACAGGCTTCTATGGGATCCGACGTCACCACATCATTATAATAAGGCCTTTAAGGAAGATTCCTGGAAAATTATAAGTAAGAAAATAGGAATATCTGTAACGGAAGTGAAAAAGAAGATGACGGCACTTTGTGGTTCTTTTCGGAGGGAAAAATCCCGACACAAACAAAGCCTCATCACGGGATCAGGTAAATATATTTTTGTTGTAATATTTCAATTTCTTAAGTGACGAAATCTGCATTCCGGATCGTACCGGCTCATTGGGGATTGAGAATCTGATATTATTATTCCCTTCCTCTGTGGCGCAGCCATGGCATGGCCCGTGTACAGATTGACATTTCTGTGAACGCGCCATGCTGTGGCGTCATTGTCCGCGCGCTCTAAATGTAGCTATAGTTGACGAAAACTATGTCTATCTTGCTTTAAGTTGTATAAAGTGTGTAGATAAATAAAAAAGACGGCGTATAGGCACATTTAACGACTCTGAAAGTATTTTAGTAGAAATATACAAGCATTCCAATGTTGGTGTCTCTTTGTTCAGTCAGTGTAGCGCGAGCCGGGTGCGCGTAATAACGAAATTGTGTGTATTTTCCGTGTTTTTGTGTGTTTTTGTGCTATTATATCATGAATGGGTATGTAATAAACATTCCAAACTGACCTAAAGCATTTTTATAACGTTAGCTTATTTCATAACGATAACAACTACATAAGTTTCTTTGTATAGCGTTCATACAAAATATTAGAGATACCTATGGTCATTTTAAATGATCGATACCCCAGACGCCACTCTAAGGTGGCGGCCATTTTGCACACGCGCCACTGACGTGACAGTTAGCGCAAAATGGCCCCCACAGTTGAACGGAGTCCAGTCACTGAACATATTTTAGTTTCGATGAATAACAATAAACATTTTAGTTCAATATAGGGTTGCCATCCGTCTGGGTTTCCCCGGATTTGTCCTAGTTTAGAGGGCATCCGGGGAGCGTCCGGGGAAGGTTTCATGTGTAGACTAAAGAGTTCTGTTACCTAAAGTATTAATTATATTAAATTACAACAGGAAGGGGTATGCACATATCTATTTAAAATGCAATTTCATGTTTAAATTATTTATTGTTACTGCTTATACCTATAACTACCTTATAATTTTTTCCAGGCCGTAACGAAATTTATATTTCAAAATGGTTCGCTTACGAGCACTTCCACTTTTTAGCGGACAAATTCACTCCCCGTGAAACTACGTCTACCGACAAGTCGACAACGGACACAATGCAGAAAGAACCATCAACAGCTGCTGCAACTGATACTTATGTAAATATTTATTATCTCCTTTTTTTTTAAACATTACTTTTTGGTTTATTATATCATCAATATCTACATTGCCATGGTATTTCTCCATTGGTAACAAAGTGTGTAGCCAAGTGTGAACGAATTGATTTTGCGTCATTTGCAGACCTTCGTGGAATTGCGCGTAAAGGTAAGAACGAGGTCCCAACTTCTTCATGTCTCCAAGACCCATTTGCAAAATTCCCATCAACTTCAGAATCTAAACTTCCTGCTGGTGTATAAATATTTATGCGCATTTTTCTTAAAAAATTATGCAAATAAACAGTAGCCAATACCACTTTGGTAGCAATATTTGGTTCCAATAACATTGGCTTTCTTAACACTCTAAATACAGAACTCATAATACCAAAAGCATTTTCTACCACGCGCCGTGCTCTAGATAGACGGTAATTAAATACTCTTTCTGGGGAGCCATTATCTGGAGTCCCCTCAAATGGTTTCATTGTATAATTATTTAAGGCAAATGCCTTGTCAGCTAATATAAAATAAGGTACTTCAGTTAAATATGGTACCTGTAATATACTAGGTGCTGGCAACTTTAATTCCTTATTTTCCAATTTCGAATATAATGTAGAGTTTCTGAAGACTCCACCATCAGATATGCGTCCTTGACAACCAACATCTACATACAAAAAATTGTAATGAGCAT
This sequence comes from Timandra comae, assembly GCA_958496195.1. Classification (NCBI taxonomy): domain Eukaryota; kingdom Metazoa; phylum Arthropoda; class Insecta; order Lepidoptera; family Geometridae; genus Timandra; species Timandra comae. The sequence continues at coordinate 810,140 of OY292382.1, read as the reverse complement.
CTACCAATCCTAGCAATACGATGCTAGGAAAATCCTTATAATTTATATATTCTCCATGACTATTCAGCGGTGATTGGAGAACAATATGTTTTCCATCAAGGGCACCAATGCAATGAGGAAAATGCCAATAATTATCAAAATCTTCTGATATTTTTAACCATTCTTCTTCTGACGATGGTATCTGAAAATTCAAATGAATTTAAATATACTACCACTAGATTCACATTTACAATAATTATGGTCTGAGGTGGTTGTCATGTGATCAATGCATGAATGTATGAATAGAGTATAAAGATGTTTTGTGAAAAAAAAAATACAGCGATGACATCAGCGATAGTAATGTTTCCCTAATAATTTAATTTATTTCAATTACAGAATAAAGAAACAGTTGTGAATGAAACACTACCTGAAACATCTTCCGAAAACTTAACATTGTCCCTCGATGATCAACGACAGTTGCCGTCTACAACTCCGAGATCAAATAAAAGAAAGGAGACAGATATTTTGGAAAATAACATTGATCTTGATAAAGCTATAGAGGTATTAAATTATACTGATGATACCTACGATACTTTCGGTAAACATGTTGCAGCAAAACTTAGAAAGTATGACGCTCTAACATCAGCACACGTAGAAAAGAGTATAATGGACATCATTTTTCAAGCAGATGTGGGTATGTTGCCTGGCTCACGACAAGGATACTACACTCAGGAATACGGGCAAAACCAAACTTCTGCACCACCACAAAATGCTGTTGGGAGTTTTGAAGAATCTCCTACACATATTTGTAACTTATAATTATTTACTATAAATAAAGGATAATTTGAAAAACATACCTGAACATATTCATTTAGCACTTCTACCAAGCCATCACATGTTTCGCGAACAATTTTAGAAATAGATTGCTTTGATACTCTAAAAAGGTATTGTAAACTAACAAATGAATCACCAGTTGCCAAATATCTTAATGTTATCGCAAGTCTTTCTCTAGTCGTTATGGCTTTGCGGAACGACGTGTCTTTTTTTCCAATAATTGGATGAAGTTTCATACATAGACCATCAAATGTTTCAGAATTCATTCTAATAAAATTTTGTATAGTATCTTCTACTCCTTCAAAAGTCATATCTGACAATATTTCTTTGAAATGATCATTTCGCTGCCGATATAATTCCTTGATCCACCATTGACGTTTGACTTTCTGTCCTTTTTTCTTTTTGTAGTGATTAATTATCACTAAAGCTGCAGCGATTTTGCGTGCGTCACCCATGGTAGCTAGTAAGAAACTAGATAAATTCGTTGCTCGGCTTGAGGCACGCTGCAGAGTTGCTGATTAATGTGGCTCAAGTGGAGATGCATAAAGTTTCCGCGGCGCGCGGCATGCTCAGATTGAGGCAGCTCGCCCCGCGGCTGCTCAAGTGGGGATGCGCCTTAACGGAGATAATAGAACATTTTTTTTGTTTATTCACAGATCACATTCAGTTTGCGAAGACGAAAGCGTGAAGCCCAAAAGACAGACTCCACCCTCACATTCTCTGAAAAAGAAGTCTTCGCCGGTAATAAAACCATATATGAAGTGGACAAAAAGACACTTCGTTTATACCACATACGACTCCCTCAATAAATAATAAATATTCCATTTGACAAGACTGTGCATAGTGTCATGTAAAAGTTAAGAAGAATTATTTGTCACCTATCGAAATGGAAGGTATTTTTTGATTTCGAAATGAATCAAATGGAGGCTCAGCATCCAGCGTCACTAGGATTAAACTAGTCTGTTCAATCGCCGTAGTTTGGTTGTCAGAATTGTTGATAGGTTAGTGAAGCTGGTGGATGCAGAACCGATCAATGAGTATGTTAAATCCATCAATTTCTAAATGTTCAAATCACCACAAGATTTAATAATAGTAAGGTTAAATAAATGAACTTAGAGACAGCTTTAGGTATAGTTATGGAAGACGTTAATTTCCAAAAACAATATAACCAACATTTGGGATAAGATCCTTCCAAATAATAAGCAAACCTGCGCAAATTCAACAACCAGGCGCTCCATTTGAGTGCAATTTCACGCCCGACACCGAAAGCTGTGAATAGATTTGTTCCATCACAACAAGGTTATAGGTTCAGCCGTAACCAAAACCAACAACTCTTCAGAGCCCGTCTCCGAGAACATTGAATAATTATAGGGTCAGGTTTCTTCAAGAGTAATCCCAACCAACAATTTAGATTTGGAATTCCCAATCAAAATTGTTAAAAAAAAATCTCTCCCCTATTTACTTCTTATTATAGTGGAGAGTGGTTCATCAGAACATAAAGAATATGTAAGATAAAAAAAACTACGAAAAATCAGTGAGCCGCAAAGGATTTATGAAAAAAATAAGCACAGATCTGGCGACGCCTTGGATGTAAAAACTACTACAGGCACCGCCGACTTCGGAAAATATTAATGATGAGCCAGAACCAAAGAAAAGACGCTACTGTGGAATTTGTTCATATAAAAAAGGCGGATTACCAAAGCGCATTGTTACAAATGCAAAAAGGCGATAATTATGACAGGTAGAATTTCTTCGTGACTCTCAAGTCTTAAACTGGGAAACCTCAAGAAAACAAATAAGTCCAAAAAGGTCATGGAAAGCGTGCACTTAGTAAGTACCTTATTGCACTATCAGACCAATTTAATTATTTAATAATTCATCATGGAAACTCAAAAGTGTTGCGAGAAATACATGTCAGGCTGATGCTTTTCTCCTTAAAGTACCAGGCCACATTGTTTTACCTGACGGTGACGTACCAACAGACCCAACAGTACCTGTTTATGAGGCCTGTTTCGCCGCCCATGAAGCACCCGCTCTTATGCCCAATTCGTCCAACGAGAGACCTCATAGAAACATTATATACTGAGCTTATGGCCATACACTACAGAAGTGTATAAAAACCCTCAATTCGCCAATTAAAAACTAATGCAATGTAATGTGTTGTGTAAATGATTAAAAAGAATATGTTAAATTGTTTACAGTAAAAGACACACTACGGGCTCGGACCTCTTTGGTTTCGAGGAAATAACACAATTATCATCACCGACCTCAACTGACTTCGGTTCGAGCCTGACCAGCCGTGTTGCCAACGGCAAAGTGCGGCGAACGGCGGACCTTAAAGGGGACTTTTATGTGGAGGTAAGGGTGTATAATAAGGCCGAAGTAGTTTCCACCCCAAAAGAGAATCGGTGGAAGAAAGCCTCGGTGGCCGTTAAAGTCCAGCTGGACCGAAACACGCCGCAGTGGGACGGTCTACAAGTGTTAATGAGACGGACACACGAGTTATTTAATGATTCGGAGCTCGTCTTAAGCGACAATATACTCGTAAGTAGTTACTGTAAGAAAATCCAGCACCACTAAGATTAAACTAGTCTGTTCAATCGCCATAGTTTGGTTGTCAGAATTGTTGATAGGTTAGTGAACTTTTAGAATTAAACACCAACAAATATAATCCACTAAACGCAGGCTACTACACAATAGAAGACATTGGTTGATTTAGAAATCAATAAACACAATAAAATTTTCAAAGCAAATCACCTTCCAAATTTTTGGCAAACACTGCAGACCATTGTGCTTGAAAATGGGATTATGATCCCGTTACCTGCACGATTTAATCATTTAGATGATGATCTAATGCTAAACAGTGGGGTTTCTCATCAATAAAGGTCCAAGTGGAAATACATGGATTGTACATTTTATAACCAATATTGAAGAAAATGTGTAATATAACCTTATGTTACAGCCAGCGCAACCAAGACATTTAAAAAAATGGACTTGGAATGTAAGGATAATTGGATAAGACATATAACACAAAACAAAGTGTTTCAGTTGTGGACATGCCTATTCCGCTGGCGAAATTACATGGAGACGTTAATGTTCTTCTCAAAAGTGTATACCAACTTAACGATTTGGGTGATGCAGACATACGTACATGCGCTGATAAAGATCTGGGATGATGTATCGTCATATTTAGAGGACACTGTGGGTGATATTAATGTCGAAAGAGAAGAGTGGCTCCGATTATTGGACAATACTCCGGCCGAGTGTTTTGCTCATGAACATTTCACCGAACATTTGGGTAATGAACTGTTACATTTAATAATTTGCGCTGTTAGCGAGTGCGGTGTAGTGGTTATATAAAACACTTTATAAAGTGTTTAACGAATTTAATTCGCGATCTAAACAAAACAGACCGGATGAATTAATATTATGGGGATATAAAGGGGGACATTTTGAAAAGGATTTTTTAACAAGTCTCAACATCCCGCGCTACAATTTAGAAAATATACAGTGTCCAAAGGTTGAAAAAATAATAGATGATTTTAATTTAAACAGTACCTACACCAATTGTTCGCGGCATGTAGCTTTTCGAGGAAAACCACCTCGATCATGTCGTTGTGGTGGTGTAGAGGTACAAATATTTGCGTATTGGTTAGAAAACATCTACATAGATGGTTCTATGATAAACAAACAATTTAGTTTTAAACAAGTCGGTATATATGAAGTGGACAAAAAGACACTTCGTTTATACCACATACGACTCCCTCAATAAATAATAAATATTCCATTTGACAAGACTGTACATTAAGTGATGTAAAAGTTAAGAAGAATTATTTGTCACCTATCGAAATGGAAGGTATTTTTTGATTTCGAAATGAATCAAATGGAGGCTCATCATCCAGCGTCACTAGGATTAAACTTGTCTGTTCAATCGCCGTAGTTTGGTTGTCAGAATTGTTGATGCAGAACCGATCAATGAGTATGTTAAATCCATCAATTTCCAAATGTTAAAATCACCACAAGATTTAATAAGAATAGTAAGGTTAAAAATTAAAAATTGATGTATTATTAGAATTGTAAAAAGTATTTAAATAAGTAGGTTTTCTTGTAATGTCGAAATTAATTTAATATTGTGTTCGGAATAATGATGGTTTTTTTTATTAATAAATGTGAAGGGAATCACTGCGTGCGATAAGCCTGTAGTGTGCCGTGCGAGAGAGTCAGAGGGTCGCAGAGGGACGCGGCGCGGGGAGCGCGGGGCCGACCGGCCGTCAAGCCGGTACAGTGCAGTACATCGTTGTATGAGAGAAACAATACGCGCACGCGCACGCCTATCGCTCGCATCTTATTCCCGTCAACTTTCACATAACACCGTGTTTTTTATTTTGGAACCCCACAGTTATTGGAAGACGTTAATTTCCAAAAACAATATAAACAACATTTGGGATAAGATCCTTCCAAATAATAAGCAAACCTGCGCAAATTCAACAACCAGGCGCTCCTTTTGAGTGCAATTTCACGCCCGACACCGAAAGCTGTGAATAGATTTGTTCCATCACAACAAGGTTATAGGTTCAGCCGTAACCAAAACCAACAACTCTTCAGAGCCTGTCTCCGAGAACATTGAATAATTATAGAGTCAGGTTTCTTCAAGAGTAATCACAACCAACAATTTAGATTTGGAATTCCCAATCAAAATTGTTACTATAATGATTTTTTTGTCAGTTATTCTGGCACTTCAATATGGAAAACATTTCTGTTGAGGACTGCGAAATACTCCTATGGGGTGAATTTCACTGCCCTAACGGGAGGGTCTTTGATATTCCGGTGCTCGGAATTAATGGTGCCCCGTTTTACGATGCGGAGTGGTGGGTGACCCATATGGGGTTTCACTATATGGACCCTCTGCTGAGGGGTTTGTCACCTGCCCACGGGTACTTCGTGAGGAGTCCAGATGGTTCCCTGCACCCCTTCGTTACCCTGGAGGGGCTTCAGCACATGTTGCGTTGCGTCCTTCTTCTGGAGGTGCTTGAGGAAATGGAAAATGGAGTTTCCGAAGACGAAAGCGTGAAGATACTTTTTGATTTCGAAACGAATCAAATGGAGGCTCAGCATCCAGCGTCACTAGGATTAAACTAGTCTGTTCAATCGCCGTAGTTTGGTTGTCAGAATTGTTGACGCAGAACCGATCAATGAATGTTAAAATCCATCAATTTCCCTTCAGGAAACCTTGGATGTCGGCACCCCGAGTGAGGTGAGTGATCCCGACAGTACAAAAAAAATCTTATGGATTAGAAAAAAAACATTAAAATTTTCAAACTTTTGTCACAAGATTCGAACTCAAACTGGAGATCCAATTTATTTCTTTCGCAGTTCGGGCTCGGACCTCTTTGGCTTCGTGGAACATGCGAATATAACATCGTGGACCTCAACTGACTTCGGTTCGAGCCTGACCGGCCGTGTTGCCAACGGCAAAGTGCGGCGAACGGAGGACCTTACAGGAGACTTTTACGCAGAGGCAAAAGTATATAACAAGGCCGAAGTAGTTTCCACCCCAAAAGAGAATCGGTGGAAGAAAGCCTCGGTGGCCGTTAAAGTCCAGCTGGACCGAAACACGCCGCAGTGGGACGGTCTACAAGTGTTAATGAGACGGACACACGAGTTATTTAATGATTCGGAGCTCGTCTTAAGCGACAATATACTCGTAAGTAGTTACTGTAAGAAAATCCAGCATCACTAAGATTAAACTAGTCTGTTCAATCGCCTTAGTTTGGTTGTCAGAATTGTTGATAGGTTAGTGAACTTTTAGAATTAAACACCAACAAATATAATCTACTTAACGCAGCTTCATACACAATGGGAGAAATTAATCGATTTAGAAATCAATAAACGCAATTAAATTTTCAAAGCAAATCACCTTCCAAATTGATGGCAAACACAATGCAGACCATTGTGCTTGAAAATGGGTTTATGATCCCGTTACCTGCACGATTTAATAATTAAGATGATGATCTAATGCTAAACAGTGGGGTTTCTCATCAATAAAGGTCCAAGTGGAAATACATGGATTGTACATTTTATAACCAATATTGAAGAAAATGTGTAATATAACCTTATGTTACAGCCAGCGCAACCAAGACATTTAAAAAAATGGACTTGGAATGTAAGGATAATTGGATAAGACATATAACACAAAACAAAGTGTTACAGTTGTGGACATGGCCTATTCCGCTGGCGATATTACATGGAGACGTTAATGTTCTTCTCAAAAGTGTATACCAACTAAACGATTTGGGTGATGCAGACATATGTACATGCGCTGATAAAGATCTGGGATGATGTATCGTCATATTTAGAGGACACTGTGGGTGATATTAATGTCGAAAGAGAAGAGTGGCTCCGATTATTGGACAATACTCCGGCCGAGTGTTTTGCTCATGAACATTTCACCGAACATTTGGGTAATGAACTGTTACATTTAATAATTTGCGCTGTTAGCGAGTGCGGTGTAGTGGTTATAATGGGTGATTTTTTTGAGGTTAGGATTTTCATGCATTAGTATTTGCTCAGATTTTTTGAGGTTATGATTTTCATGCATTATTATTTGCTCAGTATGCTTTGACATTTCATCATGAATAGACTTACTAACGAGCAACGCTTGCAAATCATTGAATTTTATTACCAAAATCAGTGTTCGGTTCGAAATGTGTTTCGCGCTTTACGCCCGATTTATGGTCTACATAATCGACCAAGTGAGCAAACAATTAATGCGATTGTGACCAAGTTTCGCACTCAGTTTACTTTATTGGACATTAAACCAACCACACGAATGCGTACAGTGCGTACAGAAGAGAATATTGCGTCTGTTTCTGAGAGTGTTGCTGAAGACCGTGAAATGTCTATTCGTCGCCGTTCGCAGCAATTGGGTTTGTGTTATTCGACCACATGGAAGATTTTACGCAAAGATCTTGGTGTAAAACCGTATAAAATACAGCTCCTGCAAGAACTGAAGCCGAACGATCTGCCACAACGTCGAATTTTCAGTGAATGGGCCCTAGAAAAGTTGGCAGAAAATCCGCTTTTTTATCGACAAATTTTGTTCAGCGATGAGGCTCATTTCTGGTTGAATGGCTACGTAAATAAGCAAAATTGCCGCATTTGGAGTGAAGAGCAACCAGAAGCCGTTCAAGAACTGCCCATGCATCCCGAAAAATGCACTGTTTGGTGTGGTTTGTACGCTGGTGGAATCATTGGACCGTATTTTTTCAAAGATGCTGTTGGACGCAACGTTACAGTGAATGGCGATCGCTATCGTTCGATGCTAACAAACTTTTTGTTGCCAAAAATGGAAGAACTGAACTTGGTTGACATGTGGTTTCAACAAGATGGCGCTACATGCCACACAGCTCGCGATTCTATGGCCATTTTGAGGGAAAACTTCGGAGAACAATTCATCTCAAGAAATGGACCGGTAAGTTGGCCACCAAGATCATGCGATTTGACGCCTTTAGACTATTTTTTGTGGGGCTACGTCAAGTCTAAAGTCTACAGAAATAAGCCAGTAACTATTCCAGCTTTGGAAGACAACATTTCCGAAGAAATTCGGGCTATTCCGGCCGAAATGCTCGAAAAAGTTGCCCAAAATTGGACTTTCCGAATGGACCACCTAAGACGCAGCCGCGGTCAACATTTAAATGAAATTATCTTCAAAAAGTAAATGTCATGTACCAATCTAACGTTTAAAATAAAGAACCGATGAGATTTTGCAAATTTTATGCGTTTTATTGTTTAAAAAAGTTCTCAAGCTCTTAAAAAATCACCCGTTATAAAACACTTTATAATGTATCTATTGCGAACTTTTTTTAAAAGTGTTTAACGAATTTAATTCGCGGTCTAAACAAAACAGACCTGATTAATTAATATTATGGGGATATACAGGGAGACATTTTGAAAAGGATTTATTAACAAGTCTCAACATCCCGCGCTACAATTTAGAAAATATACAGTGTCCAAAGGTTGAAAAAATAATAGATGATTTTAATTTAAACAGTACCTACACCAATTGTTCGCGGCATGTAGCTTTTCGAGGAAAACCACCTCGATCATGTCGTTGTGGTGGCGTAGAGGTACAAATATTTGCGTATTGGTTAGAAAACATCTACATAGATGGTTTTATGATAAACAAACAATTTAGTTTTAAACAAGTCGGTATATAAGAAGTGGACAAAAAGACACTTCGTTTATACCACATACGACTCCCTCAATAAATAATAAATATTCCATTTGACAAGACTGTACATTTAGTCATGTAAAAGTTAAGAAGAATTATTTGTCACCTATCGAAATGGAAGATATTTTTTGATTTGGAAATGAATCAAATGGAGGCTCAGCATCCAGCGTCACTAGGATTAAACTAGTCTGTTCAATCGCCATAGTTTGGTTGTATTGTTGATAGGTTAGTGAAGCTGGTGGATGCAGAACCGATCAATGAGTATGTTAAATCCATCAATTTCCAAATGTTAAAATCACCACAAGATTTAATAAGAATAGTAAGGTTAAAAATTAAAAATTGATGTATTAAAAATTGTAAAAAGTATTTAAATAAGTAGGTTTTCTTGTAATGTTGAAATTAATTTAATATTGTGTTCGGAATAATGTTGGTTTTTTTTATTAATAAATGTGAAGGGAATCACTGCGTGCGATAAGCCGTGTCGTTAATTTCCAAAAACAATATAAACAACATGTGGGATAAGATCCTTCCAAATAATAAGCAAACCTGCGCAAATTCAACAACCAGGCGCTCCTTTTGAGTGCAATTTCACGCCCGACACCGAAAGCTGTGAATAGATTTGTTCCATCACAACAAGGTTATAGGTTCAGCCGTAACCAAAACCAACAACTCTTCAAAGCCCGTCTCCGAGAACATTGAATAATTATAGAGTCAGGTTTCTTCAAGAGTTATCACAACCAACAATTAAGATTTAGAATTCCCAATCAAAATATTATAAGATTTAGACATACTTGGGCAGTATTACAATGATAATCGCATGGGTATAAATATAAATAAATGCTCATTTATCTCGTTTACACGAAAAACACATCCGACTAATTTTACTTATACTATTAATTAATAATACCTACATTGTACTCCCTGCCAACAAGTTATAAAAGTGGTCCCTGGCCAAAAAAGGTTGGGAACTATAGAAACTCCTGTTCTATAGAAACAACACTGTATTTCCTGTATTTCTAGGACCACCATAAGAAGTTGTAACAAACAAAATAAAAAAAGTTCATCTTATCACAGCACGAAACTAAGGATGAATTAACCTACTACTTATCAGCACAGGTTTCGCCACTTTCAGTAGACCCCTTAATACAATGGGAAGATATAAAAGTAGTATTCCCAAGCCACTACAGTGACGGCCACCCATCACTTTTATGACGGTACCAGACGTAGCTTAACCGTTCAGATCACATGCAGTTTTTTTATTTCAATATAAATGTGTATCTTGCAATAAACGCAAAAGCAAATATTGTCCTTTGTGAAGTCGTTTAAAAGTAACCGACTTCAAAGTCTAATCAATTCGTTTTTTATGAAAGTCAAGAGTTCCTCAAATTGAAGTAACAAACAACATTTTGAAGCCAAACATTTGATAGAAGTCGTGAAATCTTCATATTTAAGTAACAAACAACATTTTGAAGCCAAAGACGCCCATGTAGGTTCAAATATATCCGACTTCACAAGTCACAGTATTTAAGTGAAGTCAAAAGATTCTAAGTCGAAGTGAAATACGACAGTTCAACACTCAATATTTTGAAAAGAAGTCAAATATGGAAGCGTATGATAAACGGCCTAAACAATTCGAATTGGCCGGACTTTTCAAAAATAATAACATTAGAAACATTATTAAAGTTAAGTATATTAGTTCTTTCACTTTTATTCATTTTTGTTTTTAATCACTCGTTATTTTTATTTTTATTCAATTGCTCAAACTATGTTAGATAAGGAATTATTGTAAGCTGATAGTAATGCATGTTGTTTCCCTTAGATAAGTGTGCACTAAGTTACCGAAAATGTAAGTGATTAATCCTACTAATATTATAAAGGCGAAAGTTTGTATGTATGGATGTTTGTTACTCTTTCACGCAAAAACTACTGAATGGATTTTAATGAAACTTTACAATAATCTTGCTTATACATCAGAATAACACATAGGATACTTTTTATCCCAAAATTCCCACGGGAACGGGAACTACGCGGGTGAAGCCGCAGGGCGCTGCTAGTATTACATATGTACAGTGTAACTATTGTTGGGAAACCTAATCTATACTAATATTATAAAGAGGAAATATTTGTTTGTTTGTTTGTAATGAATAGGCTCTTAAACTACTGGACCGATTTCAAAAATCCTTTCACTAATGGAAAGCTAATTTATCAGTGCGTGACATAGGCTATATTTTATCCCCGTAATCCCACGGGAACGGGAACTACGCGGGTGAAACCGCGGGGAGCTACTAGTAAATAAATAAATTTGAATGAAAATTCTTGCAGAAGACGATGATACCTTTGATAACCTTTTTAAGTACGAAATATTTGCAGAAATGGGATTGCGAATTCAGAAAATGATTGAAGTAAATAACTCTTACGAAATATGGAATGTTCATCTGGATTTTTCAGAGGAGGAGATTCTGAGAATTATGTCTAGTTCTTTTAATTGTGAACTGGTGTTAGACGCCTCAAGTTAAGAGACAAAATGTTATTTGCCCAAAATGTGGTGGACATCATTCTTACTGAAGTTACAAAGTTAATATGCGTTTACTGTATGCCCAAAGCAAAAAAAAAAACGACATTGAAGCCAAGCATACGAATATAAGTATAAAAGTTGAGCGAGGTCGTAGCGACTTCAATGGATGAAGTCGCTGAGACGTCACTTAAGTTTTGTTACTTAGCTTAACTTTAGCTTTAACAACGACGAGAAGAACTTGCGACTCTCCATATTTTAATTGTATATTTATGACCAAGATGCTTGATTTTAGAAAATAAAGCATCTTGTTCAATGGATTTTATCCAGCTTTTTTTACATGAAATATCACTATAGCTTACTTTAGCAACTGACTCCTGACTAGGTTTCTTGCCTGTATTTTTAATTGATAGATATTTTATGGAAGTCAAGAGCCCCTTAAATTGATAACAGACAACATTTTGAAGTCATCGTGAAGTACCCAGGAGAGTTTATGAAGGAACACACAACATTTTGAAGCCAAAGACGCCCCTGTAGGCACAAAGTTGTAAGTTTTAGAAGTCACAGATTTTATTGAAGTCAATAGACCCTAAATTTATGAGTCTTGTTACACAATCCTAGTATAGGGGAATTGCTGAGGATGTATCGCCCGCTAGGCCCGTATGGCCCTAACTGCTGAATCAGCACAACGTGTCAGCATTGACGTTGTAATTGTATTCATTCTTTGATACCACTTTTGATCATCAATCATTGTTTAAGTTATTATTGTAAGATTTTATTATTAGTAATTAAATTCTTCTTCTTTGCGTGTAGACTCATATTTTAGAGGACCAGAACTCGGCCACCAAGATGGCACTATCAGTGGCCTATTAAATTGTATTTTTTATAATACATTTTTTGAGACCTCCGGTTGTGACCTACGTAATTGTCTTAAGAGTATATTTTATACGATTTTTATTCATGTATTGAAGCCAAATATTTAATAGAAATCGAGGAATCTTCAAATTAAAGTAACCATTTTGAAGCCAAAGACGCCCATGTTTCCAATTTAACAAGTCATAGTTTTTTAGTGAAGTCACGACATCCTAAATCGAATTGAATTCACAAACCACATATTGAAGCCAAGCATGCGAATTTAAGTATAAAAGTTCAGCGAGGTCGTAGCGACTTCAATGGATGAAGTCGCTGAGACGTCGCTTAAGTTTTATTACTTTTGCAATTGACAACGATGACAGCAGACAAAGAGTTTTTCTTTTTAGTTTACAACTCGGGAGAACAGAACAAGAACTTTCTTTGCAGTTGACAAGTCACGAACAAATTTCTTTGAAGTAAATCAGACGTGACAATAAGATAAGATCTTTTCTTTGCATTTGACAACAATATATGACGTCTTTCTGCAGTTGACACCCAAATATAAGACATTTTCTTTACGTTTTAGGAGACGTGACACCAATTTGTCTTTTTTCTGCAGTTAACCTTCTTATTTTATTTATTTATTTATTAAGGCACATCAACAGGGTAACATATTTAACATTTACAGAATTAGAAAAAAAATACAGTTCTAATATGTATCCCAATATTCTATCGTGTCAATGACCACAAAATTATATATTTAAGTGAAGAAAATGAAATAATAAATACTAAATAATACTAAATTTTCCCGGACTAAAACTCAGCTACATCTACACCAGCGTCATTTGCCTCCATCAGGTCTTCTCGTGTGCAGGTGAAAGGGCACAACGGGCACGACAGTAAGTGGGTCATATCCTGCTTTGGAGCACCACAGTCGCAATTAGACTCGCTAAAATAACCCCTAAGTTGACAACCTAATACAACAATATAAGACTTTTCCTTTGCGGTTGACAATCCGTGACATCAAACAAAGACTTTTTACTTGTAGTTGACACCCACCCATAAGCGTTTTTTTTTTTGTAGTTGACTGAAGATTTTTTCTACAATTTTTTTTTCTCTTTGCAGTTGATAACCCATGACAGTTAAATTAGTCTTTTTCTTGCATTTGACAACTCGTGACTACAATACAAGACTTTTCTTTGCAGTTGGCAACCCATGACAACGGAATAAGACATTCCTCGTAGTTAATATTTTATTATAGATTGTTTTATGTGAAACATGGTAATTCGAAGTAATAAACATTTTGAAGCCAAGCATGCGAATTTAAGTATAAAAGTTGAGCGAGGTCGTAGCGACTTCAATGGATGAGGTCATACCGACTTCAATGGATGAAGTCGCTGTGACGACGCTTAAGTTTTATTACTTTTGCAATTGACAACAATTATAGAAATAAGAAATACGACTTTTTCTTTGCAGTTGATAACCTGTTCAACAATAAAAGATTTATTCCTCGTGGTTGATAGCTCATGACAACGAAATAAGAATTTTTCTTTATAGTTTAAAATCCTATGACAAAAAATAAGAATTTTTCTTACAATTGACAAACCATGACAACTAAATTAGACCATTCTTTGCAGTTGATATCCATGACAACGAAATAAGACTTTCTTGAACGTGATAGTTTATTATAGATTGTTTTATATGTAACTATTAATTCGAAGTGACTAACAACATTTTGAAGCCAAGCATGCGAATTTAAGTATAAAAGTTGAGCGAGGTCGTAGCGACTTCAATTTATGAAGTCGCTGAGACGTCGCTTAAGTTTTATTACTTTTGCAAATTGACAACGATGATAACAAAAATACGACTTTTTCTTTGCAGTTGACAACTCATGACAACATTTTTTTTTCTAGCGGTTTATAGCCCATGACTACATAATATGACTTATTCTTTGCAGTTGACAACGATGACAACTATATAACACGTTTTCTTTGCAGTTGACCACCCATGATAACTATATAAGACTTTTTCTTAAACTTCTTCCTGTAGTTGACAAGACGTGACAATCAAATAAGACTTTTTCTTTGCAGTTGACAACCAAACAAGACTGATTCAAGAACTAAGGTAGCTTCTTTAAGTAGATTTTGTTACCACTTACCTTTTAATATGTAAAATGTTTATGAATAATGTATTCTTTCTATACAAGAATAAATTATATTCATATCAAACATCTGTATCAATATTATAAATGCGAAAGTTTGTATGTTTGTGAATTTGGATGTTTGTTCCACTTTCACGCAAAAACTACTGTATCGATTTTGATTAAATTTGGTACAGATGTTCCTTATAACTAGGAATAACACATGGGATACTTTTTATCCCGAAATTCCCATGGAATTGGGATTCAGCCGTTAAAACTGCATGGCGCAGCTAGTTCTTATATATAATAACTTATTCAATAATCATAGTACTTACAATAAATATATTTTTAACATAACATACATATTTATAAAAAATATTTACATAAAACATAACATAATCATTCCATCCATCATCTCATTACAGTAACTGACCCCTAACTAAGTTCGTAACTTGTATAGGATATGGAGGGTAGAGGTCAGGAGAATCATCTTGAACATGAAAAAGTTTTTGTAGCTCAGCGAGTTGGCGAGCACTCGCTACTAGCTCATCGCTCGCGGTCGGACTGCCTAAAGCTGGACACTTTTTTTAAATTTTCTAGAGATGACTCTCCTGCCATGCTAGCCTGGCTGACTTCGAAAACGTGATAGATAAAGCAATTTATCAACATCCAAATGTCAAAATATGATAAAAATATCCGCCATATTTAATTTTACCACGTAATAAATTTTATGACATTTGGTCATGCTCGCGAAATCGATATAGCTATTTATTGACATCCAACTGTCAAAATATAATAAATAGAGCCGTCACAGAATACTTGATAGCTAGTGTGACGTCTGGTAATACGACATTTAGTATTTTTTAAAGATGAGTAATCGACTATCGTTTTTGATATTTTTATTGGATATATGGATTCAGTTACTGCTACAGATATTCTGATTTTAATAAGTCCCGTAATTTCAAAATAGGGGTGTATATTTTATCACGCACAGTCATGCTAGGGGGGCTGACCTATACCCTCCATAATCTAGAATCTAGGGTATCACAAACTTCGCACACACTCATTCACGCGTACTTCTGTTATATGTCATTTCACGTTTCCAAATATCCTTCAGTCTTCATATCGTTGAGACCTAAGTCATCATTTTGTTCAAAAGTCCGGTCGTAGCGAACTATTTTCAGTCCTGAAAAAAATGAGTAAATAAATATATATTTCTTATCTTATCTTACTAAAACATTTAACATAACATAACATAACATAATCATTCCCTCCATCATCTCATTATAGTAACTGACCCCTAAGCTTGGAGCTTGTATCTAGGGTATCAGAAACTACGCACACACTCATTCACACACACACCCAGACCGAGACAAACATTTGTGGTTCACACAAATATTCACCCCGCACGGGAATCGAACCCGCAACCTTACGGATGGCAGTCCGGCATGGTGACCACTCTGCCATCGAGGTCGTCGGATTTTTGTCGTGGTTGTATTTTGTCTTCCATCTTAGTCTTCTGTGATCACGGGTTCTGTAAAGAATCCGAAACGTCAGAAAATGTAAAACAAAATACAACCACGACAAAAAACCGTTTAAGTGTTTTATTTCAATGTGTAGTGTTCGTGTAAATCAAAGATATCAATAATTATCTTACTACTAATGGAGCCACAATCTTTTCTGTGCCGGCGGCCATATTGTAAGCTCCTATTGTCATTGTGACTCTAATGTCATTAGGATACATCACTACATAGTATAAAACAAAGTCGCTTTCTCTGTCCCTATGTAGGCTTAGATCTTTAAAACTACGCAACGGATTTTGATACGGTTTGTTTTAATAGATAGTGATTCAGTGGGAAGGTTTTTAGCATAGCATTTTATGCCCTCCTACGGGAACGGGAACTATATGTGTAATCCCGGGGCGCCTCTAGTTTTCAATAAACTGACAACCAAAAGATGCGATTACATCGACGCTGTCACCGGCACAGGAAAGATTGTGACTCAATACTAGCGATATATTGGTAGGAGTTAAGTTATTATATTTTTAATGAATCACACTAATATTACAAAGGCGATAGTTAGTAAATGTTAGCTGGAGCAATTTATATGAAATTTGGTACAGATATCCCTTAGAGCTAGGAATAACACATAGGATACATATTGATTTTTTCCCGAAATTCCCACGGGATTAGGTTATATTTTATCCCGTATTCTATGTTCTAGGCTATATTTTATCCCATATTATATACACTAAGCTATATCTCATACTTCACAAGTAAAAACTAAAGCATTGTAACTCACGGTCGTCAGGTACATTCCCGTCGGGGGCCAAACTCTGTACGTACGAGTTGCCGGCGGGATCGTCCAGGATCAGAGTGATGGTCAGCTGGCCGGATAGCACCTCCTCTAACTTGGATATTACTCTAAGGACAGATAGTGTTAGATTTAGAAATAAAAGATTAAATTAGTCGATTAGAGTTAAAAATAAATTATTAACTTAGTCAATTAAATTACTGGCAACAATTGTAATGGCAGCACCAGAGGGGGGGAATTCAAAATGGCGGTCTTTCTCAACGGCATTCTTGATCTAGCGTTGGTGAAGGTAACACGTGTGAATAGAAAATATTGTAGTCTGTGTTCACGAGTCGCATTTAAAGGTAAATATGTTTTTATTTAATTATATTTTAATGTAAGCATCAACTATTAATGTAAAATAAACCCTGTAAAAGTGGTGTGAGTATTTTATTTAGTATTTTATTATAATATTGCTTTACCCTTGCTACCTGCAAGGGTAAAGCAATATTATAATAAAATACTCAGTAATAATAGATTATATATCATTACATAGTATAAAACAAAGTCGCTTTCTCTGTCCCTATGTATGCTTAGATCTTTAAAACTACGCAACGGATTGTGATGCGGTTTGTTATAATAGATAGAGTGATTCAGTGGGAAAGTTTTTGGCATGCAGGTAGATGTTATGACGTAGGCATCCGCTAAGAGAGGATTTTTGGAAATTCCCCCCTAGGGGGAGAAAAGGGGGAAAAACACAGATTCTGCCGGAAGTCATTATTCCGCGCGGACGAACTCGCGGGAAAAGCTAGTATCAAATAAAAAGGTTTTTTTTATATACTTTTTTTTTATATACTTTTTTATTTTATATATTTTTAATGTTATATTTATTTTTTGTGATACTGACCGTCTAACCCCGCCGTCACTAATCCCGTGTCCGTCCCCGGCTATCCCCTCCTCCAGCTGGTCCCTGGTGGCTGTAATCACCCCCTCGATGGTGGTGAACCTCCCCCCGAGAGCGCGCCCCCCCACTTCCAGCTCTAGCTCCGGGATCTCGAGCGAACAGGTTTCTGACTACAAAGAAATATTAAGTTATTAAAACACAATCCCTATTATTAGCGTTGCATTGTTAACCTGGTTTAACAATAAATCTGGTTTTACAATCAGTTAATATGAATGATTTGGAACGATAGTACAGATTATGTTCATTGAATGAACAAAACCATAGCCAAATTTTTTTTTGTATACTAAGTTCTGGAACGCTAATTTCTAAAACGATATTTAACCTAAAAACAGGTTTTGTTAAACTAGGTAAGAAATCGCGTAACAAACGCACAAAAAAAACATACGCGTCGAATAGAGAACCTCCTGTTTTTTTGGAAGTCGGTTAAAAAAATGGGAACAGTATAATATGTATGTATACAAGAGTTTTAATAAAATAAATATGAGAAAAAACAAAAGGGGCGGCAATCATGTATGGGATATTACAGACAGACAGACGGACAGTCCGTCTTACACCCGTTTCTAATATTCGATCTATCTATGACGTCATTTGTCGACCTTTTCGTTACGGTCCACTTTTTAAACCTGCCCCCCTAGCATGACTGTGCGTGATAAATGATATAGACACCACGAAATAATATCGATTTCGCGAGCATCACCAAATGAAAATGGCGTAGTACGATTTGATACAATTAAATATGGCGGCTATATTTATTATATTTTGACAGTTGGATGTCAATAAATAGCTATATCGATTTCGCGAGCATGACCAAATGTCATAAAATTAATCACGTGGTAAAATTCAATATGGCGGGTATTTTCATCATATTTTAACAGTTGGATGTTGATAAATTGCTGTATCTATCGCGTTTTCGAAGTCATGCTAGCCTAGCTGGTATCCGTATGTTTCGGCGCGATTTTAAAGACGTTTCACTTAAAAAAATGGTCTGGAATTGAATCAAGATACCAAAACATTGTATGGGGTCAGAAGAGCGTAATATACCTTTAATATATCTCTAGAGAAATCTTCTTTTCCAGCGACTTTCACTTCAAATCTGACCCCTTGATCCTCTACTCCACCACCTGACTTCACCTGCAAATACAGATGATTTATTAAAACAACATAATCATTCCCTCCATCATCTCATTACAGTTACTGACCCCTAACTAAGTCCGTAACTTGTATCTAGGGTATCAGAAACTATGCACACACTCATTCACACCCCCCCTAGCATGACTGTGCGTGATAAAATATACCGACACCACGATATGATTTCGATTTCGCGAGCATTACCAAGTGAATTATAGCGTGCTACGATATGATAAAATTAAATATGGCGGCTATATATTTGTTATATTTTGACAGTTGGATGTCGATAAATCGCTATATCTATCGCGTTTCTGAAGTCATGCTAGCCCGGCAACCCGAGATAAACATTTGTGGTTCACACAAATATTCGCGCGGGAATCGAACCCGCAACCTTACGAATATAATTAATATTTACCTCATTAGTTTTATGGCCGCAAGCGTCGCATATAGTCGCCATGATTATAACCTGTTTAAAATGCGGTATGTCTGAAACAAATTATACAATTTTATTATTCAATGAAACGTTTATATTATAAAGAAGTAAAGTTTGTATGTTTGTGAGTTTGGATGTTTGTTCCACTTTCACGCAAAAACTACTGTATCAATTTTGATTAAATTTGGTGCAGATGTTCCTTACAACTAGGAATAACACATAGGATACTTTTTATCTCGAAATTCCCACGGGATTGTGTATAAGTAATCGTATGTTTTATTGTAACTTTTTGTAGTCACACACACAAATCGTACCAATAGATGGCGCTGTTACTTAATTTTTTAACACACGATGGTGAATTGTGCCGAGATTGTATGATACTACGAGCTACGCATGCGCACGGGAGCGGGTACTACGCGGGTAAAACCGCGGGGCGCTGCTAGTCTAAACTAATATTATAAAGAAGTAAAGTTTGTGTGTTTGTTAAATTGTAAGGGGTAATCTCGGGATCTACTGAACCGATTACAAAAAATCTTTCACTAATGGAAAGCTAATTTATCAGTGCGTGACATAGGCTATATTTTATCCCCGTATTCCCACGGGAACGGGAACTACGCGGGTGAAACCGTGGGGAGCTACTCAGTAATGCTACTTGAAATCCTAACCAATATTATAAATGCGAAAGTAACTCTGTCTGTCTGTTACCTTTTCACGGCTAAACTACTGAACCGATTGACTTGATATTTGGTACAGGGGTAGCTTATGGTCCAGGAAAGAACATAGGATACTTTTTATCCCGAAATTCCCACGGGAACGGAAACTACGCGGGCGAACCAGTAATACTACTTGAAATAAAAATATAACAACACAAATGTGGCGACATCTGCACGCCACATAGGAACTAAGTGCTAACAGCGACATCTATCCGCAACTGAGGGAAATAACTGAAGAGCCCTGAATCGCGCAAGCGAAATTTACAGCGCAATTGACTATGTATACGAGAGCCCGACTACAACCGTCGGGCAGCTCCCACCAGACACAACACCCGTCTGGTCGGAGGATCCTCCCTTTTCAATAGGGATTCCCCCATCCCCCTACACACCTGTAAGTTTCATATTTGTGTCGGCGGGCGCGTTGCACTCGGGGCAGTTAGTCCTGAACTGTAGCACCTCGTCGGCCGCCATCTTGTCGAAGGCGCCCGCAGAAGGCGCCGCCGGCGTGAGGAGCGAGGACGAGATCGGGGACGGACTGTCGGATACCTGGAATAAATAAAGTATTCATTGAAACAAAACACTTAACCGGATTTTTGTCGTGGTTGTATTTTGTTTAACATTTTCTGACGTTTCGGATTCTTTACAGAACCCGTGATCATAGAAGACTAAGGTCTTCTGTGATCACGGGTAATAAGGTAATGTAAAACAATATACAACCACGACAAAAATCCGTTTAAGTGTTTTATTTCAATGTGTAGTGTTCGTGTAAATCAAAGATATCAATAAAGTATTCATTCCCAAGTCCAGTTTTACATAATCATTCCCTCCATCATCTCATTACAGTAACTGACCCCTAACTAAGTCCGTCACTTGTATCTAGGGTATCAGAAACTACGCACACACTCATACACACACATACACACAAACATCTGTGGTTCACAAAAATATTCACCCCGCACGGGAATCGAACCCGCAACCTTACGGATGGCAGTCCGGCATGGTGACCACTCTGCCATCGAGGTCAACTACTGTCGAAGGTAGCAAGGTCGTCCCGCCAACGCTTTCACGATAATAAATATAAATAAAATCCTACCTCATCGTAGCTGAAGATTCCCAACAAATGATCCTGTTCTTTAGTCCGGCGGTAGTGGGTGGTCTTACACCGCGGGTCCTTGTTCGGGGCGGACGGGTTCTCGATGAAACAGTTTCCTGGGGGAACGGAAAGAAAGATTTTTGAAAAAAAGAGGAAAAATATTTTTTTTTAAAGGGAAAAAAATTAAAAGATTTTTTGAAAGGGGAAAAATATTTTTTTGGAGAAATTAAATAAAAAAAAATAACGTTTGAAAAATATTGCATTGTCGCACTGTTGGACAATCGAAATATTTTTTTGAAAAATCACCAACATTTTTACCTCAACCGGGACTTGAACCTATCACATATGGAACCGTAGCACCGCTCTAACGTCCAATATTAATATTTAATCTTAATCTCAGTAATCACTACATAGTATAAAACAAAGTCGCTTCCCGCTGTCTGTCCCTATGTATGCTTACATCTTTAAAACTACGTAACGGATTGTGATGCGGTTTGTTTTAATAGATACAGTGATTCAGTGGGAAGGTTTTTAGTATAATTTAGATTTTGACAACCTCGATGGCAGAGTGGTCACCATGCCATCCGTAAGGTTGCGGGTTCGATTCCCGTGCGGGGTGAATATTTGTGTGAACCACAAATGTTTGTCTCGGTCTGGGTGTGTGTGTGAATGAGTGTGTGCGTAGTTTGTGATACCCTAGATACAAGTTACGGACTTAGTTAGGGGTCAGTTACTGTAATGAGATGATGGAGGGAATGATTGTGTTATGTTAATTTTTAAGCGCTGCGCTGCTAGTCTTAAATAATACATATAACGATCTTACCTTTCTTACTTAAGTTTGGCATTAAATTTCTGCACACGCAACCTCAGTATGCTATTTTTAGTTTTTGACCTATGTAATTATTTTACTTCTATATTTATAGATTTTTTTTTTATATACCTTTTGACATGTTTTTTATTGTTGACATTTGTATTTAATTTTATTTAAAAAAAAATACCAGCCCGAGTTTCTTGCCGATTCTTCTCGGCTGATGTAATTCCGAATCGGTGGTAGAATCAATTCTGACGTTCATAAGTGCCTCATTGAGGTCTTAACTGAATAAAGGATTTTTGACTTTTGACTTTTACCAACCTGATATATCACTAAGCACAAGCGTCCATTTCTGCTCGCTCACACACAGCGCTCGTAACCGCTCGATGACTCCATCAATCTTGTCACAGTCTTCAGGGTGCTCCGCCCTGCGCCTCTCCTGGTCTTGGGTTAGGCCGGAGATAATACGCGTCACTATACCCTCCACTGTCGTTATTTCTAGAAATAAATGGGATAGGTTAGGTTAGTTAAAAATTTTTCAACACACTTGCTCATAAAGGGGCTCTTATTTATGCAAAAACAGTTGAATAATGACACGTTTTATTCACTAGTGAGTTATAGATTATTTTTTTAAATTGCTTTCATTTTAAAAAAGTTTCGATACCAAAAAAATTGTGTCCATACATTTTAAAAACAAACTTCAACTATGTTTCCTTACTTTTGGTAGGTCTATGGTCGATTCCATTCATTCATTCATTCGATTTTTTTTAATAAGTATTTTCTTTTAGTCTTTGGCCGATCACCATTGTTGTGTTGGATGCGCGCGAATAGAAAAACTGTTAATTTATTAGCGAATAATGATAATTTCTTCGCAAATGTGTTGAAAAACGTTGTATGGTACTCGCGTGTATTGATGATTACTATCTTCGGCTATCTTCAGACCCTCGCCTGACGGCTCGGGCCTCAATAGCGCCTCGGAAGTAATCACCAACTTACCTCGCTTGTACCATAAATAACTAATAATAAGCTTCCTAATAGCCTAAGAGGCGAAAATAATATATCTATTTTTTGTAAAAAACTTAAAAATACATTAATTGAAAAATATTACTATAGTCTTCAAGAATATTTAGAGGACAAATTATAATAACTTAATATTGTTTAAAGATAAATAAGATTTTTGTAATGTGTAAGTTTAAGTATAAAAGGACGTGTCCTCTCTACCTATAATTCTTAGATTTTAAATATTGTAATACCCAACAGGGTATAATTGATACTTTAATTATATTATCACCTTTGTACAACATTATGGTAACAATAAATATTTGAATTTGAATTAGATAAGCGAGCCGAGCGAGCGAAGCGTTAGTGGTCCCACCGCGGGCGAGTGAGCGATGAACTATCAGCGAGTTTCTCGCCCATACGCCTGTTCACACCGCCAGCGAGCAACTATTATACATGCATCTCTTTCGTTTACACGGAATGTACGTTCACTGTCCTTTTCTATGTAGCGTATGGTCCGGGGAAGGACATAGGCTATGTTTTATCCCGAAATTCCCACGGGATCGGGAACTATGCTGCTAAAACCGCGGGGGACAGCTAGTTATAAATATAGTACATATATTACGTACCTCCTTTCTGACTCTGCGGCGGTATTTCGATGTCCAACTCCGGTATGTTGGCACCAGTGAAGTCGCTTTTAACAACTTGACGGTTCAAATCTTCTTTAGTACATACATCCAGTTCAAATCTGTCGAAATTAATATAATTTAATAAAAACTAAATAACATAGTCATTCCCTCCATCATCTCATTACAGTAACTGACCCCTAAGTTCGTAACTTGTATCTAGGGTATCAGAAACTACGGACACACTCATACACACACACAGCGAGATAAATATTTGTGGTTCACACAAATATTCATCCCGCACGGGAATCGAACCCGCAACCTTACGGATGGCAGTCCGACATGGCGACCACTCTGCCATCTAGATCGCTAAAAATCATTGTAAATACTTTGTAATAACAATGACTAAGTGAATCCTTACTAATATTATAAATGCGAAAGTAACTCTGTCTGTCTGTCTGTTACCTTTTCACGGCTAAACTACTGAACCGATTGACTTGAAATTTAGTACAGGGGTAGCTTGTGGTCCGGGAAAGGACATAGGATACTTTTTATCCCGAAATTCCCATGGGATTGTGAATAAGTAATCCTATGTTTTATTATAACTTTTTGTAGTCACAAATCCTACCAATAGATGGCGCTGTTACTTAATTTTCTAACACACGATGGTGAATTGTGCCGAGATTGTATGATACTACGAGCTACGCATTCTCATGGGAGCGGGTAAAACCGCGGGGCGCTGCTAGTACATTATATTTGCTTTCCCTTCGAAGCGGTGGGTGTCCAATTTCCTAATTCTAATTACCTGGACAATTTACATAGAAATGTTAGCTTGCATATTTCAACATAATACTGGTTTCTTATTACGGTCTTGGACAATAACACCATTGGTACACGTAGGTACAGCCACGGAATGAAAAGGTTCGTCAATTTTCAAATTCGTTTAATGCATCGCGAGCACATATTTTCCTTTGTAAATTAAATTCAAGTTCAAATATTTATAGTTAACATAATGTTGTAATAATTAACTAGCGGCGTCCTGCGGTTTCTCCCACGTTGTTCCCGTTCCCGTAGGAATATGGGGATAAAACTATGCTAAAAACCTTCCCACTGAATCCCTCTATCTATTAAAACAAACCGCATCAGAATCCGTTGCGTAGTTTTAAAGGTCTAAGCATACATAGGGACAGAGAAAGCGACTTTGTTTTAGCATAATTTTAGACCCATATTCCTACGGGCACGGGAACTACGCGGGTGAAACCGCGGGGCGCTGCTAGTGTACAATATATCATGCTATGAGAAACAAAAAACTCCTCAGCTTTATAATCTAATATATAAAATTCTCGTGTCACAGTTTTCGTTGCCATACTCCTCCGAAACGGCTTGACTGATTCTCATGAAATTTTGTGAGTATATTCAGTAGGTCTGAGAATCGGCCAACATCTATTTTTCATCCCGAAATTCACACGGGAACGGGAACTACGCGTGTGAAACCGCGGGGCGCAGCTAGTAATATTTAATATCTTTACGGGATATTTACACGTACCTATAAGTCGAAACCATCGACTAGTATTAGTATAGATTGTTGAATATCCGTTGTGGTTGATAAAAGAGTACGAGGTCATTGTTTGCGAGCTATCTACATAATATGAAGCGTTCGTTATTAAATGTTTATGAAATATTATCAGGTTTGCGGTCACTGACACCCACGTAATAGTTTCCAGTTTCGTGAGAATACAGAGATAAAATATAGCTTACTATTGGTGCCCCGCGGTGTTCAAATTCAAATTTCAAATTCAATTCATTAATATTTTCTAATTTAGTTACAATTTATTTGACGTGGTTATTGAGACATTACCTCCCGTGGTAGTTACTAATAAACTGTGTTACGGCGAAGTAAGGCCTCTCAAACCACGTACACACAAAATACACCCTTATTTTGAAATTGCGATACCTTATCTCACAGCTAATGTAAACGACGGGTGACAATATAATAGTGAAGTTAGTTTTTTTCTTTTGCTTTTATTTAAAAAGTTATGATAAGTCAAAGATTTTCAAAATCGCGCCGAATTTTATTGTTATTCTACACCGAACGCTGCGATACACAGCTGAGCGCGGTCATCGACCCGAGCCGTCACAGAATACTTGATAGCTAGTGTGCCGTCTGGTAATACGACATTTATTTTGTATTTTTTAAAGATAATTAATCGACTATCATTTTTGATATTTTTATTGGATATATGGATTCAGTTACTGCTACAGATATTCTGATTTTAATAAGTCCCATATTTTCAAAATAGGGGTGTATTTTATCTCTGTATTCTCACGGAAACGGGAAACTATTACGTGGGTGTCAGTGACCGCAGACCTGGTTATCACTACATAGTATAAAACAAAGTCGCTTTCTCTGTCCCTATGTAGGCTTAGATCTTTAAAACTACGCAACGGATTGTGATGCGGTTTGTTTTAATAGATACAGTGATTCAGTGGGAAGGTTTTTAGCATTTTATTCCCATATTCCCACGGGAACGGGAACTACGCGGGTGGCGCCACTAGTATATGTAGTGATTTAGCAATAATCTTATATATAAAATTCTCGTGTCACAGTTTTCGATGCCATACTCCTCCGAAACGGCTTGACCGATTCTCATGAAATTTTGTGAGCATATTCAGTAGGTCTGAGAATCAGCCAGCATCTATTTTTCATCCCGAAATTCCTACGGGAACGGGAACTACGCGTGTGAAACCGCGGGGCGCAGCTAGTAAATATATAAATAAATAAGCCAATGATGAGTCTCACCTAACTCCCATCTCAGCGTAAGCCCCTCCCGGTTGTATCTCATTATTTTCGTACCCGCACTCTTCGCACGAGAACGACATGATCACCACATTTTTGTAATGAGGTATACGGGTCAGTAATATACGTGTCATTCCCTGCAATTAAGGAAATAAATAAATATTTGGATATAAAATATCCTATAGGGATAAAAAATATCCTGTAGACACATATCAGAAACACGTGGGAGTTTTAGGATAAAAAATATCCTCCAAACACGAACCATGTTTGTAAAAAAAACAAAAAAAATGTTTAAAAAAACATAAATAATTGCATAAATATTTATGTTTAAATCAACTTTTAATACTATAAAATACAAATGCACTAAAATGTATATCAATTTAAATAGGCGGCCATCTTGAATCGGTCCGCCATTTTGTGTTAAGAATGATAATAATGATTTCAACTGATTTGACATTTGCTGCGCGGTCACACAATATCGTTACAAAAAAAACCACACAAAAATAATTCGCTAAAAAATATCGCAGAGCTAAAAAAATTTTTTTATGTAAATTAACATAACATTTAAAAACAAGATAATTTGCTAACGCCATCATAATTACTCCCTTTTCAAAGAACACACTTGCAACAAAAAGTTTATACGAAAAAAAACACGAAAAAATATAAAATTTAAGAAGTTATCACTTCAAAAACAAAAAAAAATACAGAAGTATTCATTTACTTACATTGTATAACAAAATTGTTGAAACATAATTTTTGGTCCGCCATCTTGAATGTATGTCTTTAATTTATTATAAAACACGTCTGCTCCGGTCGACTGTCGCGTGGGAATGAGAAAGAAGACCAAATCAGTGTGACCAGATTAAATTTTACGAAAATACCGAGGCACCTCAAAAAAATACTGAAATATACCGACTTACATAGGACAGATATACCATTAAAAATACTGATTTTTTTAACACGTTTTATTTATTCATTTTCACAATAAATGTTAAGAGTTATATTTTAACATCCTTTTCGAAGGATTAAAATTTACACAACCTCCGTCATCCTTAACACCTTGCTTTGTTTTTAAAATAGCTGACACATTTTTGTTTATAAATCTGTTTCTTTGGTCCGTTTTTATTAAATTTATCTGTGAAAATATGCGCTCGCATGCAGCATTCGATACCGGTATACATAGAAGAGATTTACTAAAACTAGTTATATTTTTGTATTTTAACATGCCATCACTGTTAGAAATTTTCCCAACTTTCACCCAAAATTGTTCACACGAGATGGGTGAGCCAGTGCTGGAAGATTGTAACAAATCACTTACTTCGCGATCAAACTTTAGAGTTCTATATTCTTCGTCAATTAACTGCATTTGTTCTGGCTGTACTTCGCATGGGAAAGTTTCTATCACATTTCGTAAACTGCGAAATTCTTTATGCACGGCAGTGTGTGGGTCAAGAAATTTCAGTTCTCGAAAAACTGGATTTTCAAAAGGCAAACGTGATTTCAATTGCATGCTCAACTCAATTAAAAATGATTGGCACCTTCTGAAAAACTCAGTAATTTGCTCTTTCATGTTTATGTTTTCCCTGTGTTTGATTAATTCTTGGCCTACTTGAATACCTAAGTACATATCTTTCAATGGCAAATAATTTACATTAGACTTTGGGTCTAACGTAAATACATTGTCCGTACGTTTGATGTAACTAGCTTTCATGAAGCAACCCAAAATCGACAAGTACATACTAGATGCATCATCATACAGTCTATCAATGCACGGATAGTCGCCTTGAAAAATTATGTTAAATTTGTTTACAATCGGCAATATGTAGTCCAAAAAGTAAAAGTACAATTTGTTTATATCAGTGGTAAAAGAATTAAATAAAAATTCTGATGACATATTGCGATCACTCAAGTATTGGTCTTGAAAAAACAGTTGCAATGCCCTCCACTGCTCAATTATTCTACTAATACAGGCATGAAGTGAAAGCCACCTTATGTCGTAATGACGCAAAATTCTGTGATTTTCAGTGTCTGTGAAATTTTGGAACTCAGCAAATTCTCTTTGACGCTTGCTGCTTTGAGAAAAATATCCATAAACTTCTTTTACTATTTGTTCTAAATTTCTAGGCAGTATTTTACAGGCGTGGCTAACACTTAATGCTGCAGAGTGACAAACACATTTTATAAAAAAGCACTTTGGGTTTACTTCTTTAATTTTTGCAACAATGCCAGAATGTTGACCGAACATCACATTCGTAGTATCAGCAGCGAATCCTATTAAGTATTTTATTTCTAAACCTAATTCCGATAATTTTGATGACAACGAATTAAATAAATGACCTGCGGTCTCACCACTTAAGTCAACTAAATCAAGGAATTTGGTTTGTACAGTACATTTAGTTTCAGAGAAGTATTTAATTACTATTGCCAATACTTTGACTGATGCAACATCTGTACTCTCATCGATTATAATTGAATATACTGGTTTACCTGAAGGAGATGCAGTACCAAGTATGTCTTCAATCATATCTTTTTCGAAATTGGGTCCTAAAACATTATAAGTTATAGCGGCTGCTTTGGATCTCTTGCAGGAAAATTCTTTCGCAATATCGGAATCGGTAAAACACTTCACTAGAACATCACTAAGATGGTCCATTGCTCTAAATGGGATGTTGTGTTCCGACAGAAAACTGCATAAACGCAGCTCAGCTTTCTTGACTTCGTCTTTCAGTGGGGCCTTTTTGAAAAATGTATCAACCTGAAAATTTTAAAATACTTGATTAGTTTTTTTTTATAATAGCACCGCATTTCATAGCTGTTACCTAACTGGTTTTGAGAAACAAAACTAGGATGATTAACTTTAAATTAAAATATATCCGAACGCCTTGAACTAGTTAAGTAAAGCGAATTATGCTTACCTTTGACTGTCCTTTATATTTTATCAAGTTCAATTTATGCTTTTCAGTATTTGCATGCTGTTTTATAGATGCTAATCTACTTTGCATTTTCGCATTGCATGCTTTGCAAAATGCGGTGAACTCGTCATCTTTGTAACGTGAAAGCCACGAAGAAAATTCCGGAATTTGTTCCCACTTCGCTAAATAACTTTGCTGAAAACTAGACATGCTGTCCGAATGAATGCAACTAAGTAAATAAAAACAACGAAAATCGCGTTCTATTTATATGATGACAAAAACATCTCCTATTTTGGGGAAATTCCCGAATTATCGAAAGAAAGTCCTCAAAGAATAAGTTGAATGCAGAAGAGACAATCATTTCACTTGAACCGTATTAGACGATTTGATACTAGTAATAAAGTATCTTTTAAGTTTAACTACCTTTACTACCTATTCATACATTTTACTACCTATTCATGCAACTGAAAACTTAAAAACTAGACGTTGTTTTGAAAATTATAGATAAACTAGCGGTCCGTCCCGAATTTGTCCGGGTAGACTGATATTCATGAAACACAAAGAATTTGAATGTATGCAATCTGGAAATTACGCTCTATCGAATAGTGCAAACCGCATTAAAATCGGTCCAGCAGTAGTAAAGTTGAAGGCGAACATACATTCTGCAAGTCTGATTAATACTATGTATTGATTGATAATTGTATATGTAGTATTACAATACTACAACGCCGGCAACGGCCGTCTTTCTTGTCATATCTGTAACTTACTCATCTTTGCTCATAGATAACATGTATGAGTATAAACTATATCCGGGAAAGTCTCAATGTTCGCGTTCCGGTCCGGGGAATTCCGCAAACATTGGCGCAAAGACGATCACTCACTACAGTGTTGCCATAACTTCAACCAAAATATACCCAAAAATACTGACTGCCAGCAATATACCTGAAAATATACTGATGTTCGGAAAAATCGATGAAATATACTGAAAAAGTATTAAAATACTAAATCTGGTCACACTGGACCAAATACAACGATAGACATTTGACTGACCGAGTATGTAATGTAATGAATGAATGTATGTATGGATGTGTTCAGCCGACAAAAGTACTGATTATTTAGTATTGATTTTTTATTAAGGTTGCGGGTTCGATTCCCGCGCGGGGTGAATATTTGTGTGCACAAATATTTGTTTCGGTCTGGGTGTGTGTGTGAATGAGTGTGTGCATAGTTTCTGATACCCTAGATACAAGTTTCGAACTTAGTTAGGGGTCAGTTACTGTAATGAGATGATGGAGTGAATGATTATTATTATTTATGTCTTTTCCATTCACGGGACTATTAAGGAGTCCCGGTCTTTTGGAAGGCTAGTATGGGGCCAAAGCCAACACACGGAAGCCCTTTGACATATTTAATCTTGTGTAAAGGATGCACAATCCGGCGACTATCCCTGTATAACACTATAAAATGCATCCAAGGACAGTCCCCGGTTCTGCTGGGACTATTGCAAATATATGGAAAACTACGACTGGGTTATGGGAATGGGATGTTTGTTTATTATTATTATTATTGATTCACACGAACTCTACATATTCAATTGAAACTAGTTTAACAACGGTTTTTTTATGTGGTTATGTAACAGTTGTTTCCAATATTCGATATTTGTATAATTGAAATGTAACTTATTGTGACATTTTATAAAATAAATTGATTTATTTATTTATTTTATTGAGCCACAATCTTTTCTGTGCCGGTGACAGCGTAGCTGTAATCGCATCTTTTGGTTGTCAGTTTATTGAAAATGTATCCAAATAACATTGAAGTCGAAATGACAATAGTAGCTTCCAATTTATTCTGTCAATTCTGACACAAAAACAATAGGTCATGTCCGCAAAAGTGCCAGAAACTTAAACCATTTAAATTTTATTTATTTTGTTGAAAATGTTAAATAAAATTCTAAATATCAAAAATCCATCTAACTTAGATTACTCATGACTTTCGTCGGCTGAACACACAATGTAGCTGTTACGGCTTCCGGCGGCCATTTTGTTTTTTAAAGTGTTTGTACGTGCGCGTTTATGAGTAGGCTTGGGTCTGTTCCACTAAGATTTCGACAAAACTCAAATTTATACAAGAACTAGCAGCGCCCGCGCTTTCACTCGCGTAGTTCCCATTCCCGTGGGAATACAGGGATAAACTATAGCCTATGTCACTCGCTGACAATATAGCTTCCTATTAGTGAAATAATTTTTGAAATCGGTTCAGTAGATCCCGAGATTACGCCTTACAATTTAATAAACACACAAACTTTATGTCTAACTATCACCGTTCTTAAGATACAGCCTGGTGACACAAGGACGGACGGACAGCGAAGTCTTAGTAATAAGGTCCCGTTTTTACCCTCCGGGTACGAAACCCCATTTTTTTTAAATTAAATACACATTTGCCACGCCAAATGCAACTGTATACAAAGGCAATAAGAGCTATTTTAGGTAAAACTAGATCTCCGGTACCTGAATTCAATGATGTTCGTTTGGAGTTCATTATAACCGTTTAAGGCGACGAGCTTCCACAACTTTAGGTATTTTAAGCTACCTCAGACCCCGCGCTAGCTGCGTGTAGCGTATTCATTTACGACACAGATAGCGCGCGCAAATACGTAACTCGCGCGGTCCGGTCGACGACCTCGCGACTCAGTAAAGCCACAGTAGAGCCGATCACGCAGTAGGACTATTAATATTGAAAGATATCAATATGTATTAGAATAGACTTTTTCGTGACTTAAATAAAAAAACACTACTACCTTATCAAAACCTTTCGTGCACATTAGTATCTACCTGCTTATATAGTAAAAACATAAAATATGTACAAATATATTATCTACCTATATTATTAGTAGGTACTATATTTTATTTATTTATTTAATTTATTTTTCGCTACTTCTATTGACGACCTCGATGGCAGAATGGTCACCATGCCGGGCTGCCATCCGTAAGGTTGCGGGTTCGATTCCCGCACGGGGTGAATATTTGTGTGAACGTGTGGGTGTGTGTGTGAATGAGTGTATGGGTAGTTTCTGATACCCTAGATACAAGTCACAAACTTAGTTAGGGGTCAGTTAATGTTATGAGATGATGGAGAGAATAATAATGGTGTTATTTATTACTCTGTTTATGTTCTATAGTGAAACTCCTACCTACTTTAGTTACTGCTAAGGCTGGGCCCATTCAGTCGGAAATTCAATATATTAAAATCTTATTCTTATAAGTAAATCTTTAAATCTAAATAATAAATATTATTACCTGCGCCTCACTCACGTAGTTCCCATTCCCATATACGATAATAACATACAACAATAACATTCTGAAAATATTTAATAAAGGAATAAAATAAAACCAATAATGCCAATAAGCTATTTATTTATTTTGCGATAATGTAATGTCCCTTAGAGGCATACCACGAATTTGCCTTGAATCCACAATTTCAGGCAAAATGTGGTTCAAATAAAAGTCTGTTTGTTTTCTTAATAATAATAAAAAGAATCCATATATATAAATAAAATTGGAGTGTCAGTTTGTAATATTGAAATAACCGCTGCTTACTATATGCTTAGGAATATAGTATACTAGCAGCGCCCCGCGGTTTTACCCGCGTAGTACCCGCTCCCGCGAGGATGCGTAGCTCGTAGTATCAATATCATACAATCTCGGCACAATTCACCATCGTGTGTTAAAAATTAAGTAACAGCGCCATCTATTGGTACGATTGCGACTACAAAAAGTTACAATAAAACATACGATTACATATACACAATCCCATGGGAATTTTGGGATTCAAAGTATCCCATGTGTTATTCCTAGTTGTAAGGAATATTTGTACCAAATTTAAACAAAATCGATACAGTAGTTTTTGCATGAAAGAGTAACAAACATCCAAACTCACAAACTTTCACATTTATAATATTATAGTAGGATACGGTAGACACACCAAAATATTTTTTGTCTGTCTGTCTGTTTGTTTGTTTCGGCTAATTTCTGAAATGGCGTGACTGATTTTTACGGGATTTTAAATGAAATACCCTCAAAGTTATTATTACTTACTTAGTATTATTTAAATTCGCAGGAGTTACAATACGGTCTTCACTTGTGTTTAGTTTAGCCTGTGGTTCCTCGACAGTTTGTACAGCTTCGCTGTAAAAAGAGATAGTTTTAGTTAGGTGATTGTCAATTGAATTAATTTTGTGTTTATTTGTACAGTTTCGTCTTTTTTTACATTCGTTATGGCTTCCAGGCAGGTCCGTTATCTACGACATACAACTGCACTCAGCAACGGAGATTTGCACTATTTTACACAATTAAATTAAATAAATAATATTGGGGCACATCTGTTTGTCTTGAGCGGGAATCGAACCCGTAACCTTCGGCATAGCAGCCAGGGCCACTACCAACTACACCGCTCGATCAAATAAAAAAATTATATACACAGATGATCTAACTGGTGCAACTTTTTTGTCAAAGAGGAAGGATTTTTTGATTGATGGTAATGACTAGGCTTCGAAACTAATGGAGAAATTTCGTTTTCCATTATAGACTTAACTTGACATAGGCTACATATTATCCCAGAATTCCTACGGGAACTATTTGTGTGAAACCACAAGGCACTGTTGTATAATAGAAATCACATACATACCTTCCATATGCGTATGTTTTCTTATAACGACCATTTTCAGATCTTGGTATTGAAGAACTATAAAAAAATATTTATTAGGTATCGTATCTTTGTATACCTTTCTAGCATAGTTAGTGATAATAAAAAATAAATATCAGGACATATTTAACCACCATTAGTTATCCCCAAAAAGCTTATGGGTACTAACACATACAGATATTGAAATATTGATATAATTATATATTGATATAATTATATATAATATATATAGACATTGACATACATAACATATTTTATTTATATACTTACATGTTGTAATACAACGACTACAGCCAACCAATATGCTCATCTCACAAATGTTGACTGTACCGGGAATTGAACCCGGGACCCACTCATGTGCAGTCCGGCATAGCGACCTTTACGCTACTGGATGATATTAGGTCGTTTTTTACCTACTACACTCATACCTCGCACACGTTATACTGTGGCTCTTTGTCAATTGTCATCTCGACCTAGTCCATTATATATATTATCTATATATATAAATAAAATTGGAGTGTCAGTTTGTAATATTGAATTCATAATGAAAAATCATAATGGCGGGACCAACTTTATCTTACATTGTTGCTAATATAACAAGAAATAAATAAACTTACCTTATTCTTTTTGTGTTACGTCGAATTTTTAATTTTGATTTCCTTTTCTCTCTATTTGTTTTATTTGCCATGTCCAATAATTATTTTACAACACAATCCACTAATTAAACAATAATAACAAAAATATTTACACTGAAAGTACAAACCTAACTAATAAACACGAAACACGCGTATTTTTACGCAGCGCGCCGGCAAAAATCACACAGGTCCTACCTTCTTGACGCCAAACGGCGGACTGCGGAGGAACTCACTCGCCGCGTGGTTATATAAATTGAAATATTGTGTTATTGTTAGATTATATTATTAATTTTAGATATTTTTTCGGTTTTTTTATATTCTAAATGTCATTGTCTATAATTTGACGCAATTTTTACGAATATAAGTTTAATATTATCCAGATGAAATGGAAATTACGATCGCAAAATTTGAAAAATTGGACTATTTCAAAATATTTTATGATCGAGCGAAGTTGTTTAATTCGTGTTTCCAGCCGTTTTATCAAAAAGCTGGATTATTAAACTATAACATATATTTTTATTTATACAAAATTAATAATATTTGATTATTTACTATTGAATCTAAGCGAGGTCGATTCTGAATTTTGCGGAACTTCCTCGGCTTAAACGTTTTTAGAGTGAGGAAATAGGTACGTTAAAATTCTACAAATCACTACATAGTATAATACAAAGTCGCTTTCTCTGTCCCTATGTATGCTTAGATCTTTAAAACTACGCAACGGATTTTGATGCGGTTTGTTTTAATAGATAGAGTGATTCAGTGGGAAGGTTTTTAGCATAATTTTATCCCCATATTCATACGGAAACGGGAACTACGCGGGTGAAACCGCGGGGCGCTGCTAGTATTATATAAAGTTTGAATGTTTGTTACTCTATCACGCAAAAAGTACTGTATCGATTTAGATTAAATTTGGTACAGATGTTGCTTACAACTAGGAATAACACATAGGATACTTTTCATCCCGAAATTCCCATGGGATTTGGATTCACGCGGGTAAAACTGCGGGGCGCAGCTAGTTAATTAAGATAAAAATAAAATCTTGAAAATGTATTAAATTAAAGAAACTTTTGATAAGTAGGTATTGTAGGTACATCAAATTTGATAGGTACATGGCAAACTGAACTTATCTCATTAATCATTAAATTCCCACGGAATCGGGAACTACGCGGGTAAAGCAGCGTGTCACTGCTAGTAAGCTATATTTTATCTTCGTATTCAAATTCAAATTATTAATATTTTCTAATTTAGTTACAATTTAATTGATTTATTATATACGCGGGTAAAACCGCGGGGCGCGGCTAGTACTACATAATTTAGTAGTCTGATACTTATTTTGTTTTTATGTTTGGTTGAACGGGCCAATCTTGGTACCTAATGATTTGAATTGAAATATAATATCGGTATCTCGTCCTGTTATATCCACGTACTATTTGTATGAAACGCAAACACTGCATTTGTATTGAAATAAAACACTCAAACGGATTTTTGTCGTGGTTGTATTTTGTTTTACATTTTCTGACGTTTCGGATTCTTTACAGAACCCGTGATCACAGAAGACTAAGATGGAAGACGTCTGTACAAAGTAATGTAAAAAGATTACTACCTTCAATATTTTGAATATAATTTTAAATACATTGTGAATTTACCACAGATTCGGAAATACATCAACCGAGAAGAATCTGCAAGAAACTCGGTCTGGAATTATTTTTTATATCATTTTCTTAATAAAATAAAATCTTCTGTGATCACGGGTTCTGAAAAGAATCCAAAACGTCAGAAAATGTAAAACAAAATACAACCACGACAAAAATCCGTTTAAGTGTTTTATTTCAATGTGTAGTGTTCGTGTGAATCAAATATCAATACTGCATTTGTAGTTTTATATCAATAGTATAAATCCGCGTGTCGACTTGTGGCATTATTATTATCAATCCAAATTCATACCAATAACATCAAAGAATAGTGAGGTCCGGAATAAATGGTAACTTAAATTAATTTGAAATAACCTTTTTTTCTTTTGTGGTGAACACAGTGTTTTTTTTAAAAGACATCTCGGGAATGCCGCATAGCAGTCCGAAACTTATAAAAGCTTGTACTATGGATACTAGACAACAGATATAGGTCTGCGAACGGCAAGTCGGTAATGCAGACTAGCCGATCCTTCCACCACGACTCAACGGCCAATAACTTGCCGTGCGTGTCCCTACACCTGCACACGCGAGGACCTTTACAAGGCCACTGATAGTGCCATATCGGTGGCCGAGTTCTGGTCCTCTAAAATATGAGTCGACACGCTAAGAAGAAGAACAGATATAGGTACATACTTAGGGCCTATTTCAAGTTGAAATTTTCAACATCTTCAAGTAACGTCCCGAGTACTTACTTACATGTTTTGTCTTGGTCACTTGATTTAATGTAAGAAAGAGACAAAATTAAGGTACTTGGTGAGTAACTGGAAGGTCATGATAAAGGCCATTAGTTTTTTTAAATACATACTTATAATAGACTAGTAGCTCCCCGCGGTTTCACCCGCGTAGTTCCCGTTCCCGTGGGATTACGGGGATAAAATATAGCCTATGTCACGCACTGATAAATTAGCTTCCTGTTGTGGCTTTTTGCTGAAATAGCGACCATTTTTGGCCCACGCAGACATGTATTAGTCTGCTTTTCTTTTCTATTATTTATTTTGTATGTATCTTTTTCTGTTATTTAAATTTTTCTTTCATTATTTTTTTTTTTGTTTATTATGTTTGCTTTGTGCGACTTTTGTATGTTTGCGTGTGTTAAAATAAATACCTTTTCTTTCTTTCTTCTTCTTTCCATTAGTGAAAGAATTTTTGAAATCGGTCCAGGAGTTTCGGAGCCTATTCATTACAAACAAACAGACTAATCTTTCCTCTTTATAAAATTAGTATAGATAGACACCCAGACCAAGACAAACAGACATACAAATGTTTGTCTCGAGTGGGAATCCGACTCATAACCTTCGGCACAGCAGGCAGGGGCACTACCAACTACATCAATCGGTCGTTGTTTTTGACGACCTAGATGGTCACCATGCCGGACTGCCATCCGTAAGGTTGTGGGTTCGATTCCCGTGCGGGGTAAGTATTTGCATGAACCACAAATGTTTGTCTCGGTCTGGGTGTGTGTGAATGAGTGTGTGCGTAGTTTCTGACACCCTAGATACAAGTGACGAACTTAGTTAGGGGTCAATTACTGTAATGAGATGATGGAGGGAATGACTATGTTATATATGATCTAGCTGTATCCACATGAATGCAGTAGCATGTTTGGAAATAATACAGGATAGATGTTTAATGGGGAATTAAATATTGCAAAAGATAGCAAACTTTTATCTACACTATTTTTTTAAGTAGTTAAAGCATGTTTGGTTCAACGCGCTAATCTCAGGAACTACTGCTCCGATTTGGTGTTAGATAGATCATTTGTCGAGGAAGGCTATAGGCTATATTATATCACATCTCGGTATGACAAATAGTAGAGTTAATGCTGGTAACATGCTGGTTAATAGTAAAATAACTTTTGTAGGTTATCTCTTAAATATCTAAATAAATACCAAAATAATAACATTCTAACCTGAACTTACCAGGAAAACACGATTTCCAACGAGATTACACTTAGAAACACGTTACAATATAAATAAAATACATAAAAAGAATTTCGAAAACTTCTAGAAATCTACCTACTTACGTTTTTGTGGCAATTGATGCATAGCGATTCAATTTCAGTCACTTCTGGCTCGGGATCGTCGGCAGATAAGTCTCTGAACACTGGTTTTTGTTCTTCTGTAGCCATACTTAAATAAAAAGTTCTAATTATTATTCACAACTGAAAACACATGCGCCGCACTTTAGCAAAACAACAAATCGAACCATAGACTACGACGATTAGAGATTGACGATGGATTGACGCAAGTTTTTTTTCACAAGATCATAGACAACAAAGATTTTTTAAGGGGATTTTACATTAGCAGTTTAAACTATAATCGATTAAAAATCGACTAAAAATGTTATCGATAGTATTTTTAATCTGTGGTTTTAGCAACGCCATCTATACTGAAGAGTAGGCACTAAAACAAGAGCAGTGACTTTTTGTTGTCATGTATTCAATATAGATGGCGTTGTACAATACAAAGTTCCTAAGACTTTTTTTGACTATTTTTTTTTTATCTCTTTATATTTTAGCCCTGTTAGGATTCATACATTGTATTTTGTTAAGTGTTTTATTTCAATGTGTAGTGTTCGTGTAAATCAAAGAGATCATTATCTAAAAAAATTGTTAAGACTGTGAGTTGGTCATCAGTGTCATCAGTGTGAGTTGGTATCAACCACATTTGGCTTTAAAATACTTAAATAATTACATAATTATGTACAGTCTCGGAATGAAAAGGTTCGTCAATTTTCAAATTGATTCGTTTAATGTGTCGCGAAAACATACTACCTTTTGAAACTATGGTACAGAATAGACTCGGGTTAGGGAAAAAATGTTCTACTGCTCGATAATAAAGTTCAAAATTATTCAGATCAGTGTTGTTTGACAGGATAAATATCTAGTCAACAAGATTTTTGATAAACTAAAACCTTCTTTTTGGTTCAACCTGCCATTATTATTTCTGTTAAAACTATTGTCAATCGGTCAATGTCATCATTGCAAAATATCAAAGAGGTTTGTATATGCCGCGCGCACAAGGCAATCAAGAGTTGACGAACCTTTTCATTCCGAGACTGTATATAGATTTTATACAAGCACCATAAATTATTCTTTTTTTTTCTTTTGTTTTCTGGCACCGCGCTGTTTGCGTATTGCCATTTAAAAAAAATATTCTTTATGATTGTGTACTATTGTTAAAACAAAAAAAATAAATAAAATACCAAATAATCATTTAAATTCTTTATTATCACAATATCCTGTTATTCCTTCTTCTTCTTGCTAGCAGTATCGTCACTATCACTGCTCTTCCGTTTCCTGTCCTCTTTAGTATATTTAAACACCTTCTTCAACTTCGTGGCTTCGGGTGAAAAGGCCCACAAAATGTAGTCTAAATGCTCCTGGGTTGGTTCGTCTTTTTCATTAAATAATTTGACTTCTTTGTGCTGTAAAATATACATAACATAATCATTCCCTCCATCACCTCATTACAGTATATACATTCGTCTGTACTGGCGTTACGCGACCGATAATACGCGACGCATGATCCGTCAGATATGAACCTTCCGTAAGGCCAAAAGTTTGTGAGTGAGTGTATATGTTTGTTACATCTGCCATGCAACTACTGAGCGGATTTTGACGTGGTATAAAGACACATTTTTCATTTTATTGGTTGATTTGCTAAGTTCTTAAAAAAATCTCTTGTGTCTCTTTTGTGTGTGTGTGTGTGTATCTGTCTGTGGCATCATAGCTCCCGAACGGATGAAACGATTTCAATTTAGTTTTTTTGTATTAAAGGGGACTTATGTGCGAGTGTTCTTAGACATGTTTGATGAAAATCGGTTGACCGGTTCGGACCGGGGGTTTGAAAGTAATTGTGTTGGGGGTTTTTTTATTTAATGTTTTATTATTAATTTTATTCACAATTTAATTAAAAACCACCAGTGTGTAACACTTGTACTATAATGAACTATTATCTACTTCAAAACCTTAATTATTATTGTAATAATGCTTACTTTATGTTTAAGCTCCTGTATCGCCCTGTTCCGGACTATGTCCCAGGTGACGCCATCTTTGTCTGTCACGTTCCGCAGCCTCTTGTACTCGCCTCGCACCGCCTCGTATGCCGAGAGGAAAGATTTCTGTAATAATTACTACATAGTATAAAACAAAGTCGCTTTCTCTGTCCCTATGTATGCTTAGATCTTTAAAACTACGCAACGGATTATGATGCGGTTTGTTTTAATAGATAGAGTGATTCAGTGGGAAGGTTTTTAGCATAATTTTATCCCCGCTAGTTAGAATTAAATTAAATATTACGGTGAAGGAAAACATCGTGAGGAAAACACACCTGGGAAGAAATTCTAAGGTTGTGTGTGAAGTCGACCAACACGCACTCGGCCTGTGGTAGACTAAGGGCTGATCACCCTAATTCAGGGTAGGGAGAGACCGATGTAGGGACATATATGAGCTGATGATGATGAAGGGAAATATATCAAAATCCGGCCAAGTGCGAGTGGTCTCGCGAACGAATGGTTCCGTAGCATTATGTGTGTCGAGCAAGAAACGGTAAAAAGTCAAGCTTGTTGTATGGGAGCCCCCCTTAAATATTCATTTTATATACTTAATCATTCATTCACTCCATCATCTCATTACAGTAACTGACCCCTAACTAAGTCCGTAACTTGTATCTAGGGTATCACAAACTACGCAAACAAACAGTCACACACACAACCAGACCGAGACAAACATTTGTGGTTCACACAAATGTTTATCCCGCACGGGAATCGAACCCGCAACCTTACGGACAAGCAGTCCGACATGACCACTCTGCCATCGAGGTCGTCAAAAAATATTGTTTTTAGTATTTGTTGTTATAGCGGCAATAGAAATACATCATCTGTCTAGCTATCACCGGTCTTGAGATACAGCCTGGTGACAGATGGACGGACAGCGAAGTCTCAGTAATAGGGTCCCGTTTTTATGTTTTACAGAATCTCAATAAGTATTTTTAT
Organism: Timandra comae; assembly: GCA_958496195.1. Classification (NCBI taxonomy): domain Eukaryota; kingdom Metazoa; phylum Arthropoda; class Insecta; order Lepidoptera; family Geometridae; genus Timandra; species Timandra comae. The sequence continues at coordinate 768,800 of OY292382.1, read as the reverse complement.
TTGAATTTTGATGAAAATGCACTAACATAGAGCGAGACGCTGTCCGCTGGCCACCAAATGTGGCTGAAACTAGTCGAGGGTACCGACTTATAGGTACGTGTAAATATCCCGTCGTTTCGTTTAATAATAAAACTGTGGCGACATCTACACACCACACAGGAACTAAATACTAACAGCGACATCTATCCGCAACTGTAGGAACTATACTGAAGAGTCCCGAATCACACAAGCGAAATTACAGAGCAATTGACCTTATATACGAGAGCCCGACTACAACAGTCGTCCTCCCTTTTCAAATGGGGATCATAAATCACTAACCTGTTGTTCACTGACACCCTCGGCGACGTTCACAGCCGTCCGGACGTATCCCACCCCCAAATAGGGGCAGTTCTGCCGACTCATGTGCTTGGTGTCGTAATCGTCGATGAACGACTCGAACAACGCGATGGATTCCTTTATGTTTGATAGTTTAGTTTCGTCGCGGGTGCCTGCAAATAGAAAATGTAATTAAGAGTTGATTTAAATAAGTTAATTGACTTGTGTTAAAGATACTTATCAATATTTCTTTCATTTACTATAATGAGATGATGTAGTGAATAATTATGTTATGTTATGTTATTTACTTACACATTGAAATAAAATGAATCTATTAAATTGAAAATTTAAAAACCCCCAACACAATTACTTTCAAACCCCCATAACTTTTAAACGGGTCAACCGATTTTCATCAAACATGTCTAAGAACACTCGCACGTAAGCCCCCTTTAATACAAAAATAACTGAATTGAAATCGGTTCATTCGTTCGGTAGCTACCTATGATGCCACAGACAGACAGATACACACACACACACATGCGTCGGGGTTTAAAAACTAAGAAACATCAGTACATATGTTAAAGAAAATTAAAATGACGAGAGAAATCGGTTAGTTTTTAATTAATTTAATAGCGTTCGATGGCGTAGGGTTAATGCCTATGACTTTCAATCGTAAAATGCCGAGTTCGACACAACCGATTATACGTTATTGCGTTGAATGTGAACGGTCAAGTGTTTTTCTATACATTAGTCTGTTCTGGCGTTACGCGACCGATAATACGCGACGCATGTTCCGTCAGATATGAACCTTCCCTTAAGCGGATCTATCTATTAGTAAGAAAGAATACTCACAAGTCAACACTCTCTTAGCGTTCCTAATAAGCCCCTTCACGGCCAACAGCTGGTAATCCGGGTCCCGTCCCTCCAGCAGCCGTAAGGATGTCTCCGCCGCCTCCTTATCCTTAAACCCGAGTCCTGGAACGCTCTCTGATGGTAGACTGGCTTTGTCGTCTTCTGAGCCTGAATCCTGGAATGATTGTAATATTATTTTCAACACACTTGCTCATAAAGGGGCTCTTATTTGTGCAAAAACAGTTGAATAATGACACGTTTTACTCACTAGTGAGTTATAGATTGTTTTTTTAAATTGCTTTCATTTTAAAAAAGTTTCGATACCAAAAAAAATGTGTCCATACATTTTAAAAACAAACTTCAACTATGTTTCCTTACTTTTGGTAGGTCTATGGTCAATTCCATTCATTCATTCATTCGATTTTTTTTTTAATTAATGAATATTCTTTTACCGATTAGTCTTTGACCGATCACCATTGTTGTGTTGGATGCGCGCGAATAGAAAAACTGCTTATTTATTAGCATAAAATGATAATTTCTTCGCAAATGTGTTGAAAAACGTTGTATGGTACACGCGTGTATTGATGATTACTATCCTCGGCTATCTTCAGACCCTCGCCTGACGGCTCGGGCCTCAATAGCGCCTCGGAAGTAATCACCAACTTACCTCGCTTGTACCATCAATAACTATTATTTAAATTGGGTCACCAACATAAGTAATTGTTATGGTATACCGATTCCCGTTGTCCCCACCAAATCTGTCATTGGGATGAAACAAATATTATATTTTATTCGGACAACGGGATAGAAAAAGCGGGATTAAAAATTATTTGAGTAATTTTATTTACGTTGTCCCCACCAGTGTGGTGATATTTGTATGTGGGACTACTACGCCGATTTTAATTTTTTATCCCCATATTTTCACGAAAACGGGAACTACACGGGTTAGCATGACTTTGAAAACGCGATAGATAAAACGATTTATTGACATCCAATTGTCAAAATATGATAAAAATACCCGCCATCTTTAATTTTACCACGTGATTAATTTTATGAGATTTGGCTCGCGAAATCGATATTATTTCGTGGTGTCGATATTTTTTATCACGCACAGTAATGCTACGGGGGCTGGGCAAAGACTTGGGTGGCGACTCGACCACACAAAACTCGACCGACGGTCGAGTAGCCACCTTTTGAAAAAGTGTAGGTGTCAACTCGACCACTCGACCACACTTTTTTTGGGCCAAAGTCGAGTAGCTATAGCTACTAAAATATGAAAAAAAAGTTATCAATATATTCTAACCTGTTCACTGCTCTCTTCTTTCTTCTTCGTCTCTCTGGTTCTCTTCTCCGCTTTCTTCTCGGAGCCCTTGTTGATGTCCAGCTCCGCGAGCCACTTCTCAAACACCTCCATCGCTTCCTTTATATTCTTTATTTTATCTTCTGCTTTTGTTACTGAAAGATGAAATGTATGAAGTTTGTATAAGACGTGGCAGAAACATCCTCCTATCCTATTCCTACTAATCACTACATAGTATAAAACAAAGTCGCTTTCTCTGTCCCTATGTATGCTTACATCTTTAAAACTACGCAACGGATTTTGATGATGACACGTCTGGCCAAAGAATTCGTCCTATCGCGAATCAGTTCCGCGAACTCGAATGCCCTTAAACCATTGACATAATGCCTTAAACTCGCTGTCGGTCAATTGGCGCACAATCAAAGGATTTTATCGCGACAGTTTCACACGACAGTGTGGCCGTAGCATAATGCTACGGCCACACTGTCGTGTGAAATGAGAATACCAAAATGACAAAAAAAGGCCATAATGTTGGTATTAAAATACTTACAATTGACTATCATTATCACAGCTTAATTAGTTTAGAAAATCGGGTTCCTGATTTGAGGTAGAACTTTTTTGTATAAATATAATGTCCATACTCACAAGTAAGCACCCTCTTGGCCCGTCCCAGCAGCCCGCGCACTGTCAGCCTCCTGTAGTTCACATCGTGCGCCTCCAGCAGTTTGAGGGTCTCCTCAGCTTTGGCCCTGTCTTTGAACCCGAAACCAGAGTCCTCTTTGTCTTCCTTACCCATTTTGAAACTGAAAAGAAGTATATTTCATGATTAGTGTGCGTAGTTTCTGACACCATAGATACAAGTTACGAACTTAGTTAGGGGTCAGTTACTGTAATGAGATGATGGAGGGAATGATTGTTATGTTATACTAGCAGCGCCCCGCGGTTTTACCCGCGTAGTACCCGCTCCCGTGAGAATGCGTAGCTCGTAGTATCATACAATCTCGGCACAATTCACCATCGTGTGTTAAAAAATTAAGTAACAGCGCCATCTATTGGTACGATTTGCGACTACAAAAAGTTACAATTAAACAAACGATTACTTATACACAATCCCATGGGAATTTCGGGATAAAAAGTATCCTTTGTGTTATTCCTAGTTATAAGGAACATCTGTACCAAATTTATTCAAAATCGATACAGTAATTTTTGCGTGAAAGTAGAACAAACAACCAAACTCACAAACATACAAACTTTCGTGTTTATAATATTAGTAGGAAGTAGGATATAGGTAGTAGGATCAGGCTTCAGATCATTTTTCAAAAATTCACTAAACTACCAACTTATCGCCTTGTGCACATTTAAATGTATTTATTTAGTTACATGATGTCATCAGTGGCAATGTAATTTAAATATCTACAAAGTGTTGATAGTATATATGTTAGGTAAATAATGGAGACTTCTGTAAGTATATAATATGTCTCAAGGTTGGCGCTATTCTTCAATAGTCGCAGAAATATATGGCAAAATGCATGCTTGTACATGTATTTTATCTGTCAGCTGTTTCGCGGTTGTTGAAATACCTTATTACTTCCTACTGTCACTACATAGTATAAAACATTAAATTAAAAATTAAAAAAAACCCCCAACACAATTACTTTCAAACCCCCATAATTTTTAAACGGGTCAACCGATTATCATCAAACATGTCTAAGAACACTCGCACGTAAGTCCCCTTTAATAGAAAAAAAACTAAATTTAAATCGGTTCATCCGTTCGGGAGCTATGATGCCACAGACAGACAGATACACACACACACACACACAGACACGTCAAACTTATAACACCCCTTTTTTTGCGTCGGGGGTTAATAACAAAGTCGCTTTCTCTGTCCCTATGTATGCTTAGATCTTTAAAACTACGCAACGGATTTTAATGTTTTCAGTAATACATAGAGTAATTCAAGAGGAAGGTTTTTAACATAATTTTATCCCCACATTCCTACGGGATCGGTAACTACGCGGGTAAAACCGCGGGGCACAGCTCGTAATATTATAAAACAGAATGTTTGTGAGTGGATGTTTAGATGTGTGGATGTTTGTTCCTCTTTCACGCAAAAACTACTAAACGGATTTTAATGAAATTTGGTACAAATGTTCCTCATATCTAGGAATAACACATAGGATACTTTTTATCCCAAAATTCCCACGGGATAAGGTTCCACGCGAGTACAACCGCGAGGCATAGTTAGTAATATTATAAACGCGAAAGTTTGTAAGAATGGATGTCTAGATGTACACTACTATATCAAAATTCCCACGGGATCGGGATTTAACACAGGGTTCAGCTGGTTTATTATCGCTTTTTTAAAGCCCAAACGGAATAAATAATTGACGACCTCGATGGCAGAGTGGTCACCATGCCGGACTGCCATCCGTAAGGTTGCGGGTTCGATTCCCGTGCGGGGTGAATATTTGTGTGAACCACAATGTTTATCTCGGTCTGGGTGTGTGTGTGTGCGTAGTTTGTGATACCCTAGATACAAGTTTCGAACTTAGTTAGGGGTCAGTTACTATAATGAGATGATGGAGGAAATGATATAATTATTATTATAAATTGTTTAATTTTAAAAAACTGAAGAAGTTTTTCCCACTGTGACTGTACATACAATAATAGTCTTGTGTCATACACAATCATTTGGTGGGCGAAGGCCAATTAGGTCATCGACTTATAATAGACAATGTTTACATAGATATGGAATTTGGAAGTGTGTGTTTTGTAATAGATTCCGTGATTTATGATGTAAAGTTAATCTGAACTAAACTGTCCTTCGCGGTTTTGGCCGCGTAAATCTCAACCGCGTGATCATAATAACATAAGTACTTAACATAATCATTCCCTTCATCACCTCATTACAGTAACTGACCCCTAACTATGTCCGAAACTTGTATCTAGGGTATCAGAAACTACGCACACACACACACCCAGACCGAGACAAACATTTGTGGATCACACAAAATATTCACCCCGCACGGGAATCCAACCCGCAATCAAATTATTACATAAATATCTGGACTGGACACATAGGTAGGTATCAAATAATCTATGCTACTTGGCGAATTTTTTTTTTTTTTTTTTTGGTCAGTAATTGCTTTTTTTAATCAATAATAAGCTATTATTGATCTTGTTAAGTACTTAATTTGTTTATAATCCATTTTATAAAATAAATGCGAAAGTAACTTTGTCTGTTCCACTTTCTACACCAAAACTACTGAACCGATTTTAATCAAATTTGGTACCGAGATAAACTAGAGCTTGGGAAAGGATAAATTATTATTTTATCCCAAATTTCCCACGGAATACTTTTGCGCGGGAAAACCTGCGGGGTGCCGCTCTAGTTTTCTATATAAATCTACGATTTCGAATCGAAATTCGATTTCAAAACGTTCCCGCACCGATTTAGAAATTACGTCATCCTAGAAGAATCTATCGGTTAAGCTAACTTACAAGTTAATTTATTAATTTTATGATCTCAGATTTTTATAACTTTCTAGCTTTGCCCGGCAGTTTTACCCGCTCTTTCCCGTGGACACGGGGATATAGCTGTTAATTTGAAAATTACAAACAGATAAGTATTTCAATTTATTTATGTGTATAGATTCTGTAATATCAGCAAATATTGTTATAAGTTTAAAAGTACTTTCACCAAACCTACTAATATTATAAAGAGGAAAGATGTGTTTGTTTGTTTGTAATGAATAGGCTCCGAAACTACTGAACCGATTTCAAAAATTCTTTCACTAATGGAAAGCTAATTTATCAGTGCGTGACATAGGCTATATTTTATCCCCGTAATCCCACGGGAACGGGAACTACGCGGGTGAAACCGCGGGGAGCTACTAGTGAAAAATATTTCACTGCCTAGGTACTTAATAGGTATTAGATACTAACACAGACCAATATTTCATCCCGGTATGCCCACGGGAACGGGAACTATGGATGGAAATATGGATAAAAGAGGCAGGAAGTAGGTAAATAAAAAAAAAAAAAGTTAAAAAACACGCAAACCACGGTTTACATCCTGGGACACGGTTCAGGCTGAAGTGAAAATTTTGAATGCATTTTTCAATATGTACTTATATGCAAATTAGGTAAGTACTTATTACCTTCCCTTTTAAAGAAATTATCAAAAATTCGTCTAAAACCTTTTAAATCACACAAAAAAATCGTAAAACAGACAAAGTCGCGAACTAAAGCTTTAGTAGGTATGTAATTAATTAAAATATTGACCAAATTACTCACAATTGTTTTAAAAATCCTTTAAAAATGTTTTGTTTTTTTCCACACGTCCTCACGCGACCACTGTTTCGGAATAACTAAAAATAAATATTATTTTTATTATGTTTTGATATTCCGCGGTACACGTTGGGTTACACGGCTAAATTAAAATGTCTCGGCTTGTTTGTTTTTCATCTATTTTTACTTTTAGCGATTTTTAAAATAAGATTTGTATCCTATTATACACATATATCCTACAACTAATATTATAAATGCGAAAGTTTGTATGTTTATGAGTTTGGATGTTTGTTACTCTTTCACGCAAAAACTATATCTTAGATTAAAATTGGTACAGATGTTCCTTATAACTAGGAATAACACATAGGATACTTTTATCCCGAAATTCTCATGGGATTCTTCACGCGGGTAAATCCGCGGGGCGCAGCTAGTTTTTTATGCCGCAGTCACAAGATCATAGTTTAAACAGGCCATTTTCCAATTGCAAAAGAAAATCATAACTTTTTAACCACTATAATATAACATAATCATTCCCTTCATCATCTCATTATAGTAACTGACCCCTAACTAAGCTCGAAGCTTGTATCTAGGGTATCAGAAACTACGCATACATTCATTCACACACACACCACTATAAAACTCAATATTCATAATAATCCATTTAACTGCTTCTCTGTACCCTGAAACATACAATCTGGGTCTATTTAAATCAATCAATAAATGATGTAAATATTGAAATAAAACACTTAAACGGATTTTTGTCGTGGTTATATTTTATTTTACATTTTCTGACGTTTCGGATTCTTTACAGAACCCGTGATCACAGAAGACTAAGATGGAAGACGTCTGTACAAAGTAATGTAAAAAGATTACTACCTTCAATATTTTGAATATAATTTTAAATACATTGTGAATTTACCACAGATTCGGAAATACATCAGCCGAGAAGAATCTGCAAGAAACTCGGTCTGGAATTATTTTTTTATATCATTTTTTAAATAAAATAAATTACAATGCACTTTAAAATCAATACAAAAAATTTTTCTTCAATTTGAAACGTTCCTATTCACGCATACAGAACTGACAGTATCTTGCGGTCTTGCAGTTGTTGGACGTGCTTTGGGTTTTAATTTGTTGATGATAGGATCCCAAGCAGGTGGTAGCTTCCAACCCTCTTCCCTATTGAAATTAGGATGTTTTTTAATTTCAATGGCCTCGCGTATCATCCTGGGTAGATATCTGTTTTCCTTAGCAAGGATTTGGGGTTCATCAAACCTTAGGTAATGGTTGGGTTTGTCCAGAGTGTGCTCGCAGACAGCAGACTTGTAGTCCCGTCTATTCTTGACATCAGCTATGTGTTCCTTGATCCGCGTTCCGATACTTCTTTTAGTTTGACCTATATAGGAGAGCCCGCAGTCTTGATGGACGCTCGCCTCAGGATGTTCCCATCCCATGCGAGCGTCCATCAAGACCTACTTCAAACCGCCAAGGAAGATAAACCAATTTCTAAGACCTGTCAAGTGCCACATACCCCTTCAAGAAGCAGGTGTTTACAAACTTGATTGTGACTGCGGGCTCTCCTATATAGGTCAAACTAAAAGAAGTATCGGAACGCGGATCAAGGAACACATAGCTGATGTCAAGAATAGACGGGACTACAAGTCTGCTGTCTGCGAGCACACTCTGGACAAACCCAACCATTACCTAAGGTTTGATAAACCCCAAATCCTTGCTAAGGAAAACAGATATCTACCCAGGATGATACGCGAGGCCATTGAAATTAAAAAAACATCCTAATTTCAATAAGGAAGAGGGTTGGAAGCTACCACCTGCTTGGGATCCTATCATCAACAAATTAAAACCCAAAGCACGTCCAACAACTGCAAGACCGCAAGATACTGTCAGTTCTGTATGCGTGAATAGGAACGTTTCAAATAGAAAAAAAATTTTTGTATTGATTTTAAAGTGCATTGTAATTTATTTTATTTAAAAAATGATATAAAAAAATAATTCCAGACCGAGTTTCTTGCAGATTCTTCTCGGCTGATGTATTTCCGAATCTGTGGTAAATTCACAATGTATTTAAAATTATATTCAAAATATTGAAGGTAGTAATCTTTTTACATTACTTTGTACAGACGTCTTCCATCTTAGTCTTCTGTGATCACGGGTTCTGTAAAGAATCCGAAACGTCAGAAAATGTAAAATAAAATATAACCACGACAAAAATCCGTTTAAGTGTTTTATTTCAATGTGTAGTGTTCGTGTAAATCAAAGATATCAATATGATGTAAATATCTATAATCTACATGTGTATCGGAACTTTCTCTACTATATCCTCTGTAACTATCAATGCTCAATATACATGTTGTTGATTTTCCTAAAATAAAAAACGTGTGGCACTCGGGGACTGCCTCGGTAAAGCTATTGCATAGCAATTTTATCAACTAATTGTTTTTTTTATTTTTGTATTGCAATCCTAACCTTAGAAATGTTGATGTCGTACTTGGGACTTCATACAATAAAAACTTTGTCTACATTACTATAAAAACTTTTTGGAAAATTAAAAAAAAAGTTTTTGATAAAAAAATAATAAAAACGTGAGGTTTTTTTTTTCGTTACGGAATTTCTGGATTCGGTCCCCGCGCTCAAGGCCCTCGATAGAAGCTATGCAATAGCTTGATAAATCAATCAATCAATCGGTATCTCCTGTGCGAGCACGCTCCATCATACTGTATCATCGTTTTCTATCAGACGAGTTACAGTCAAGTGCAAACCTATTCTGTGTTAAAAAATCCTACATATCCAATTCAGTCGGGTTATACAAAGAAATGGGCCGAAAATAATCGTATGACGTCACACCGTAGAGGCGCGGAATACAAGGTCTTTAATTCTTATGAATGACATCATTTTATACATCGGACTTTAAGTAGATTGTGATTATGTAATCTATGTAAATAAATAAGTATAATGTAGCGATTACACTATTATACGATAATTTATTAATGGCGTCCTAGCTAGGACGTTTTGTTTACATTTACAAATGCATTTAACACTACCCTGGGTGGTATGTAGGGCAGTCGTGGATTTATAATAAACAAGCGGCGCCCCGCGGTTTCATCCGCGTAGTTCCCGTTCCCGTAAGAATATGGGGATAAAATTATGCTAAAAACCTTCCCACTGAATCACTCTATCTATTAAAACAAACCGCATCAAAATCCGTTGCGTAGTTTTAAAGACCTAAGCATAGGTACTTAGGGACATAAGGACAGAGAAAGCGCTTTGTTTTATACTATGTAGTAATAACTAGAAATTGCGATTGAAAGAAAGAAAACTAATTACCGTACCTATATATATCAATATACACTTAAGTACCTGTAGAATATTTATTAAATTACGTCATAAACAAAAACAATGTTAGTATAATGTGTGTATTAATAAATAAGTACTTATACATATTGTGTACAACGCCATCTAGTCGATTACTAGAGAACTATTTTGTACTTTAGTAATACGACGTAACCAAAGAGTTTTCATTTATCTTTTTGGTAAACAATAGAGTAATTAACGTATTTGGGATGGGATAATCCGTAGAATAAGGATCACGACCAGGATTCTCTCTGCTACATATAAGATCCTAGGGATAATCCCATGAAGTTGTAGGTAAAAAATGGAGTCCACACTTCGAATACCTACTTGAAGCATAAGATACTAACTTATATTTTAATCATATTGAGATATCGTGTGGGAAATACAAAAAATATATTTCATCATCATCAGCCTATAGTCCACTACTGGACATGGCCTCTTCCAATGATTTCCAGCGGGGACGGTTGATTGCGGTCTGCATCCAACGGTTTCCGGCAACCTTTACAGGTCGTCCGTCCATCTAGCAGAACAGAACTTATGCTTATAGGGCTTTATTTGTATTTTTATCACATGTAAATACCTAGGTAACAAATCCTACTTTCTACTATGCTAATTAGTACATAGTAGTAAAACAAAGTCGCTTCCCGCTGTCTGTCCCTAAGAATGCTTAGATCTCTAAAACTACGCAACGGATTTTCATGCAGTTTTCTTAATAGAGTGATTCAAGAAGAAGGTTTTTGGTATAATTTTATCCCTGCTTAAAATCCATTTAATAATTTAATTATTACTTTGTTCAAAACATTAAAATTAAATAATCGAAGTTTAATCGAGTGAGATTTTAGTCGATTATTATTCGTATCAATAAATTTCATACCTCCATGACCATGATAACAGTAACATTCCAATTCACACAGAAATCTTTACCTTCAATAACATTCCGTATACCGGAACGTAAAACAAAGATCGATTGACATTATCTTGTAAACATTAAGGACAATGAACTCTTTGAAAAACTATAAAAATACAATGAAACACCTTATCTAGTGAAATAAAATACCCTTATTAATCATTAAGTAACAACTTAGAACTGTTTCCGGGCAAGAAATACGCTTAGTTTTTACGTTTTCGACATTTTTACCAAGTGGGTGTGGGCTGAGTTTTAATTTTAAAATTGTGAGCTTAAAATAGAAATAAAGTGGTTGCAGTGTATGGAAATAGTGAATAGTGTTCGCGATAACAATTCTAAGTGTATTTAGTGATGTTCAAGTGTGGTTTTGTGTCATAATTTGCGATAATTCTAGGTTTGTACCACCCATGTTATAGGTATATCTGCTTAGCGTATATTACGTATTTCATTAAAAACTTTATTATGTAAACATTTATAATCAGAAAGTTTTAAACAGAATCATTTAAACTTACTATGTATTTACATTTGCATTTAAATTTAGAAACACTACATCATCCACAACCACATAGTTTAAAACAAGTCGCTTCCCGCTGTCTGGCTCTATGTATGATTAAATCTTTAAAACTACGCAACGGATTTTGATGCGGTTTTCTTTAATAGAGAAAGTGATTCAAGAGGAAGGTTTTTAGCATAATTTTATCCCCACATTCTTACGGGAGCAGGAACTACGTGGGTAAAATCGCGGGGCACCGCTAGTTCTTCTTTAAAGACTTTTTTAGACTTACAAACTAGGTCCTCTCTTTGGAAAGTTTTGATTGTAACTTTTAAAATTATTTTCACTAGAATATTGGAGATGTCTTCGAGTGTCCAAATGCAGAGACTCAGCTTGGAAGCCGCCAGCGAAACTAGCTATTGTAAGTATACAATAATAGTTATTTATTTTAGGCAATATTTACAATTTTAAACAAATAATTGAAAACAGTAGCCCTTAATACATAATGTTAATCTACACTCATATAATAAAGATGAAAGATTCGTTTGTTTGTAACGTATAGCCTCTGAAACTACTGAACCGATTTCAAAAATTCTTTCACTCATGGAAAGCTAATTTATCAGTGCGTGCCATAGGCTATATTTTATCCCTGTATTCCCACGGGAACGGGAACTATGCGGGTGAAACCGCGGGGCGCTACTAGTAATACATAAGTTTAAATATGTGATTTTTCTTTTAGCATTGTTTTCAATCAATGTGCTATGGCTAGTTTTGGGAAATTAACATCTAATATGTAAAATTCTCGTGTCACAGTTTTCGTTGCCATACTCCTCCGAAACGGCTTGACCGATTCTCATGACATTTTGTGAGCATATTCAGTAGTTCTGAAAATCGGCCAACATCTATTTTTCATTCCGAAATTCCTACGGGAACAGGAACTACGCGTGTGAAACCGCGGGGCGCAGCTAGTTATTTTATAATTTTGAGCTCTGTTACTTAATCAGTCAGTCAGTGATGATGATGATGTGTTCACCAGGTGACAGAGACCCGTGGGACGAGTGGGGAAGCAGATCATCGCTGGGACAAATTGAGGAGGTCAGATATTGTACATAATTTATTAGAAACAGATAAACAATGTTGTTTGCATTAATCATGTAAGTGTTAGGCTAGGAACACATTTGTCCCATGTACGCAACGTATGCAACGCAACGTGTGAGAGAGTGTGTGCACACTTGTCCCACGTATACGACGTGTGTAGACATCAGACGCTGTTGTTTGTCAGATGTTCTCCGTGCACGAACATACAATGTTTTCCGATTCTGCGAGTGAATTTGAAGATGATTTAGCTTTCTTATATTTTTCAATGAATATCTCCACCGTGTCACAAAAGAAAAAAAATATATAGGAAGATATTAATCCAATAGGATTCATGAAATAAATAATGAGAGATTAAAATATTCCTTTATTTTATTTAAATATTCTTGCACTTAATATTATAATAATGGCTTCATATCGCCTAACCAATTCAATGAGTTGTTCATCTCCCATTTTGGCAGCGCGACCGGTGTTTGTTTTATGTCTGACGCGCTAAGAACGTAAGATGTAGAAACACACTTGTCGTACGCGTGGGGAAGCGTGTGATCATCCCCTCCACCTTCCCACGTCGATCTGACGCGACAGACAGATCGAACGTTGCATGGGACGCGTGGGATATCATTGCGTATGACAAGTATGTTTCTAACCATACAAATATCAGGGGCCAGATTTCATAATGCGTTGCGTACGTGGGACAAATGTGTTCCTAGCCTAATTGTTGATTTCGCTATAAGTATACAAGTTTTTGGGTACTGCTACCCTAATCACTTGGAACCAAAAACATAGAAATTGGTCAAGTTTAGCAAGTTAGGAGTATGGTAAACATTGGAACATGAGAAATATTTTTAAAAAGATTGCGAACATATTGAAATAAAATATCAATGTTTTAATAATAGGTTAATTAAGTACATTTTTATGTACCTACCTGGGGTATTATGTAACAAAACATTATTTTTGTTACACTGTAGTAGTTATAGTAGTTAGTAGTGTAGTAGTTACGAGTAACTACAAAATATGAAAGAAAATAAAAATAATCCTATCATGACTTATGATGACTGGTTATAAGAAAATAATATGTACTAAATTTCATCAGAATCGATTCAGAAATTTTTACTTAAAAGAGTAACAACTAACAAACATCCTTACAAACTTTCGCGTTTATAATTAGTCAGATTTCTAGGACATAACTACACATAGACAGGATTAATCACAAAATCCTGTTTACAGACTTGAATCCTGCGAAATTACAGACGGTCATCCTGATTTTTTATTTAAATGTATTAATTTTTAATGTGTGGTGGTAGCCCTGTGTATAGCCCCTACTATTGATTCTCGAATCTCGAAATTCTCGAAGTTGGTAAATTATTGGTTCAATTACGTAATCCCTCTATCTCCTCATTATGACTGACCCGTAACTATTGTATTGCTTGTATCTAGGTCATCAATGTGCATAGTGAGAGTTTTATTTTTGAAAAGTTAACTTTACGATAACGCAGATTTGTATGGGATAGAATCAGCGCCATCATCTGGCGGCGTGTTCGATCCCATATAAATCTGCGTTATCGTAACGTTAACTTTTCGAAAATAAAACTCGTACTAGGCACACAGGTTATCACAAACTACAGACACACTTTTATAATATACTTACATATTGAGATACACTAGTTATCAAAAGCTAAGCTAGCTACGGTTGCAAGTTTTTTAAGCCCTGCCATAATATAAAAAATCTCTTTTTTATTTCTATTAAAAATAATATTTAATCTATTTTCTGCACATCTTGGCATGAATTGAAATAACTATGTTAAATATCAAATCTTTAGGTTTAGTTTTTCCGGAAAATGTACCATAAAACTGTATAAATTGTTGAATTAGAAGGGAGAGCTTCGCTTCGCTCGCATTAACAAATAAAAAAAATATGTATTAGATAATTCACATTAATCATAAATTGTCATATTCATATTTATAAATCTTTGAATTCGGGATATAGCCATCATAAATGATCTTTATAAATAATAAGAATTTAGAGTCAAATCCTAAAAATAATTCAACAAATTCAAATTCGAAATCGAATTAATTTCGAGTTTCGAATTTACTTTCGATCACATGGTAGGGGAATGTTGTGTAATGACATTTAAGAAAAATGTTGCCATGTTCCGTAGAACTCCCAATATATGTGGGTAATATTCTAATTTGTAAATATTGACATTGTTTTCATAAAATATTCATTATGTTGCATGCTATCGTATTAACTAAGCTCATTAACATATACGCTTTTAAAGCTTAACTATAATTTGACAAGCTTTTATAAAAATATAATAGCTACAAAACCGGTTTCGAAAAGTAATTTAAAAACAAACAAAATCATAATTACTATCAGTTAAAGTTTTTATAATAGTAAAAATGTTCTTTTACATTTCGGCAAAATCTCCCGTCCGATCTGGCAACATTATGAAATGCGCCATTCCGCGGCCGTCTACGTCACGCGCTGCCGGATCACATACGTCATCACAACAACAAATTTTAACAAGTCCATTGCAATTTATTACAACGAAAATATTATACAAACGCCATTTTAACGTAAAAATAGTATTTTAACAGTGTTTTGTTCGAATAATGTGTGGGAAATGTGTGTTTTAGTGAATATAAAATGTGACCTAGTTGTGTTGGATACCGTGTGACGTCATTGCCGGGTTTGCAATTTTTTTTTTGTTTTTTCTTTGTGGCCTGTGTTTGGATGAATAGTTTTTTTTACAAATTCCCTCCAAATATTTTTAAGTCCTAGATTTTAAGTTTTTTTTCGTTTTGTTCCTACGAAGTATATAAAAATATTGATAAATGTTTGTCTCATCAGCTGTTCTTATTATTTGAATATTCTGTTTTTAATTTTATGATAACTTTCAAAAGAGAAATTCTCAAAGTAACTTATTTAAATAAATATTCCGTTTATCTCGGAAACGGTTCTGACGATTTTATATTTTTTAATATAATGTAGTTTTCGCTATTGAAAGTAGGTTATTATGGAGAGTTTGATTAAAATAAATGTCATCTCTGAGGAACTTTCAAAACCCAAGCCTGTTTTGTTTTAAAAAAAAATAAAGATAAAAAACAGTAGATTTTTTTAAAATTACAAACAGTTGTTTATGGTTATAAAAAAAGAAATAAATATTAAATAAATAAATATACTTGATATTGGTTTAGATTAGACTGCGTTGTCCGTACTGACCTCTAATATTCTAATACGCTAGTATAGTAGAGGTCATTGTGTCAGTCAGTCAGTCAGTCAGTGTCCTTATGTACTATGCCTATGTTCTATGGTTGTTTATGATAAAAAAATAAACAAAATGATAATAATTTATTGATTTAGACAGTGTGTTGTCCATCAGTCAGTGTTAAATCCTTCCTCAGTACTACACATACATCATACATATATATAAGAAACTCCTGTACAATATTCCATACTTCTAGGCACACTATTCAATTATTACAAACTACAGACTTCTCATTCTTATGCACAGCTGAAATAAACATTTATATACTAGCTGCGCCCCGCGGTTTAACCCGCGTGAATCCGAATCCCATGGGAATTTCGGGATAAAAAGTATCTTATATGTTATTCCTAGTTCTAAGGAACATCTGTACCAAATTTAATCTGAATCGATACAGTAGTTTTTGCGTGAAAGTGGAACAAACATCCAAACTCACAAACATTCTAATTTTCTCATTTATAATGTTAGTAGGATATATCACACAAAGATTACCTTGCATAAGAGCTTTACCTAGCATGGGATTAGAACTTGCAACCCTTTGTTATATGATGGTTACGTGTATACCTAAGAGAATATGGTTTGTATGTAAAATGATATGCGAAAGTGTGAATGTTGAAATGACGGCTTTAATAGAAGAACTAGCTGTGCCCCGTGATTTTACCCGCGTTGTTCCCGATCCCGTGGGAATTTCGGGATAGTAATAAAACATTGCCTATGACCTTCATGTCCCTGTAACAAATTTCAAGTCAATCGGTTCAGTAGTTTAGCTGTGAAAAGGTAACAGAAAGACAGAGTTACTTTTGCATAGTAGAATCCCTCATATAAAATAATTATAAAAAATATTTGAAAAAGGATTCTGGCAAATTAAGTACCTCATCCTTTTTACAAGCTTTTATTTAGTGTCACCTGTCCCGTTGTCTGTAATCAAATCTTGCAAGCCATTTTTCGACCACTTCTGGTTATCCGATTGAGCTGAAGCATACTTATGTAAATCCCATGACAATGCAATAAAACCTAAAAAAAGCTTGATTTTAAAAAGGTTTTTTTTTAAAATTATTCTTGTTATCGAAGTTGGTTAAAAATATCTACATCATACATTTAGTTTATTAATAAAAAAGGATATATCTAATAAAAGAAAAGTCCTAAATCCTTGTACGTTGAAGTTTAAAATAGCTGGTTCTGTAATACGACGGTAAGTGTTGTCTGTCGGTCAAGGTCACCCCCCTTGCCACCCCAGCACAGGTCTGGGAGGGAAGTAAGTTAGGGGTTGAAGCGGAAATTGTGGAAAGGTATAAATATTCGGGAATAAAATGTAATTTTTTGTTAAGCTTTCGTGATTGTAAATTTATTTCAAGGTACTTAAATAAATATTATAAGCGGTCAGTTACTATAATGAGATGATGTAGTGAAAGATAAAAAAAATGTCCGTCCGTCACCAGGCTGTATCTCAAGAACGGTGATAGGGGGTTTGAACCCATAACTTTTAAACGGGTCAACCGATTTTCATCAAACACGTCTAAGAACACTCGCACGTAAGTCCCCTTTAATACAAAAAAAACTAGATTGAAATCGGTTCATCCGTTTGGGAGCTATGATGCCACAGACAGACAGATACACACACACAGACACGTCAAACTTATAACAGCCCTCTTTTTGCGTCGGGGGTTAAAAACGCTTGTGCTAATATTTATAATGCGTATATCTATGAATCTAGTAAAACCCAAATAATTTAATAAAATCGCTATTCGTCCATACCTTTAACACCCGACAAGGGGTGACTTACATCTCTAGAGGGTGGTAGGTACACGTAATATCTTTTGTCCTCTTCCCCCCCCGTACGAAATACTTAGCGAGCGACAGAGACAGAGCTAGTCTCTTGTCAACACGGTGTTCGTTAGTAATTGTGCCTAATTTGTTCGTTATTTGTTTGATTAGATTATAGATGGCGTTGTTCTTAATTTATTTCGGACTAGCTGTGCCTCGCGGTTTTATAGTTCCCGATCCCGTAGGATTTTTTGGATTAAACATAGCCTGTGTCCTTCCCCGGACCACAAGCTACCCCTGTACCAAATTTCAGGACAGTCAGTTCAGTAGTTTAGCCGTGAAAAGGTAACAGACAGAGTTACTTTCGCATTATAATATTAGCAAGGATTCTAATTTTGAAAATGTTTTTTTTCGTGTTGTATTTTTTATTTATTTTGGGTTTACTATTTTTACCTAAAATTTTGTCCCACCAAATGTTTTCGTGTAATATCCCGCTCGCACCGTGGCAATGACGAGCGGGACGCATTATAATTTACGCAGGTGCAACAGAGATAGTCAACGTACAGTCTCGGAATGAAAAGGTTCGTCAATTTTCAAATTGATTCGTATTATGTATCGCGAAAACATATTACCTTTTGAAACTATGGTACAGAATAGACTCGGGTTAGGGAAAATAATGTTCTACTGCTCGATAATAAAGTTCAAAATTATTCAGATCAATGTTGTTTGACAGGATAAATATCTTGTCAACAAGATTTTTGTTAAACTAAAACCTTCTTGTTGGTTCAACCTGCCATTATTATTTCTGTTAAAACTATTGTCAATCGGTAAATGTCATCATTGCAAAATATAAAAGAGGTTTTTATATGCCGCGCGCACAAGGCAGTGTTTAAAAAAAGGATAGAAAAATCAAGCAAAACCTTATTCGATAGCAAATCTATTTATTTAAATGTTAGTATCACTGTTTCTTACACTTGTATGTTGGCATAATTGTTTCTTGCAATACTAGTGCAATTGAAAACCGACTCTAAGGTGACGAACCTTTTCATTCCGAGACTGTACTATATTTCATGTGAATAACGATCGTGCTATACCAATAATTAAATCTTCCACAGTTCTCATATAGAATTCCATTCCGAAATTAGCCGTCCTCTTTAATAACGGCAGGAAACGCACCATATATTATGTCAGTCAGTCAGTGGACTTGCAACACCGGTTTATTTATAGTCTGCACGCGTGCGACACCATCGAATATGGTGCATCCATTTAGGACGTGAATATTTGATAATAATTGACTTTGATTTGGATTTTCGGCTATTGAGTCACAATCTTTTCTGTGCCGGTGTCAGCGTCGCTGTAATCGCATCTTTTGGTTGTTAGTTTATTGAAAATGTATCCAAATGATATTAGAGTCTAAATGACAGTAGGAGCTTCCAATTTTGGCCGCCGGCACAGAAAAGATTTTGACGGAATAGTTGGTTAAGCATGTCTTACTTATTTAGTGTATAAGTATACATATTGTGAAGCTTAAGAGTTTTTTTGATTGATCTCATCTCAGGTTATTTCAGGAACAACAGAACTGGTTCATAGTTTTTAAACATTTAAGTTTATTTTGGGAAGGATAGGGATGGTTGGAAATGTTTGGGGGAGACCTTTGCCCAGAAGAGATAGGTTGACAAAAAAAAAGTTTATTTTTACATAGTACATAAACTGGCATAGGTACTAGTTATTATGTTTTATTATTCCCTACTTACCAAACACAGGCCACATGTATTATTAAATTGACAATAAAA
This sequence comes from Timandra comae, assembly GCA_958496195.1. NCBI lineage: Eukaryota > Metazoa > Arthropoda > Insecta > Lepidoptera > Geometridae > Timandra > Timandra comae. The sequence goes on along the minus strand of OY292382.1, from coordinate 749,353 downwards.
ACCGACGTATTAAGAACCTCCTCGTTTATTAAAGTTAAGTATTTTATGTTATACCTTTTCAACAGCAAAATGAATTTCAAAATGGCGAAATAATAAAATCAAAATGGCCGGCACAAGAACCATGAATACGGAGCCGCGTTCCACAGCATATTACTATGGCGATTTAGAGAAGATTAAAAGGAACCAGGATACCTTGAAAAATGAGGAGTTGCCAGATTTGGCTGACTCCGAAGTCGTCAACGAGGCTCCTATCAGAGAAGTGCCACCGTTCAGGGACAGACAATGGTCTTTACCAGAATACTCGACACCAGAAAACTCCAGAAAAATCGACTTCTATCCAGAAAGTACTAGAAAAATGGACTATAACCAGTCAGAAAGGAAAGATACACCAGATTTTCGAAAATGCGAGCACACGCCCGAATGTTCTAGAAAAGGCGAGACTTATTCAACAGCTGGCACTTTTCCTATGCCAGAAACTAAAGAAAAAGAACCTTTGCTAGCTGAACTGGAGGTCGTAGGCCGATTACCTTTAACTCAACTGGAGCCTGGAGTCAGAAGAAGCAGGAGCTGGTATTTATGCTGTCCAAACGTTGGAGAGGAGGAGATTTCAAGGGAATCTTCTTGGAGGTATTCCAGCTTGAGGCCTGTGACGTCACCCCCCGTGCCTGGTCATAATGGGATTATGGTTAGTTGAAGAATTTGGACTTATTTCAATGTGATGATTAGATGGGAGTTAACAAGTCATATTTTAAGTTACGGTGAGATAAGCGAAGCCGTTCAATTTGTATAGTTTTGTGGTAAATTTTACGGAATAATTACAATACCTATAGATTTGATATTTTACAAAGTCTGTCTTTATAGATGTGTAGAAAAACATTAAAATATAATTTTGTAAGGACTGATTGTCAGTTTTTTTTATGAACTAGCTGTCATAATTTCAAAAATTATTCATAATTCATTTATTGGTTCATAAACATAGGTATTATACAAGTCGTCCAAATGTTCATTCGTTGAATAAAGTTATTTGGCGATGGAAAAATCAGCCCTGAATGGAATAAAAAAGAGGTTTCCACATTTATATGCCGCTACCGCTTGCAAAAAGGATTGTTTAAAAATCTTGCCAGCCCTCACAGAGCCAACTTTTGGGTACCCAGTATTTCTAATATCCCAACTGAATGATTGTGTGCGAAGTTTCTGATACCCTAGATACAAGTCACGAACTTAGGGATCAGTTACTGTAATGAGATGTAGTACTGTGAATGATTATGTTATGTCATTTAGCTGAGGACCGAGTGTGGTGGCGCGGCATGGGTAAGGCTTATATTATGTCCAGCAGAGGATGAATACGGGCTGATGATGATGATGATGATGTTATTTTATCCTCAGATTACAACCCAGACCAATCACACTGAAGACATCACCACACTCAAAGCAGAACGGGACGCTCTAGCCCGGGCCTTAGCCTCCGAGCGCCAAAGGGCAGCGTCAGCGGCGAGAGCTCATGATGCGAGACTGGCAGAACTACATGGAGTGATAGCTGAGCTCGTGAGGAGACGAGCGGCTGACAAACACGCAGGAGTCATAATGGAGGAGGAAGTTTCAGGTTTGTAGCTCTTTAATAGGGGGCATTCTTTACAAGGCCACCTGTCTGTCCCTATTTCCTATGTATTCTTTTTCATCCTGGGACGTCTTGTTATTCCTTTTTTTCCAGATGAGTGCGAATCGACCACTCAGCCAGCTGATGAGCTCGACAATGATGCTGACAGATCTAGGACTGATCAGGTAATTCTCAATCCTTACTAATATTATAAATGCGAAAGTAATTATGTCTGTCTGTTACCTTTTCACGGCTAAACTACTGAACCGATTGACTTGAAATTTGGTACAGGGGTAGCTTATGTTCCGGCGAAGAACATAGGATACTTTTTATCCCGAACTTCCCACGGGAACAAGAGTTACGCGGGTGAAACCGCGGGGCGCTAGTGGTGTAATATTTTCTAGTTTTTTTTCTGTATCGTGCAGGAAATCTTGGATGTTGCCATTAATGCCTCTTCTTCGGAACCTTTAACTATCCTATGTTTAATGCCGGTTGCAGACCGCTAGCTAAGCTAAGTTTGATCAGCTTAGATCACATAGCTAACGTAGTTTCTATCATAGATTGGTCTAAAATTTGGTTGAATCAAAAAATCGCTTCACGTAAAATGGGACGAATGGGATATACCCGAAATAATGAGATATGATTTAAAAAAATAATAAAAGTTCCCATTCCCGTGGGAATACAAGGATATACTATAGCCCATGTCACTCGCTGACAATATAGCTTCCCATTAATGAAAGAATTTTTGAAATTGGTTCAGTAGTCCCCGAGATTACCCCTTACAATTTAACAAACACAAACTTTACTTTATAATATTAGTATCCTCGTCGTAGATAGTATAGATAACTATACTAAGAATAACGTATTCTACGATTTTATTCTCGAATAAATCAACAGTCGTTTTTCCATGGAATCTAACGAATAGCGGAGTGAATGAATGAATAAAATAACTGCACCCGCAACCTCAACATGCTACTTTTTTATATATTTATAGCAGCGCCCCTCGGTTTCACCCGCGTAGTTCCCGTTCCCGTGGGAATTTCGGGATAAAAAGTATCCTATGTTCTTTCCCGGACCATAACTATACTTCTTTATAATATTAGTACAGATAACATTTATTTAAAAACTAAGAAACAATGTCTGCTATATTCCCAGAATGATTCGTCGTCACTACTGAGCCCGTGCGAGCTCCCCACTCCGCGGGAGAAGGTGGAACCCGAGGACACCACCGACACCAGCGCACACGAGCTACATATCAGGTATTTAGTCATTACTAGCTGTGCCTCACACGCGTAGTTCCCGTTCCCGTAGGACTTTCGGGATGAAAAATAGATGTTGGCCGATTCTCAGACCTACTGAATATGCTCACAAAATTTCATGAGAATCGGTCAAGCCGTTTCGGAGGAGTATGGCAACGAAAACTGTGACACGAGAATTTTATATATTAGATATGTAGATTATTAGCTGTGTGTTTTAATTGCGTCAATCCCAATCCCGTGGAAATTCCGGGATACTGTGTTTTATTCATAGTTCTCAAATTATTATGATCAACGGGATATTTACCATGTTATTATTTCTAGCGCCATGATCACAGATCAACAGAGTCGTAATATCGGAAACTCGAAATAAATAATATACACGGTAAATATCCCGTTAAATATAATAATCTGATTGCTAATAACCATGATAACTATATTATTCCTAGTTATAAGGAACATCTGTAAAAATTTCATGTAAATTCAGTAGTTTTTGCGTGAAATATTAACAAACATTCACTCACAAACTTTAAGGATTTAAGGGGGCCTCCCAAGATTTTTCCGTTGGCACGGAACCGTCATGCGCGAGCCAGACTCGCACTTGACTGATTGGTTTATTGTTTTTTTTCCTTTTTTGGTACGGAACCCGGTTTTTTTTTTAAATAACGTATATTTGTGTCCGTAGACTGCAAGTCCCCGCCGAGTGTCCGGAGGAAGCCTGCGACACCAGTCTCAGTCTCTCGGAGAAAGTGTCTGATGTGTGTCTCAGTACGGCCAGGTACACTTACACAACACACTTACGCTCTAGCTAGAGAGACGGACAGCAACCGCAGTTTGCAGTTCATGTGCAATTTGAATGCAGTTGACAGTCTCAAATTATAATAATTAACGGGATATTTACCATGTATATTATTTGTTTCGAGTTTATCATAATAATTTGAGTGCTATTAACCGTGATAACTATAAAAACTGAGTTGACAGTCTATTGAGTCGTGTCAACCCGTCTGTCTAGATTAATATATTAATTATTATAATGTATGTCTGTCCGTCCACAGATGTTGCGAGGGGGGCGCGGCGGCCAGTGCCGACAGCTGTGAGAGAGAACACGGCTCCGACCACAGAGTGTACACGGCCTCACCGGGTAAAATATAGAATACATAGGAATGAATGATTTATTCCCAACCGCCACCTTAAAACCGTCCCCTCAGGGTGGCGGTTGCAACTCCAAAAAAAATCTAGGTCCAATCGCCAGAAGTACCAGGAGAACATAAACTTTAAGAGATTGTCGACAAAGAAATAAATGTGTTGTTTTTTTTATAGCTTAAGTACCAGTGCAATGGATCATTTAAAAACCTAACCAACTCCTTTAGTTCATGATTTCCTGGTACTTTTATATAAAATAGTACGTAAACTTCTTCAAACGCGAGATCAATTTTAGGATGAACCCACCATGCCCACCGAGGGAGCGGTTGGGCCTAAATTTTTTTTGGAGTTGCAACCGCCACCTCCGCCACCCTGAGGTGGCGGTTTCAGGATGGCGGTTGGGAATAAACCGAATGAATGAACATAACATCTATTAGCCAATAAATTTTTCGTACATAGACTCGACAAAATTATTCTCATTTACATGAATATTTTCATCTGGCCTGAAGCCGAAAAACAAGTTTCTTTCCGTCGCGTAGATACGCGGCCTAATGCTATCGTACGATGGCGTTGTGTCATTGTCATCACACAATGACAACCATCGTACGATCAATTGTTAATTAAGATGATACATATTCCTTCTGAGGTAAAAGTGTTAAAGAATTTTCTAATTTGCAGGTCGATGTGAATCAAGACAAGCGAAAATAGCATCACGAGTGAAACTCAAGAAGACGGAGGAAATCACTGATTTAATTAACGATGAACAGGTCAGTTTATTTATATATCATCATCATCAACTCAAGAGCTGTTGCTCTTTTCGGTCCCTCCATCTGCCCCTAACTAAGGCGGCCTCCTTCACCTCCCCATACGACACACCCCGACCTTATCCTTTATCTGACTTATGTAACTTGTTCTTGACCGACCCTTTCCTCTTCCTTCTACTTTCCCCTCCAGCCGGGCTAGCATGACTTCAGAAACGCGATAGATATAGCGATTTATCGACATCCAACTGTCAAAATAAAATAAATTTTGCCGCCATATTTAATTTTATCATATCGTACCACGCCATAATTCATTTGGTCATGCTCGCGAAATCGATATTATATCGTGGTGTCGGTATATTTTATCACGCACAGTCATGCTAGGGGTCTGGATATCAATCTGTCATGTCGTATAAGTTGACCCATAATTTTTCCTTTTCTGCTGGGGATGGTCTTTATTACATATCCCACAGGAATTTATAACATAAAATAATCATTCCCTCCATCATCTCATTACAGTAACTGACCCCTAACTAAGTCCGTAACTTGTATCTAGGGTATCAGAAAGTACGCACACACTCATTCACACACACGCAACCCAAAAAATTAAACGTATTTTCATTACGTAATTTTTTTATATATTTTTTCAGTCATGGTGCGCCGAAAGACTGGCTATGAATGTGTGTGCTCAAGCGGACCTCAGGGAGGCCATGATCGCCGCCGGCGCTGACGGTCAGTATCAGTAGATGTCGTACTATCAGTAGCTGACGTACTATCAGTAGCTGACGTACTAACAAGTTGTAAGCACGTCATACTAAAATCAGATGTCGTACTAACAGCAGTTATCGTACTAACAGCTGTTAACGTTCTAACAGCTGTTAACGTTCTAACAGCTGTTAACGTTCTAACAGCAGTTGTCGTACTGAAAGCAGTTGTCGTACTAACAGCAGTTGTCGTACTACTAACAGCAGTTGTCGTACTACTAACAACAGTTGTCGTACTAACAGCAGTTGTCGTTCTAACAGCAGTTGTCGTACTACTAACAACAGTTGTCGTACTAACAGCAGTTGTCGTACTAACAGCAGTTGCCGTACCATCAGAAGTTGTCGTACTAACAGCAGTTGTCGTACTAACAGCAGTTGTCGTACTAACAGCAGCTGTCGTACTAACAGCAGTTGTCGTACTAACAGCTGTTAACGTTCTAACAGCAGATGTCGTACTAACAGCAGTTGTCGTACTAAAAGCAGTTATCGTACTAACAGCTGTTAACGTTCTAACAGCAGTTGTCGTACTAAAAGCAGTTGTCGTAATAACAGCAGTTGTCGTACTAAAAGCAGTTGTCGCACTAACAGCGGTTGTCGTACTACTAATAGCAGTTTTACTAACAGCAGTTATCGTTGTACCAGCAGTTGTCGTACTAACAGCAGTCGTCGTACTAACAGCAGTTGTCGTACTAACAGCAGTTGTCGTACCACCAGCAGATGTCGTACTTAAAGGTGATGTCGTACTAACAGCAGTTGACGTACTAACAACTGCAGATGACGTACTAACAGCAGTTGACGTACTAACAACTGCAGATGACGTACTAACAGCAGTTGACGTACTAACAACTGCAGATGACGTACTAACAGCAGTTGACGTACTAACAACTGCAGATGACGTACTAACAGCAGTTGACGTACTAACAACTGCAGATGACGTACTAACAGCAGTTGACGTACTAACAACTGCAGATGACGTACTAACAGCAGTTGACGTACTAACAACTGCAGATGTCGTTCTAACAGCAGTTGTCGTACTAACAGCAGTTTTAGTAGTTGTCGGAATATCAACAAATGACGTCCGAATAGCAGATGATATACTGATATAGTTTTTATAGTCATCATGATTATTAGCACGCAAATTATTATGATTAACGGGATATTTACCATATATATTATTTGTTTCGAGTTTCCGGTATTTCGACGCTGTTCGCTGACACAGTGATCACTATACTAATGGCTGATAACGTTCTATATCACAGGCACTTCGTCAAGCTTGTGGCGTCTTCGGTGTACGCGGCTTCAAGCTGAATGTGCGGTGCTCCAGGCCGCATTAGCTCGCGCGGCCGACACTGCTCACAGGTTAGTGTTGCAGAAATTTTGATTTTAACTTATTTAGGACTAAAGTCAGCTTCTACCGTCGTGTTAGTGGTCATTAACGTAAAAAATAATGAATTTGTTCCACCCTATGACTCTTTGACAATCGCTGCCGACTAACCGAAATATGTCTTTGACGAATTAAGAATTATCTTAATAATACTGGAGCCCTGAGGTCTATATTATTTACGGCCTTACCATCATCATCTCCCTGCCCTTGTCCCACGTAAGTGGGGTCGGCACAATATGTTTTTCTCTTCCACTCGCTTCTATCACTCGTCATACTCTCATTCACTCCTTTCATATTCATATCCTTCACACACTCCATCCAACCCTTCTTTGGCCTCCCTCTTCCAATGTTTCCTTTCACACACAGATCCATAGTTCTCCTAGCAATCTGGTGTTCTGGCCTCTATTTACGGCCTTATAATAAACTATTTATATTTACCAACACACGTAATATGAGTATATTTTTAAGTATCCCCATGATATATCAAGCAATGAGGGCCCTGTAGATCGCGGGACCCTTGACACTTGGCCATCTGGTAGATACCGGACGAGTATACTTGGCGAGTGACTACAGGCAGTGGCGCAGCTCGCGGGGGGCGGAGGGGCGGAGGGGCGGTCCGCCCCGGTAACTACAATTGAGTTTGGGGGTGACACCTATACATCCGCCCCAGGCGCCACCCATGCTAGCTACGCCACTGACTGACGCTGTTTACTCGCTGGTATTCAAAATCAAAGTCAAAGTCAAAAATCCTTTATTCAGTTAAGACCTCAATGAGGCACTTATGAACGTCAGAATTGATTCTACCACCGATTCGGAATTACATCAGCCGAGAAGAATCGGCAAGAAACTCGGAAATCTAAATCCGCGGCACACCCCCATAGTAAAATGCCATAAGACAAAATACTGTGAAAGTAAGCAAAATAAACAATTCTTGCCGTTCCAACATCTGTTAGTTCCCTAATTTTACGAACAGCATACGCAGCAGAACTATTCGCATCTATTGGCCTGCACTCTGCGAGTGTCCAGGCAGTAGGTGTTCCTAATAGTGAATGGTGGTGGTTGTTGGCAGAGTGTACTCGTCGTGCGCGGTGCGCGAGCAGGCGTGCGTGGGCGTGTGCGCCGCGCTGCGCGCCGCCGACCGCGCGCTCGAACTCTACGACGTGCTGCTCGCGCTCGCCGAGACGGCGCATCGCCCGGGGACGGAGGTAGGGGGGGGGACACCGCCCGGGGACGGAGGTAGGGGGGGGGACACCGCCCGGGGACCGAGGTAGGGGGGGGGGACACCGCCCGGGGACCGAGGTAGGGGGGGGGACACCGCCCGGGGACCGAGGTAGGGGGGGGGACACCGCCCGGGGACCGAGGTAGGGGGGGGGGACACCGCCCGGGGACCGAGGTAGGGGGGGGGGGACACCGCCCGGGGACCGAGGTAGGGGGGGGAACACCGCCCGGGGACGGAGGTAGGGGGGCAGGCGGGGGCACCGATCAATTCAATTCGGATCCAAATCCGCAAAGAAAGGGGTAACAGGAGTGGGGTTTTTGTAAGTTGAGTAATTTCGATGACCAATCGGGGAATGCTAAATTGGGAGAGTATTTAAAATAGCATTGCAAAAGTGTGGTACAATCATAAGATTGTTACACTAAATTTCAGAATTGGGCCTTCAATCTAATATGATCATCATCAGCCTGTGTTCTTCCTGTTGGACATAGGCTTTTCCCAACCCTTTGCCATTCAATCAAATACAGTGCTCGTCAATTTTCAACGCCCAATCCTGAAATCTATACTAAAATCCACCCAAACTGACATCACATGTCTGTTTGCAGCGGTCGGCGGCCGAGCTGGTGGGCCTCCAGCTGCTGACGCGGCTGGAGGCGGAGGCGGACCCCGTCATAGGCGAGCCGCTGCTGTCCTCCGGCCCCTGGGTACATCACACGCCGCAGTGAGTTTCAACTTTTAATAGGGTAGTTTCCTGGGTAAACAAATTGCAATTCTAATTAGTCCGTCAGATAGATTTCGAAATAATATTAGACACGTATTTTTTTGTTTCATCAAATTAATAAAACTGACTTCGTTATAACGCATTAAAGTTTAGGAGTGGGGGCTTGTGACGTCAACTGTTGGTGAAAATTGTAGCAATCTGTGACGTTTCACGAGTTTTCGACGCACTGTATCGTCTTAAATATCTGTTTACATGAAAAATAAAAAAAATAGGTGTCCAATATTTTTTGGAAATCTAAAAGACGGACTAATTAAATTTTTTTAGGCAACTACCCTATTACAGTTTATACATCATAGACATCCTACCTAACCAACAATTTATACAGTTTTGTGATACATTTTACGGAACAACTACTTCACATACAGATTTAATATTTAACATAGTTATTTCAAGTTTAGATGTGCAGAAAATCGTTAAAATATTTTCAATATTAATAAAAGAAGAGGTTTTTATAGGCAGCGCACAAGGCAGTGTATAAAAGCTTGCAAGCCCCCACAAAATATAAACAAAATCACGCTTTATCTAGGTACCTAGTATAACATAATAATCATACATCGTCTCTCTCAATATTCATCCCGCACGGAACCCGCAACCTTACGTATAGCAGTCCGGCATGGTGACCACTCTGCCACCGAGGTCGTCAGATATAACCTCGATTCCATAAATCCCACAAATCTCAGTGCGGCTAAACTTCGAAAATTTTATAAAATTGTAAATGTTTGACGACTTCCGTATACTTACATTGAAATATAACATAACATAATCATTCCCTCCATCATCTCATTACAGTAACTGACCCCTAACTAAGTCCGTAACTTGTATCTAGGGTATCAGAAACTACGCACACACTCATTCACACACACCCCCCATCACATCTAGGTCGTCATTATTGTGGTCTATTCAATGAAATATCAATATTTCACGTTATGATAAAATAAATAGCATCGCTCTGCGATTTCACCCGAATAGGTCCCGTTCCCGTGGGAATACGGGGATAAAACATAGCCAATGTCACGCAATGATAAATTAGCTTTCCATTAGTGAAAGAATTTTTGAAATCGGTTCAGCAATTTTTGAGTTAAAACAAACAAACGATCTTTAAAAAATCTCTTCTAAAAATAAATCTATTAAGCGCCACAAGCCCCATAGACTCACAATTTTATGGCTTCTGCAAAGCTTGTTGCCGCAATTCTGTCACAGTCGTCCCCACAGATTCATTTCCGACTGATTGATTGACTGACAGACAATTGTTGACGACGTTGAAGTGGGCTTCTCTTTGGTTTCATTCAATTCAAAAATTGAAATTATTTCTAGCCACCATTTGCTGAAAAAAAATGTGTTAAAAATTGCAAAATAAACCAAAAAAGTGTTGTTTTGTGAAGTGAAACTTAACCAAACAGTATTTTAGTGTGTTATCTCACTGCTGATGTTTCGCGATTGTAATTTCGCGGCAAATTTCACGTTTCGACTAAAAATGGAATTCTCCAATGTAAGTTTATTTTAAGAATGTTGATTGCATTTGTAAAAGTATTACGCATTGTTCAAGACTTGATTTGTTATTCTATATTGTTTATCTAGCGGCGCCCCGCGGTTTCAAACGCGTAGTTCCCGTTCCCGGAGGAATATGGGGTTAAAATTATGCTAAAAACCTTCTCACTGAATCACTCTATTAAAATAAACCGCATCAAAATCCGTTGCGTAGTTTTAAAGATCTAAGCATACATAGGGACAGAGAAAGCGACTTTGTTTTATACTATGTAGTGATACATATAAATCATTAGGAAACCACACACTATAGATAAAACAAAGAGATATAGGTACAAAGATCTTTACATCCTGATGTTTTTTTGAACAACCCCCCCGGATAAACATTTGTGGAAACAAATTGTGTATTAATTTGTGTTTGATGACCTCGATGGCAGAGTGGTCACCATGCCGGACTGCCATCCGTAAGGTTGCGGGTTCGATTCCCGTGCGGGGTGAATATTTGTGTGAACAAATGTTTGTCTCGGTCTGGGTGTGTGAATGAGTGTGTGCGTAGTTTCTGGTACCCTAGATACAAGTTACGAACTTAGTTAGGGGTCAGTTTCTGTAATGAGATGATGGATGGAATGATTACGTTATGTATGTTATGTTATGTATGTCATATCCTAATCCTAACTAATATTATAAATGCGAAAGTAACTCTGTCTGTTACCTTTTCACGGCTAAACTACTGAACCGATTGACTTGAAATTTGGTACAGGGGTAGCTTATGGTCCGGGAAAGAACATAGGATACTTTATCCCCCTATCTTTTATCCCGAAATTCCCACGGGATCGGGAACTACGCGGGTGAAACCGCGGGGCGCTGCTATTTTCAATAATCTCTCTAAGTATCTTAACTAAACCCATACATGATATTGTTTCCAGCCCATCGGAAGGCGGGTGGTCGGCGGCGAGGGAGTGCGCGCTCCGCGCCGCGGCCGCGCGCTACAAGGCACTCACGGTGTCACTCAGACCGCAACACTCGCCTACACTGTTCTCCTATCACGGTGAGTTATCAATAACAACTCAACGGTCCTTTAAGGTGCTCATTCACCGGGAGCATTCAAATTTCAAAAATTATTTATTCAATTAAGGCCTTAATGAGGCACTTATGAACGTTACTGAATCTACCACCGATTCGGAATTACATCAGCCGAGAAGAATCAACAAGAAACTCGGGCTGGTATTTTTTTTAAATAAAATGAAATACAAATGTCACTTATAACTAATGTCAACAATAGAAAACATGTCAAAAGGTATATAAAAAAAAACTATAAATATAGAAGTAAAATAATTACATAGGTCAAAAACTAAAAAAGCATACTGAGGTTGCGTGTGCAGAAATTTAATGCGCATTCGCGTGTAATGTAGCATTACATCAGTGAAGGAGGAGAACCGAGCATTACAATGCGCACCTTGTAATTTGTAATTATTACACGCGAATGCTTGTCAAGTCAGGGAGGTATTATTGTAATGTAATGCTCAAATCTGTAACGTTACATGACATGCGAATGCTCCCGGTGAAAGAGCACCTTTACAGGACCACCAAACAAGGCTTTATGAATGCTCCGACCCCATGAGTTATAATAACCACAGATAGTGAACTGAAGCTACAAAATGTTTTAAGCAATAATTACTGCCTTTATTTGTGTGTATATAATGTAGGCAAATGTATAAACCTACATTTTATGCACACACGAAACACATTTGTTTCGTTTTTATAATCATAATAATGCCTGCACATGCGAGAATCTTTACAAGATCACTGATAGTTCCATATCGGCTGAGTTCTGGCAAAAATATGAGTGTACACGCTAAGAAGAAGATAATAATAATTGTTTATCCTCTATATAAAAAAAAAAAAACTCTTCCGTGTCCGAGTAATGTACTGACTGACTGACAACATACATTTTAAATTTTAGCTTGAATTTTATAATTAACAAAATAAATGTACTTATGTTTCAGACGAAGACCTGGATGAGGTCCCCCAGCCAGTGGGGACGTTCAACATGGCTGACATGGAGGCCGCTGTACTCATGGAGGTAATTATATTGTCTTAGGGCTCCGGGTCTGATGGCAGTTGCTTCACGTAAAATACTGACATTTCGCCAAATCTGGTTAAACTGAAAACCGACCCCAAATATACATATAAAGGTTCGGAAAAGAATATAGTCTTAAGGTTCCCACACAATTCTCATCGCGATTCTGCATCATATTGCATTGCAATATGATGCAGAATCGCATACATACAAGGTTCCAAGTGGGAATTCGCGGTCTTTTGTGGACTCTTAGTCATAACTTTTTAGGATGTATTTAAGCTATTTATTATCAATTCCTAATTTACATAATGCATAATAACATCCTCATCACATAGGATACTTTTTATCCCAAAATTCCCACGGGATAAGGATCCACGCGGGTAAAACCGCAGGCACAGTTAGTTTAAGTATATTTTTGTTATAAGCATGAAAATTCTGAGGTCTGGCGAAAAGGGGAAGAGATCCTTTTTTATTTTAGTAGAAAACGAATCTTTTCATTTGATGGCAATAAATGTTAATCTTTTTTAAACAAAAATTAATTAAATTTAAAAATATGGATTCTAAGGCCCAATTTTAAATACTGTTTTTTTTACTTCCAGGAGTTACTGGCAAATAGGGAAGCGAAGGCGATGAGAGAGACGCGAGCGGAGCCACAGGAACAACATATACAAGTACATAAGGTACATAGATACATAATATAATAAATTATTTATGTAAAGAGTTTGTTTGAATGCACTTAGCTCAGGAACTACTGGTCCGATTTGATATATTCTTTCAGCGTTAGATAACACAATAGGGATGTCGACTGGGTAAACAAAATGAAGTTCTAATTAGTCCGTCAGATAGATTTCGAAAAAATATTAGACACGTATTTTTTTGTTTTATCAAATTAATAAAACTGACTTAGTTATAACGCATTAAGAGCCGTGATCTGCCGCGCGACAACTCAAATTTTCACTCACACAGACGCGCACGCGTGTCCGCATGCACACTGTCTATGTGGTGACGGCGCGCTCGCTCTGAATACTCCGGCCGAATGGTTTTGATCCATTGGAAATTATAAATTGTGTAAAAGTTATTGACAAAAGTAAAAATACGAGTATATTTTTTTTACGATTCATAGTAGGTAGTATATGATTAGATATAATTTACGTAATACCTTTCGATTCGATATTCCATTATTCACAACAAGGAATAATGAATAAAACAAATACTTAGTTTTTTGTTTTTAAAATAAGACATGATTTTTTTTTGGTAAGTAACGAAACTTTTTAAAAACAAAGCAACATACGAGTAAAAAAAAGTCTATAACTTACTTGTGAATAATATATTTTTTGCCATAATGGTATTGATTTTTCATATACTAATTGCAGTTTTAGTTTTTATTAAAATCGCCAGCAATTTTCGATATTCCTTTCCATATAGTTTCGAATATCGTCTACCACGCCTACTTGAAAAATGCATTCTCTGTATATGTACAACATTTATTATCGGGACAACCTTTAAGCGCTAAAAGCAGGACTTTCTAAATTATTTCGTTTCCGTTTTTGTTAAAAAAAAAACCGACTTCAAAAACTAAAAAGTATAAAATAACAAATATTTAATGTAATACCTCTTATGCGATGTAGCACATAAATAAAATAAAAATGCGACCAACCCAAGCGGGCAAACGTTCGTTAACGGTCGTCTCGAATTATAGTTTTGTAGTTTATTTTTCTAATAGTTTTATTTTTTTAAGGCTTGGCACCGACTTCACACTTATCAATAGGTAACATACACACAAAAGTATTAATTAGCATCGCATAAGAGGTGTATTAAATTAAATATTTGTTATTTTATACTTTTCAGTTTTTGAAGTCGGTTTTTTTTTACTTTTGAGTGTCACAACCTATCTGGTTGTAAAGTTCTCATCGATACAAATTAATCAAGCCCAAACACGAGGTAACTGCTGTTAGTCGTTGAAGAGTTCCCTCGACTATCTTCCAGGTGCATCATCAGATCGACTTCAAACCTTCATTTAATTATAATGCTTTAAGATAATTAACGAAAAACTTAACAAATGCACTAATCACCCTACGATTTTCTAAAGTTCCTCTCAATTTCTCTAGAATGCCATCATTAGATCCTGGTTTCCTTGACATGGGACCAAACGGCAAGTCCATTCTTTTGAATAAAAAAAGAATTTTAGTAATCGGTACAGAATTGACGGAGATATCGTTGAACATATTCATAAAAAAAAACATACCGGCCGAATTGAGAACCTCCTCCTTTTTGGAAGTCGGTTTAAAATAATGTTGTTTTATTGCTCATTATTTCTAAAACATTATTTGTTATCATAAATGTTAATATTTTTTTTTAATAAATAATTCAAATTATAAAACAAAAATTATTATCGAGTATCAAAACATGTTGATGAGTTATCGCATAAAATTCGTACGCGCCGCAAAGGTCAAACGCTCGGTAGGAGCGATACGTCCTCTCTCTAAAAAGCCTCGCGGCAGACTGATTTGAATTGTTTCGTGCGTCCGATTTTATAGTAGTTTTATGATGATTTTAAAATATTTGTAGAAAAAAAGACAATTTGTTTTAGAGATTTTTTTTTAGTATAATTGTTGTAGAAAATATTCTTTTATTATTTGAGGTAATTTTAATAACGTTTTGAGCATCATTTATCAACGTAAATTACGATTTTCTTGAGTGTGATTTTTACAAATTCTAACTTTATATTTTTTTCGATTTCAATAATAATTATAATAACAATTAAATTTTCCTATGAGTATTTCCTTAATAAGGATCTGGACTTTAAGTTTGTTTAATTTTTAGTGCTAAATTGGTCGAATTACTAGAATCCGAAGGCATGGAAGTTAATGCTAAAAGTGAAATTCAGAAAACATATGTTCAGTTTTCTTGATATATTTTTTAAGTTTTCTGTATAATATTGTTTTTCTCTGAGTATTTTTTAGATGACAATATTTCCTTTAATTATTACCTAAAAGCATGTTTATAAAATACGCTTTTCATATAATATGACTAGATCAAAAAGTACAAAAACCGTCAATTATCGAGTTTAGGGTCTTAAAGTTCAGGAGTGGGGGCTTGTGACGACAATTCTTGGTAAAAAATGTACGTAGCTGTGACGTCACACGAGTGTCCTATGCACTATATCGTCTTAATTATTTGTTTGTATCAAAAGTGAGAAAATACGTGTCCAATATTTTTGCGAAATCTATCTGACGGACTAATTAGATTTTTTTAGTCGACATTCCCATTATCGGGGAAGGCTATATGACATTATAGGCTACCACTGAACACTCTGCTATCGAGGTCGTCACAGATCAAGTATGGGGAACGACCGTCAACCTTATTGTTCAACACCTGTAAATAATTCTTTGTATTTGGTCCCAGAGCGAGTCGAGCCGCGTGCGGCGGCGCTCGCGGCACTGGCTCCACACGCCCGCCTCCGAGACCGACCTGTAGCACCCCGCGCCCGCCGCCCGCCGCCCGCCGCCCGCCGGGGACACGCTACATAACGTTGGAATTGGGATCTGTTGATCTTTAAGTTTAACCCAAGTTGATCCTACATCTGTTGATTCTTAAGTTTGATCCAATGTGATCTATTACGGAATTGGGATCTGTTGATCGTAAAGTTTGATCCAAAAGTGTATTGATCCAATGTGATCCAAACAGCTGGGAACGCGGTCTATGTAACGTTTGAATCTGTTGATCATTAAGGTTTGATCCAATGTGATCCCGAAGTTGGATCACAAGTGGATTGATCCAAGTTGAATCTAAAAGGGATCGATCCTAAAGTGGGTCGATCTAGTGTGAGACCGACCTGTAACATACATCCCACAGTCCACCGCTGGGCATATGGCCACACACACGCTTGATAACATTAATTGGGATCTGTTGATCCATAAGTTTGATCCAAAACTGGATTCATCATTATTATCAGCTCATATATGTCTCGGCCTTAGTCACCCAAGTGGCCAAGTGCGGGTTGGTCGACTTCACACACAACCTTTGATTCTTTGCTGATGTTTGCAGGTTTCCTCACGATGTTTTCCTTCACCGTAAGAGCGTCGAATAAACGTACATATGAATACGAATATTTAAAACACATTTGTTAAGTGGATTGATCCAATATTATCCAAATATGGATTGATCCAAACTGATCAAAATATGGATTGATCCAAACTGATCCAAATATGGATTGATCCAAACTGATCCAATGTGATTAAAATATGGATTGATCCAATGTGATCCAAATATGGATTGATCCAAACTGATCCAAATATGTATTGATCCATAAGATCACAAGATTAGAAATCGCAAGCGAATCTCACGTTAGTCTTACCATACTAGCTATATACCGCGGTTCTGTTCACATCGACGCTTTTCTCGTAGAAATCTCATTTAAATTAATTATTCTCAAAATTCATCTCTATTTTCGTACTAAAATTGGTTCAATAATGAGATAATCTTTGACTAACGAACAATTTACGTTTATATATATTTAAAAGTATATTAGTGTTATATATGTATTGTATAGTTTTAGTATAAAAGTGTATAAATTAAGTGAAACATTATATTATTAACATATCTTATTATATGTATATATAACGTTGTTGTATATCTTATTATTATCTACTTCCCAGGTTGTCCCACAAAAGTAGAATAAGTCATTTAATTTCTTAAAGAAATTGTAAAAAATAGTTATATTTTTCGAAATCTATCTGACGGACTAATTAGAATTTCATTTTGTTTAAGGTATAAGTTGGTAGCCGACTGCAGACAGCAGCAGGCCACACGTCGCCGCCTAACGTCATCATGACACTTCGCCGTCTGCTCGCGACGCGAAGCTAGCTTCATGTCACTACGAATGTAATTTCATAGAAATACATACAAACCAGAAGTGGCGCGGCGACGTGTGGTCTGCTGCTGTCTGCAGTCGGCTACCAACTTATAATATAAGTAATTTTTTTTGTAAAAAAAATAGTACTTAGTAATTTTATTTACATATATACTAGCAGTGGTTCGCGGTTTCACCCGCGTAGTTACCGTTCCTGTGGAAATTTCGGGATAAAAAAGTATCCTATGTTCTTTCCCGGACTATAAGCTACCCCTGTACAAAATATCAAGTCAATTGGTCCAGTAGTTTAGCCGTGAAAAGGTAACAGACAGACAGAGTTACTTTCGCATTTATAATATTAGTTAGGATAGCCTATGTTACTCAGGGTGAATGTAGCTTTCTAGTCGCTTCGGCCGTTTTCGAAACCAAGTTTCGAAACCAGATTCAAGTCATTTTTTTTTCTTATGAACCTGGTTTCGGTAAAAGAATTTCGGCCGTTTTCAAACCTTTTTTCTTTGTTTCGAAAACGGCCGAAGCGCTTCTACGGTGAAAGAATTTTTGAAATCGGTTCAGTATTTTTTGAGATTTTGCGATTACAAACATACACAAAATTACAAAATTTTCCTCTTAACAATATTAGTGTAGACTAGCCTTGCCCCTTGGTTTTACCTGCATTTTTGTCTAATTTAGCGGAAGCTATTGCTAGAAAATGTTTCTGATTTTTACTTTGTTGTTTGACTTTCTCCTTTCATAAAATACGTGAAGTTTGTTTCAAACCGTCAGTTGTTGTAATTCGTCCAGTTTTTAGGGTTCCGTACCCAAAGGGTAAAAACGGGACCCTATTGCTGAGACTTTGCTGTCCGTCCGTCTGTCGTTAAACCAGGTTTTACAATCAATTTTGAATACTGTCAAAGTGACAGATTTGACTGACGAGGTGTCAAATGCTTACCAGGTTTTGCTAAACCAGACTAAAAATGCAACGCAAATAAGGCAACTAAAGTTTAGGTGACTTTCCGAGGCACCAGTTTTCAAGAATGTTTCTTGCAATTTCTGCTGGTATTCGTTCAAAGGTAATGTGAGTGTTACGCTGTGGAGTTAAGGTTGAATTTGTCATGTTCAGTTTTGGATAGATGCTTCAACTCTTCCCTCGTATAAATTGACCCTTAGGTTTTCGCTTATTCTGAAAAGCGTTGCATTGTATTTTTATTTTTTTTAATCCCCGATGCAAAAAGAGGGGTGTTATAAGTTTGACGAGTCTGTGTGTGTGTGTATCTGTCTGTCTGTGGCATCATAGCTCCCGAACGGGTGAACCGATTTTTATTTAGTTTTTTTTTGTATTAAAGGGGACTTACGTGTGAGTGATGAAAATCGGTTGACCCGTTTAAAAGTTTTGGGGGTTTGAAAGTAATTGTGTTGGGGGTTTTTTAAATTTTTAATTTTTTTGGATAATAGTCTGCTCGTCCACAATCAAAATAGAGACCGATTTTTTGTAGGAGAAAAATACGAAATTGTGCAACGCACACGTCCTACAAAAAGTCGGTACAAAATTGTTATACAGTTCTGTAGCGGTAGATTAGATCTGTAGCGGCCATTGAGAGAAAAAAATAAACAAAAATATCGTCATCAGCCATCATTCCCGTGGTTAAGTGGGGCTCTTCCCGACAGAAGGGCAGGGCATACCTAAAACCCGATTTATGGTGCAATTTTTGCCTGCCATATCCAGCATTCGCTGAAAAATTACCATAGACCAACGCAGAGTTTTACAGCTGCAAGTATAAATCGAGCATTTCTTATCCACCTCGTCCACTCCACCTTTTGTACCGTTACGATTATAGTCACCTATCAAAACGGGTTTGCCTGTATTATTATCTATATCTTCATTGTGATGAGAAGAAGAAACTAACAACACGGCTTTATGAAGTTTTGGTACATATGATAATATTGAAATGTCTTTCGTAAAACTAAACAAGGAGAAAAGAAAGAAAGAAAAACGTTTATTTGGGCTTCACACAAAAACTAACAATTACATAAACAATATTTTAAACACCATTCTTATAAATGTTGAAGTGTGTTGCCCAAAAGGACACAACTCAGCAAATAACTGTGATCAAGGGCAGGCCCAGGATCACAGCACTGATTTTCAGTTGTGCCCTAGAGCTAAGCCCTAAGAGCCTTCTGTTAGTCTATTTCTGTTCGCCAAGAAACAACGTCGTATTTCAGCTTTATTTTTTTTAAAGTGCCCAAGTAAGTCTGTCCTCTTTTCAGCAATATTTCGACCAGTGGTATCGAGCTGAACCAGTTTACATTTTCTTTAAAGCAGTTATTAATTGTCTGGTAGCATTATTGTTTGAATTACCCATTGTACTAATTGTGAAAAAATTGTTTTATGTGATCTTGGCTAAGTATAGAAAAAGGTAAATATATGTAGGAATATTCACAAATTTGAAACTAGTAACACTTTTTATCTAATTTTTAGCACAGGAAAGGAAACAAACATCTTGCTTCATCAAAATCTTATTTTAATCCCCTTCAATCAATCAGTCACTTTGACATCTGACATTTTGAACTTACGCTATACAATTTAATCAAACAATCAAGCAAATCAAACTATAATTAAACAAAATAAATTTTCTACCATTCGACATATATCAGAATTTTTCAAAGTCGTAATACAGGGTGTCCGGTGGCAGAATTAGGATTTCAAAATGAAATATAAAAAACTTATATAATAAAAAAATATTGATTATGTTTATTTTAATAAATAATACAATTAGGAATAGCGCGGATCTTATCACTTAAAAATAATTTCATCTAAATGTTGACCATCACGACGGACACACTCTTCAAATGTAGCCACCATATTCTGTGCCACACGCTGGAGCAGTCATGTTGGGATGGCATTAACTTCGCGAACAATATTTTGTTTTAGAGCCGACGTGGTCGCTGGGTTTGATTCGTATCACTTTTGAGATATCCCCACAAGAAGAAGTCCATCGGAGTAATATCCGGTGATCGGGGTGGCCAGGTGATGTCACCAAAACGATATTATCAAAACGAAATTGTTAACCCTTTCCACCCGAGAAAAAAATGTTTCAAATATCAAAAAAAAAATTAATAAGGAGGTTTTCTAGGAGTCTAAGGAAGATGGAAAAAATAGAAAAAAAATCCTGAGTTTTCAGTTTTCCTGAAAACGTGCCCTCACGATCGTGGTAGGTATAATCTACAAGTCTCACGATAGTGAGTGTTGACTTATTTCTATTTTTTTTCTTAAATAAAACAATGAATTGAGTACTTTACATTATTTATTTATTTATGATGACTCTTTATTAATCAGTCTTTTTCATTTAACACAATATTTAACCTCCTTTTTAATTATTATCTGAGACAAATCAACATATTTCTAAACTTAAACATAGTCAACCTCTGACTAACATAAAATCTCAGTTATTTACTTTGAGGAACAAAACGAGATCAAAAAAATATACTATAAATAGCAAAAATAAACTAAGTACATAATTTGGTATGTACCTAAATAACGTACATAACTAGGTAGGTACATATTACATTTTGACGTGATACATTTGAAAACAGTTTTGATTTCGAGAAAGACACAGGTAAACACCACATTTCGAACATTTAATTTTTGATCGGCTATGGCACCCCTCCATCATGCAAGACCTTGGTGCCTTAATATCATCAAACACAGCCAGGTGATCATAGCCATCATACCTTTTTCCGTGTGATGGGCGTATTGGGCGGTATTGTCTATTGATAGGTGGTTCGATTTCAGAATCCATACCTAAGTCATCGTCGCGGCGGTTTTGGTCTGGATAATTGGTCAAAGCGTCAGCAACACTGAAACGAAAATCCAGTAGGTCCATAGTGTCCTTTCTTGAATGACCATTTGCCACGCAATCATTTTTGTAAAGTCGCCACGCATTAACTAATGCAAGATCCATAAAATGGATAATGACTTTCAAAGTCCATTTCTTTGTTTTGATGAAAGTACGATAATACTCCAATTGTTGGTCAAGAATGTCAACGCCGCCCATGTGTTGATTATACTGTTGAATAATCTTCGGAGCTGATACATCAATATAGCAACCCTGTTTCTTATCCCAACGTTTAACAGTAGTGCCAGAAGAGGATCCTGTACAGTTTGATGCCATGATAACGGACTTATTGTCTTTCCATTTGACGATGACAGTCGAGTCCCTGGTGTAATGCTGACTTTCACCGCGAGCCATAGCCGAATCTTGTTTGAATTTGCAAGCTGCTCGATCCGGAATACGATTAAACATGATTGTGCCAGTGCTGTGCATATTCCTCTGATTCATTTCTTCCACTAAAGGAACCGTGGTGAAAAAACGATCGTGAAACACACAGCTTCCTGGAGGAACAGTTCTGGTCAAATGGAGTATCACTGAAGGCCCCAGACCCAAGGATGTGTCACCAAACATTGTATTAGCACCTCTGTAAATCTCGAAGTCGAGCATCAGGCCGTCGCTAGTAGTAAGTACGAAATTTTTTAAACCTTCTGGTCGTGGTTTATTTTTGACTACCTGACGCAAAGAACATCGGCCACTAAATGGTATCATCTGTTCATCTATTGAGTAATAAGATGGAACTCTTTCCAGTTTGTTGCAGGTATCCTGAGTGCGTTTGATTATCGGTTGCACCTTCCAAAGTGGATTATGGGTTTCTGTAGCAGTGGGCTGATCGTGATCAACTAAATGAAGAGCGTTGCGTAAAGTTATAAAGCGGTCACGAGTTATTTTGTCAGCAATAAGTCCAATCCTCATATTAACTCGCCAGTACATGGGCATACGTGGGTATGGAAGGCATCCCATGAGAATGTGCACACCGAACACTTTACCTACTTCGGCTTGTGTAGTTTTAAGTTCTTGCCCAGTCTGACGCATATAATATAGGTTGGTACATCGAGCAATCTCCTCGAAGAAATTTTCATCAAAGTAATCATGAAAGTATTCGGATGGTGTACGTACCGGTTTTTTTGGTAAAGTTGTAGTGTAGTCATGTGGTTTGTCGATAAAAGGAATACTCTTCCAAGTGTCTCCATGACCACGTTGCTGCCGGTTTCGCCGAGTAGCCGAAGTAGTAGAAGATCGTCCTCTGCGTGATCGCATTCGCTGCGAAGTGGTCCCACGAGAACGCCCTCTGCTCGCAATTTGTCGCGAATTGGTATCACAAGAGCGTCTCCTGTTCGATGGGGTTACCTGAGTCTCGGGTTCTGGTTCCACTTCATCGCCTGAACCATCAGAATTGTTGTCGTCGCTTGCAAGGTCAGCGAGAACACACGGCTGTGCTTCTAAGTCTTCTTCATCATGGAACTCTTCGATATCAGACTGGGTTCCATCGCCAAGGAGTTCCAAGATACGGTCATCAGATACAGTATTCACTAAAATAAAAAATAAACAACCAGTTAGTTACAATATCGGGTTTTATTCAATAATCTAAAAAATACGTCGAAATCAATTTGTAGGGTTACAACCGAAGGACCACGATCGTGCGACTAGAAATTAAATCGAAATTGATTTCTAAATTACAAAATGAATTATCAAAAATAGTTTGTATACCATTTGATTGGTGTTTAATTAATGAAATAAAACAAAAATAATAATCAAAACACAACAATAAACAATAAAACAAAATACTTACACGTGCCGCCGCAGGGGTCAAAAAACGCGGCCATCTTGCACCTTTAATTGCGACGAACTAATAAATCACATAGCGGCTCAAGCGCCGCTGCATATAAGTACATATCTGTCACTATCGTTCGGTGTCGGTTGCGTTCGCAAAAATGAATTCGTGCGTCTTCGAGATTTTTTTAAAGTTACCCGCACTATCGTATATCGTCGGGTGGAAAGGGATAAGTCAATTTATTTGGGAAGAAATCTCGAAGAATCTCCATCAGATGCCCGCCGTTCGCTAAGGTGACCGCCAACACCAACTCCGCCGCCGATGCAGTGGCCTCCGCGTACGTCGCACCTGGCCCTCTACCTTGGCCTTTTTCGGGTTTCCCCTGGGAGAGATCGTGTCGTCCAACTTAACCCTCTTGGGTACACTTCCGGACTTCCCGGTGGGTCTATCGAGGGCCTTCCCCCCGTCCGGGGCTCCGATCATCGGGTGCCCTGCCTGTTCGTGGCTTGCGCCGGTGGCGGGGACACCTTTCCTCGTCCTGCCGAACGGTTTCCGGACCTTCGATAGTCCCTACGCTGGTCTGTCAGCCCCCCTTTGAGAGCGTAGGACCTTCTGACGACCTCTCCTTTCCTTCTGGGTGAGGGGTTTGTCCTGTTTATTGGGCGCTGGAGCCCTCGGTTTAGTCTCGCGCCCCTCAGGGGGCGGCTTGGTCGACTTTTTCGGAGCCACCAGCGTCCAGGTTTCAAGCTCACGCACTTCCATGCGTCGCTGTTCAGTGTCATCCTGTAAGGAATGACTGGTATTTGATGATCGTGCGTCGGATTCCGAGTCAGGTTTCCCCTTCTCTTCATCCATACGTACGATCTGGGTTTCTTTTGTTTCATTAGTAGCGATTACCGATTTGTCGACCATCGCACTTGGTTTCTGTGTGTTACCACTGTCGTTATCGAACCTGTGAACATCCATGGTTAGATTAGTACTATAATTCATCTACCCAGCCTCCCACCCGCCATGAAGCCCTCAACGTTGGGAGCGCCCTCCGTGTATAAAAGACGAAAGGGACGCTAGGACTACCAGGTAGATATAGGAGCAGAGGAGCGGCTACGTGCGCAACATCCGCGGCTGCAGTGAGAGTGGCTGGAGAACCTGTTCAGAGCTCCCCAGTTGTTCCATCCCACCTTGCCACTCCAGCATGGGTATAGAAGCCCACGGATCGGGTCGTAAATGGGACGACGGCTGCCGACTTCTGAATGGAAAAATCAACAGCTTTCTCAGCTGTTAAAGCATCTCCATATCCAAAGAAAAGCATTTTGTTAATCTTATCTTCAATATCTTTTTCACCTTGCTTAGTCCTTGGATGGTTGTTGGTGTTTTATCCGAGGGTTTTGTCCGTTAGGTGACCAGTAACGGCAATTTTGTTGTACACTTCCATTAAAATGAAAATGGGCTTCATCACTCCAAAATATGGTGTTTGCCGTGCGAAATCGCTCCAACATTTTTCCACAAAAAAATCTACGTAATATGTGATCTTGAGCGCTTGCACTACTTGAATCTTGAAAGGGTGAAATTTAAAGTCCTTCTTCAATATCTCGTGCACAATCGTTTTTGGAAGCCCCGAAACAGATGCTCGCTTGTGCACAAACTGACGCGGGGATCATCTTGTAAACTGTTCGCAACGAGTGCAATGTCAGCTGTTCTCGACGTTCTGCTAGGCCCTGGCCGTGGGTTATTTCCGGCCGAACTTGTTGCTCGGAATCTTCGCACCCATAATCTAAGTTTTCACTTGGCGCATCACTTACACGTCTAATATTGTAGTGTGCACAAAATCTACGCCGAGCAGTTACAGGCGAATCGTTAGCTTTGAGAAATGCTCCAATTGCGAACGCACGTTGTTCATCTGTCCACCGAGGCATCGTTGCAAAAAAATCCGACAGATGGACGAAACTGGCGCCGTTCGCTCCTCACTTCTTCGTTGAGCCACTACGGAGAAATTAAGGTTTTAAATTTGGAAATTGGAATTTTGCCACCGGACACCCTGTATAAATGTTCTAGGGCTCTGAGTGAAGGTTCATGTAATGTATAGAAAAACACTAGACCGTTCACACTCAACCGATTATACGTTAGTGCGTTGAGTGTGAACGGTCAAGTGTTTTTCTATACATTAGTCTGTTCTGGCGATACGCGACCGATAATACGCGACGTATGTTCCGTCAGATATGAACCTTCCCTAAAACTTCCCAAAAATTATAAGAATTCGGATTTTATTTTCTGTGATTAATCGCTAGCCTAGATTGACGAATTGCTCGCCCTATGACACTTTGATTAAATTATTTTTTTAGCGGTTAAGGGATATTGATTTATAAATCTTCCATCATATAAGGGAGGTCGTTAATATACGACAAGAACAGGAATGGACCTAAAATTGAGCCCTGCGGCACGCCCATTTCTAACAATGATCCCTTTGATAAAACATCGTTGATCTTAACCTTCTGTTGCCGTCCTCCTAGATACGATTTGACAAGACCTAGAGCAGGACCCCGAATACCATAACAGTCAAGTTTAGAAAGCAGCGTCGAGTGATCAACGCAGTCGAAAGCTTTAGAAAGGTCGCAAAATACACCTAAAGCATCATGTGAATCTTCCCATGCGTCAAAGATGTGAGTCAAAAGTTTAGTCCCAGCGTCCGTAGTCGACTTGCCCTTCGTAAAACCAAACTGATTTTTATGTAGTACATTGTGGTCACTAAAGTGAGAAAGTAACTGGTCTAGTATGCTCTTTTCGAGAATCTTGCTAAGAGCAGGAAGAACAGAAACCGGCCTATAATTATTGGGATCCTCCTTACAACCTGACTTAAAAATAGGAGTGATTCGACTTTGCTTCATCACATCAGGGAAAATACTATGATCTAGACACAGGTTCAATAACGCTGTGAGGTGAGGAGCTATGGTCTCAATAACAGAATTCAGTAACTTAACTGACATACCCCATAAATCTTCTGTGGACTTCATGTTAAGTGATCGAAAGGTTTTTATAACCTGAACTATGGAAACAGGCTTAAAAGTAAAACTGGGAATACTTTCTCTAAAATTATTCCTAAGAAGTATCTCGGCTCTAGCCGTAGAAGACGTAAGGTTCTTAGTGGTTTCCTTAGGAATATTACTAAAGAAATCTTCAAAATGATTAGCTACAGAGATTGGGTCCGTAATGGAAGAATGCTTAGTTTTCAATGTGAATGTAGTATCCCTCGGAGTAGTCCTACCAGTCCCTTTGTTGACGGTTTTCCAAACAGCTTTGATTTTATCATTAGATTGACGAATAAACCTACTAGTATGTTTGGCCTTAGCCAAAAGACAAACCCTTTTAAAAACCTTGGAATAGTTCCTAACATACTCATGGAAGGTTTCATCGCTGGTACACGACTTTCTAAAATACAGTACAAACAAAACATCCCTGCTTTTCCTAATACCCTTAGTAGCCCAATCACTAAAAGAAGACTTACCGCTTACCACAATATTTTTCCGAGGACAAATTTGATTAATGTTGCTGCTTATGACTGAAAAAATATGAGTACAAATATCATGCGGGTTATTTGAAGAGAACTGACTACAACCTTGGTCCAAATCTATCTGAAAGTCTAACTTTTGTAACCTATACTCAGAGAGAGGTCGATGATTAATAATAAAAGTTAAGTATTTTAATTTTAATATGTAAACCTAGATGATCTGACTTAACACCGCTGATACAACCCTTGTCAAGAATATTACAATTTGAAAATATATTGTCAATGCATGTCTTCGTACAATAAGTGACTCGGGTAGGCTCACTGAAACAGAAGGTCAAACCAAACGATTCAAACAAGGAAACTAAATTTAACTTATCCGAAGAATCAACTAATAAATCTATATTAAAGTCCCCACATACTATAAGTGACTTTTTACTACTAGATAATTTACTCAACATCCCCTCCATGTTACACAAAAAAGATAAAAAGTTAGATGAAGGAGGCCGATAAACACAAACTAAAACATAACCATCAATTTCTGCACAAGCTATCTCACAAGTGCGTTCAATAGAGCATTTTGTTATATCGACCCTTTCTTTAAATATAATATTATTCTTTAACAAAATCAAACACCCACCCCCTTCCGCGGACTAATTTCTATCTAACTAATCTGATTCTGAGGAGCTACTGGGATATTTTTAGTTGGCCTCAATTACGCGAGGTAAATAGTTTCTTGTAGACAATCGACTAGGGGAACTATTTGGGGAATTAGGAGCCGTGTCAGCCTGTGGCATACCCATTCTATCCGGAAAGCCGGGGTCAAATACTCTATCTATTAAAACAAACCGCATCAAAATCTGTTGCGTAGTTTTAAAGATCTAAGCATACGTAGGGACAGAGAAAGCGACTGTGTTTTATACTATGTAAGGATTCTAACCCAATAAAAAGCTTGTCTCAATATCGGGAATAGTATATTAAGTTCATATATTTAAAGAACATAATTTATAGCAAAAAAAGTTGAAACTTACATCGAAATGATCTTCACAAAAATACATTTTGGAATCCGAAGCTATATGAATGTCCCGTGTTGCAAGCTGGTGTAGCCACTTGTTACTCATTTGTTCCTTTCGAGGCTCCATGTACAATAGTTTATCCTGTGTATTGATTGTTGGACTTTCACACTATGTACTATAGAGTATTTATAAAACTTGTGATCCATTTTGGTAGACAATTTGTAAAAACTTGTTAATCACCTAACCAAACAGTACTTTGTTTGTAACCTGTGACGTAACACGAGTCGCCATGACAGTTTGACGCGTTTTGTTGAGGTAATGTCGAATAGTTCTTAAAAATACAAAATATGTTATTGAACTTTTACTATAGTTTTTGTTATAAATGGTTATGCAACAACCAGCTTGTGTATCACACATATACTTTTATATAATATATATAATAAGACAATAACAGAAGTTACATAAGTTAACGATAGATAATGTGTCGAATACTTCTCCAAATGAGATGGTTCTGAGATTTTTCTTATTTGGTTTTCAAAATCATTTAATTGAGTGCTTGCTTTCACTAAGGAATCTAAGTTATTAAATTCATTTAATTTTACAAACGGCACAGCGTTTTTAGTTTTATTCAGTGGTCTCGAACGTCATAGAGCGAGATCGGTAGAATTGCCAGCTAAAATCGGTATATTGCTACCCAAAATCGGTATTTGAAAAAAAAAACCACAATATTCAATCTAATTCGTTTATTTATTAAAAAAACTTACATACTGATTTATAACACTCACGCTTAAATATAATTATTTATTATGGTACCAATATTCTTTGGCCATAGCCGAGGTCATCTGGGTTATTCCCGCTCGGTAACACCCTTTCGTCAACACTGTTGACGATCGGGAAAAAAAAGTTTCGTTCGTTCACAGTGTTGACGATCGGGAAAAAAAAGTTTCGTTCGTTCGCAGTGTCCATGAATGCTGGTTTTTATTTTTAAAATATGGAAATAAAAATAAAACATGTCATGGATTTTTAAAATGTTTTAATGGATTATGTTAGATTTTTTAATACACAATTAACTAGAAAATAAAAAAATGGCCTCATCATGTGCATAATAACCATTTTACACTTTGATAAGTAATAAAATTGTGACACTGATTTAACATAATCAAATATAGTTGAGAAAGTGACTAATGAAAACTAAGTACACTATTATGTATCACAGATAATCATCTAATTTACACTAATTAAATAACGAAACTAAAACCATAAACCTTAATATTTTTATATCAAGTACCTAAAATTAAAATATACCTAATTAAAAACAGTAAAAATAAAATATTTCAGATAATCAAGTAAATAAAGAATTTTGTATCACAGATAATCAACTATTTTACAATAATAATTAAAGCGTTGTAAATACCTAAGTTTTAATTAAAATAAATATATGTATAATAATATAATTATTATTATATATTTCTTTTAATGAAAGCGTTGTAAATACCTAAGCATTTTTATCACAGATAATCACATGTTTTCAATAATTTACATAATATTGTCCTATAAAAGTAAATTTCAGATTCTCAGAGACACAACTCGTTACACATAGGTACTCAAAGTTATGACTTCTATTCAATGATATTGTAAACAATATCATTGCTTCTATGACTTAGCCTACGTATAACATAGACAGCCCTATATAATTCACCTCAAGAGTTATAATCAGCAGCATAGTTTTTTTTTTATTAATTTCGCAACATTTCAAGGAAATGTCCAACTGTCAAATCACCATGTATTAACTCTATTTGAGCGTCCTGTATAAATTCGTCTTTGATCTTATATTTTTCAATTCTTTTCGTCACTGGCGTCTCAGTATGCCTTTGACGATTTCGTACAGAATAAAAAGCAGCGTCTTCATACAAACAGTGCAGTAAATGCAACAAATTGGGTCCTTTTTTACCTACAGTACAGTTTAACTTATGATGCCAAGACTCCAAAGAATTTGTAGTTCTGTGTTTCTCCCCGAATGCATTCCATATTGGTATAAATTTATCCTTTAGCCATTGTTTTTCCATATAAGCTTTAAACTTTTTCACAGCTGAATCGTCATTTTCATGGCGCATGATGTAAGCCCATCCGTTCATTACTTCAGACTTTGGTAATAAAGGAAGAACTGCGCTGAGTGCCACCAAACGTCTTTTCTTTATGTCTTTTGTATTAGTAAGACTCAATTCCCGACCTTTAGCCCAAATTGCTTTGTTAAAGTGAAAGTAACAACCCCTGAGCTCAACACAAGGGAAAACGTCAACAATGGCTTTCATGGCTGCTCTCTCGTAGTCTGTTTTGAATTTTTTCGGACTCCATTTTGGAATTTCCGCTTTTATCAACATAAATAATATTTTGTAAGATTCAGTCGTACGGTTACTCATGAGAGCGTACACCAGTGGCATTAAATTTGTGTGGTTTGCCGTACTTCCAATATCCCCATGGATAGTATAAAGCTGGTCAAAAGGAGGAGAGCAACTTTTAAAAGTGCCATCTGCGTAAAAATCTTCTAGTTGACATATAATCTCCCTTGCTGTTTCTGTACAAAATACAATGATTCTTGTGTTGCCGTACGTATAGTCAGCCAAAAGAAAATCTCGGTAATCCGGTGGCACTTGTACTTCTTCTACAGTTTTACATTGTATTTTTGGCAATTTTGCTGCAGAATTTCTGTATCTATACAGTGAACTCTTTACGCTACTAAATGTTGGTAAATTGCTTAGTAGCTCTGCATTTGCATCTTTTAAACATGCGACTTCGGCGTTATATGTTTTTGGTACGCTTGGAAACGTTGGTGCAATCAATTTTTGTTTTAGATTATAAATCGATGCGTCAATTTCATTTTTCTCAAAGTTAGGTGTACATTTATGAAGCGTTTCTTCTATGATTTGGTCGTTCTAAAACAAAATATATAAATAGATTAATAAATTTAATTATAAGATAAAAATGAAATGAAATTAATAAAATGTTAAAATTGATTGATTTTTATCATTAAAACTTTGTTTTATACTTATTAATATTATTACTACTACTACTTATTACTAGTTAACTACTCGTTTCTACTACATTTATCTTATTTATCCGACAATGTAAACAAACATAACACATGTTTTTATATAACAAAGCTAATAAAATCTGGAAACTGAATTATGCATTACAATTAAGCCATAACTTAAAAATAAACACAAACGTTTTGCATATTTCAAACACAGCATAATTAAAAAAAAGAGTGGGTAGGTAGGTATGTCAAAATATGTTGATATTTTTGGTTATCGTATTTTAAACAATGCCAAGCCATGAAATGCCACACTAGGCTAGGTAGGTATATATATCATTCATAACATCATACAAATCATTGTGAAAAAAAGCGATAATAGGACTTTTACAAAGCTAAAGTGAGTTTAGACGTTTACGTAAAATGCTATGGTAATTCACTTACCTTAATTCTCAAAACTCCACTGCACTTTAATTTACGTTGAGAGCAACTCCAAATAACTAAACCACTTTTATGCGCCTTTCTTGTGTAATATTGGCGACCGCCATGAAGTAAAACAGTCCCATGTTTTCTTTTTATACGCACTAACACGGATTTTCCACTAGAACTACCTGCTAAATCTTGTTCCGACATGTCCGAATTTAGAACTAATAATGTACTGTATGTACGATGCATAAATCAGGATTAGCTACCCAAAATGAACGATACTTATTATTGCAGTGCTCTGATTGGCTAATTCAAGGTCATGGTGGATAACGTACTAGAATAGACCGGTCGGGGGTAGTGTGCGAATCTATTGTTTATTTTATCTATTGTTACCGGCTACCGGCGCGGCATCGCTATACCTGCCTGCTGCAAAGGGAAGTTTGCAATCTACTAACTTAAATTCTACAAATGGAACAACATTCAACATTTTTTATCAATTAAACTAGACTTTTGTCGTAATTAAACATTTGAAAATCCATGACATGTTTTATTTTTATTTCCATATTTTAAAAATAAAAACCAGCATTCATGCCTTTGGTCCACTATCGTAACTGATCTTTCGTAACCAGCTACGAACATGGATTTTTTTTCTTCCTTTGATAACCAGCTACGAAAACAGAATTAATTTGTCGTTTTGGTAACCAAGTTTCGTAACCAGCTACGATACAAGATTTTTATTTCTTTTTCTGTAACTGGTTACTAATCGGGAATAATTATTCTAGGTTTGTAACCATGTAAGTGGGTAAAAAATACACTGGGTAATATACTATTACAACAAATTAATATATTTTATGATTTTATTTGCCACAAATGGTACTTATTAACTATACGTAACTACTAACTATGCTAAATTACATTATAATAGAACATACCGATAATCTTTAAATTTTGAATAGACAGATGTACCGACATGGTGAAATTACAAGAATCCTCTTCTCGATTTCTCGACTACTATGAAACTTAGTAAAATAAAAATATCTAATAGGTACTAAATTAGTATAACATAAAATTAAACATAAGTATGAAGTAATAATCATTTTGCTAAAATTAAAAGCAGAAAGGTGCGATAATCTCTAAACAGTGACCTACACTTATAGTGTTGTTTTCTAAGTCTTGAACGGCAGAATTTATTTCAAAATCAATTTCTTGATATTGTTTACTTTTATTTGACTTAGTGTTTGTACGAATCTTTGTTTCTCTAACCAAAATTTCAAGAACTTTGGCCAGAGGTGGATTTTTACGGCCCACATATCTATTTAGTCGGGCGTGCCAACCCTCTAAATGGTTTGTTGTTCTAAGCTCTTCACCAAAGCAACACCATTTTTTAATAAATTGGACGTCATTTAACCAAAAATGATTAAAATACGAGTTAAATTTCACCACTTGTGGGCATTTTGGTGCTCGTTTCATTATGTATTTATACCCTGACATGATATATTTTAGAGGTAATCGAGCCAAACCCATGCATCTTGATACATGTCTTCTTTGCACTCTTGACTTTAAACCCAATTTTTTAGCCTTCTTTAGTAAGCTGTTGCAAAAATGATAAAAACAACCTTTAATTTCAGTTTTAGGAAAAACTTTTGCAATGGCATTCATTACAGGTTTTTCGTAATCCAGAGTAATTTTCACTGGATTCCATGTACGTAATCTACTCTTGAGCAAGTTAAATAATATTTCGTAGGTTTTTTGATTTTTATTGTGCAGGAATGCAAATATTAACGGAATTACTTGTTTTGTTGTTGTTTTGTAGCCATGAATGGTATAAATTTGATTAAAAGGTGGCGGACATGACTTAAACGTCCCATCAAGTAAAAAATGTTGATTGTCCTTTAAAAGCTCATGAATGTCAGGAGGGCAAAATACCATAATTCTGGTCTCTTCATATTTGTAGTCAGCCAATAAAAAATATTCATATTTTACTGGTATTGTTACTTCTAAAGGATTTTGAAAATGCAACTTAGTCACGCCCATTTTTTTATGTCTTTCGTTGTAAAGACTACTTTTAATGTTGTTAAATTTGGGTAATTCAGCAATTAAATCCACGCCATCATCTTGCAATTGACAAATAGTTTCTTCAAATTGTTTCTGAATTGGATCGAGATTTTCTCCAACTTTTATTTTTAAACAGTTAATTTTTTTCAAAATAATGTTTTTGGAGAAATTCGGGATACAGCCTTCGTCATGAGGTTTGTCTTTTAAAAATATATTATTAGGGTCTAATGTTATGTTTCCTTTACACTGAATTTTATTGTAACATTGCCAAAATGTATTCCCGTTGGTGTAAATTTTTCTTTTATAATATTGACGACCGTTAAACAGCATTTTCCTTCCTCCACGTTTTGTCGACACAAATTGAATGGGATTTGAATCATCACAGTCCATGTTCAGTTTTTTATTATTTACTAGCAAAATTGGTAGTAATAATGATAATTTAATACTGAACTAAATGAGTAGTCTTGAGTACTTATTGAAAATAAACATAGCAAAATGACATTTACATGACATCTAGATAAGTGAATATAATTATCTATGAAGTATCTACTATCCAATAATGACAAAATGCCTACCTACCTCCTTACATGGTTACAAACCTAGAATAATTATTCCCGATTAGTAACCAGTTACAGAAAAAGAAATAAAAATCTTGTATCGTAGCTGGTTACGAAACTTGGTTACCAAAACGACAAATTAATTCTGTTTTCGTAGCTGGTTATCAAAGGAAGAAAAAAAATCCATGTTCGTAGCTGGTTACGAAAGATCAGTTACGATAGTGGACCAAAGGCATTCATGGACACTGCGAACGAACGAAACTTTTTTTTCCCGATCGTCAACACTGTGAACGAACGAAACTTTTTTTTCCCGATCGTCAACAGTGTTGACGAAAGGGTGTTACCGAGCGGGAATAACCCATAGAGTCAGTAGACAGCCTATTTCGCTGTTTTGTTTTCAAAAGATTAATATGTGAAAATATGCGTTCAACGTTAGCGGATGAATGGGGAAGTGATAAAATATTAAAGATGAAATTAGATAACAATGGAAACATTTGAGTTTCATCGCCACGCTTTAATAAACTTACTTCATTCCAAAATAGTTCTACATCATCAGGAAATGTTTTGATTTGTTCACAATTTCTTAAAATGCGCCACTCTGTATAAATTTCCTGAAAATCATTGCTGTGAACAATATTGGGAAAGAGCCTACTCACAGGAACTATCGAAGCAGTTTAGCCAATTTTAACATTTTTTGGATCAATTATGTCTAAACCTTTTATTGGGTTATTTTTCAATGGAAAACG
Organism: Timandra comae; assembly: GCA_958496195.1. NCBI lineage: Eukaryota > Metazoa > Arthropoda > Insecta > Lepidoptera > Geometridae > Timandra > Timandra comae. The sequence goes on along the minus strand of OY292382.1, from coordinate 715,043 downwards.
CGTGGTTATTTGCTTACAAGCTTCGATATAAAAATCTAGGCATCTGCATTTAAACAAATTTACTTGATCTGAATTTAGATTTTCTGAACTACTTAGTAGTGTATTAGATGCAGCAGCACCATAGTATACGGCGTCAATATCCATACAATTTCTGGGATTCTTAAAATCAACATTTTCGATTGGAGTGCTAGTTAAATATTCTCTTTTTAAAAAACAATCAAAAATAGTTTTTAATGTTCCAGTTATTTTTTCATATAAATTATGAATTTTCGGATGTTCCGCTTGCATTTCTTTATTTAAATCGGTAAATAATGGTAATACAAAATCTAAAAATTCCAAAAATAATATCGTAGTTGGATCTTGGAGCTTCTGTAATATATGTTCTGCAGCTAAAAGATGATCATTGTTAGAGATTTGATCTATAAAAAATAATTTTAGAGCAGAGAGTTGTTCCAATATTCTTTTCACTGCTGCATGTACTGATAACCAGCGTGTTTGAGAGGGGTGGAGTATTTTATGTACTTTTAAGTCGCAAAACATTTGAAAGTTTTTAAACTCTGCCACTCTTTTTGGACTAGAAGAAAAGTAATTGTAAATGTCTCTTACAAGATCCTCTATAAAGCGTGGCAATTTGGTACAAGCATATGACGCGCAAAGATGAAACGAATGGCAGGCGCATTTAAGTATAAAAATGTTGGGAATTTCATTTTGCAGCAACGTTACAACAGAATTATTACGTCCCATCATTACGTTTGCCCCATCAGATGCAAAACCTATTAGATTATTTTTAAATGGAATATTATTGCTTCTAAAAAAGTTTACAATGTGTTCAAATAAGGTAGCTGCATTAGCTTCTTCTAATGGAATAAGAGCTAAAAAAGAATCTTTAATACGATTAGTTTTCGCATATCTCACAACTAAGCACAAGTGTTTGGTTGTACTAAGATCAGTGGACTCGTCAATAATATAAGCGAAAACTTAGTTTGCATTAGATCTTCACATAAATTATTGAAACTTTCTTTACCTATAATATGACCAATTATGTCATGAGTTTTGGTCGAAGAGCAGTTTATTTCTTTTGCTATTTTTGAATCAGGACAAACGGCTTGCATCAACTTCGGTAGGTGCTCCATAATAGTGAATGGTAGATTGTGTTCAGCAACAAATGAGGCTAATCTTATTTCACCTGAAATTAAAAATAAAGAATTAAAACTACGTAGGTATATCTAGTAGCGATTAGGGTATAATTAAATGCACTACTTCTATAAATCGATAAGTAGAAAACAAAATCATTTAAAAATGTAATAAACAACTAAAAACATTACCTTGCTTAACCAGTATATCAGATTTTTGAGTTTTGGTCACAGTAAATGAGGATATCTTCGGTTGTGATTTTATATTCTTTGATGATACTGAGTGTGCTTGCGAAGAACTATGTTTCTTTATAGCGTCTTTTCCTGATGTGATGTTGATATCTTTATTGCAACTCTTACAATAGGCATAGCTTCCGCCTTTACGGCTATCTTGCAGCCAACCTGGAAATTCTTCTTCCCATTCTTTTCTATAATATTGTAAATATTTTTTTCTTTTTACACTCGTACTTGTGCTTGGCTCCTCGTCAGACGACATTTTATTTAACTTAATTACTTATCTGATTTTGTAGGCACTCTTTAAGTTAGGTACTCTCTCTTTAAAGTTAAGAAAATTAATGAAAAAATAAAACCGAATTCCTGTTTAAATAGACTAGACAGGTAAATTCCTGAGCGAGAAGCCCCTTATAACATCGAATTGTAGGACACAAGGGTATTCCCCAAAATATATGAATTACATTCTGCACTAGTTCCATACTAATGAGGGCTTCCCCGTAACATTAAACATCCATGAAAAGGGTTGCCAGCTTAACCCTGGAAAGATAATCATATTGTGACGTACGTTAAAGATAATCATGCGTAAAATTGACGCATGTGTTTTATCGGTCTGTATATCGAGGTTTATTTATTAATTTGAATAGATATTACGTTTTATTATATTTACACTTACATACAAATAATAAATTCAACAAACAATTTATTTATGTTTACTTATTTATTAAAAAAAAACAAAAATTAAAAATTTCTTCTATAAAGTAACAAAACTTTTAAACATTCTCTCTTTTACAAAAATAAACTTATTTTGTACTTTAAAAACAGTCATTTTGTATTATACAATAAGTAATTAGCATATCTTATACATAATAGAAACAAATTATACTTATTAGTCAGTCAGAAACAACTTTGGCACATATCAATATTATGCTCTCGACAAATAACTTTTTTGCATTTTTTGCACGATGCATTTGCCTTTCGCCTTATTTTAGAGGGGCAGTAAGTACAGTAAGTACGTTTTTTCGTTACTGGCTCTTCAGTACTGTCTTCTGATGTACCAGGCACTTCATTTGGCAAAATATTAGAGATATTATCGCGCAAATATCTCTTCAAAGTAGGAGCTTCTAAACGCTTACGCATAAACGATGACGTCAGGCTCATGCTAAGGTTTTTCATAAAAATTTTGCGACTTTGAACCTTTTCTCCCTTGCTACTAACATTATGGCTGTATATAATAAAAGAATTTATGCAGGCAATGTTTATCATTCCGTACAATAATGCCATAGGCCACCTATTCGTCTTCCTACTGCAGGTCATCACAGAACACATTTGGTCTAGCGTGTCCACTCCGCCTTTAGTTTGATTATAATACATAATCATTTGCGGTTTACCGGTACTTTCGTTGATAGAAGCATCCTCATCACAAGATGATAATAAGTATACCATCTTAGCTGGCTTCGGTTTATAAGAGACGAGAGTAAGGGGTCCGTCAAAACAAAACATCGATGTCCCCACTGGCCTGGAGCGACTGTTTTTCAGTACTTCCGGTATCTCGCGTTTGTTTGATCGCACGGTTCCCACAATGGTTAACTTATACGGTTCTTGTAGTAAGTTTTTTGCCAAAGGGATTGAGGTGAACCAATTGTCACACGTAATATTACGACAACTACCGTGCACAGGCTTTGATAACTCCTTCACGTAGTATTCACCGAGTGGTACTCCGTTGGTGTTTGTTCCTCTTCCCAAATAAGGCATTCCATTTATCATATACTTTGTACCACTGTCACACATCATGAGGATTTTTATTCCATACTTACTTGGCTTGTTTGGAATATACATCCTAAACGGACACCGTCCTCTAAAGCCAAGTAACTGTTCATCTATGGTCAAATGAGCCCCTGGAGTGTAATTTTGTATGCACTGATGGATAAAGAGATCCCATATTTTTCTAACAGGAGTAAATACATCGTTTCCTCGAAGTGTGGGCCGTATACTTTTGTCATCCATTCTAAGACATCGTATCAAAAAATCAAAACGATCACGACTCATTACAGAGACGTACACCATTGACAAAGATCGATCAAAGAGGTCATCTGTGGACATGTGGTTATCTTTTCTCACTGCTGTCATTACCAGAATACCAAAGAAAGCATGGATTTCATCTTCATTCGTGTCACGAAATGTAGCACCTGTCATAGATTCCCGACGTTTCAATGATATCTCAGCATTTGTCCATTTTACAATTTCCGAAATTATCTCATCAGTAAAAAATAGTTTGAAGCATAAAAGTGGGTCATATATATTGCGGCACATACGCGTCGGGCCTCTTTGAGATCTGACAATGTTCAGTGCAGAGACTCGGCTACGCCTCGTGGACTTTGAAGTTGACCAACAATGTTTATTCTTACCTCTAATAGTCCTCTGTGGCAAGGTCAAGATCCTGTTAGAAGCCAATGAAGAACCTGGTTGTTCAATAATATTTTGTTCGTCTAATATTTCACTACCGCTTGACGTTGGCTGCACTTCATGTACCTCATCTATAAACGCTTCTTCTGTATCGCTCTGGACGTCATCTTCACTTACGTGATCTGATATTTCACTGTCAGAATCCTCACCAACAAGCTCGTCATCGCTTTGCAGAAGAGCAGAGACGATATGCTCATCGTCTAAAGGACTACCCATTTTATTATATATTAGTCACGATAGCTATAACAAGAAAACATATATATAATAAGTTATCACGTAAGTAGAACATGAAATAACAATATAATTATCGTATGAGTTAAAATCTTAAAAGTCACGTAAAAGATAATCATGCGTCATTTTGACTCACGCGGTCGTTATAATTCAAAATCAGTGACACTTACCGCATTGACAAGCACGCCTCACGGGAGCTCCAAGCGGCGACTGAGATGTCCTAAACGCACAGCGACGGATTCGCGCTATTTAGAAAGAGAGAGCAATATTTCGAGAATGCATGCGTCAATTTTACGCAGACTATCTTTCCAGGGTTAAAAGTGGGAAATCGGTAGAAAAATCGGGAGAATTTCTACAAATACTGTGAAATCGTAGATTTTTTTTTGTATTTCGGTATTTCGGTAGAACAGAGCCCATATCGGTAGAAATACCGAAAAATCGGTAGGTTCGAGACCACTGACTAAAACCTTTTAGTACTTTTTATTGTTTTTCAAAGTAATTACCACGTAGCTTTTTTGCCGTTTCAATATGCGGTGTACCGTATGTCTCGCTACACCCGGGCGACTAGCAATACGGCGAGTACTAGTGGAATGATCCTCTTCAACTTCTATCAGTACTTGACGGCCATCCACTGTTCTAGGCCTTCCTTCAGGATTTGGGACTCCAGGAATACGACCTTCTAAGTAGGCGTTATTGACTAGAAGAAAAATTCGGTGATCAGGATAGCGCTTATGATATGTACGTGCGGCTTGCCGAGCATTCCCATCACAGAGACCGTGAATAAAAAACATTTCTGCATATTCACGGGGAATGTACGTATAAGGCATTTTTTCAACTTCAAACGAGGTCTTATAGAAGCGCAGTTCGACATGGAGTAATATTCGTAGTGAGATCAAGATGTTTTATGAAGTTCAAGGTTTTTTTAAACATGTTTGTTTTTGTTTTTTACTAAACATCCGAGTCCCGGTAAAAATCTATTTCTGCTCATGTACAAGCCCAAATTAAATTGATACAAATACGACCTTGTATGGGGGTAGAGGGGTCATCATTAGAAGATTCTAAGGCAGAACTGGCCTCCGAGGTATCACTCGGAGATCGTCTTCCACGACTCATACCTGAAGGTCTCCACGTCTTCATCCCCAATATCATTTGGAGTTGTTTCTCGATTTGGTTCATATTCCGAGCCATGTGTAAGGCAACGCACAACTTGCTTAATGCATCGACTTGCCGTGCGTTGCGGCTAATGTTGCGTTATTCCCACTATACGTTGGTACGACCCAGTTGCAAAAAAAACTAAGTGCACACAAGTAAGTAAGTCCATATTGTATTGTGAGTCTAAAATCTGCTTTGTGGGGTCTCGCAAGCTTTTTAATTTCAATTTTTCATTTTTTTGACCTTTATTTTTAGTGGTATTTCTCTCGATCCACGCAAAGGGACAGCTAGGTCGTCACATAATTTATAAAAAGTTGATTTAGTCAAACGAAATTTTTTCGCTTAAGTTTTCGAGGCATTTTCTACACTCGCGAGCAGCTAAATCGACTCAAGCGTACAAAATGCACAAAGTATCCTTTTCTTCGTAAATGGCTGGAATTAAGGTATATAAAAGTATATATTTTCTAAAAGCCTGTTTTTTCAGCTTTAAAATAGTGCTTCTACTTTTTAAAACTGACAATTAATGTTTAAAATATTCTTATATTCGTGCACCCATCGAAAATTTGCTCTTTGACGTAGTCGGTAGTTGAGCGTCGCAACCCCCTATAAAACCCCTAGGTAACAGAGCACCCTTATCAGTCGCTAATCAAACGTTGACCTGATAACACCTCTGCAAGTTGCGATCTCCGAATAGAAAAAATAATGGATACTACACCAGAAGAAGCCGCTCAAGTTGTAGCATTGCTGCAAGAGGGCCTGAGCCAGCGAGAAGTCGCTCGCCGACTTAACCTCAGCCAGTCCGCGGTATCCAGAGTGTACAGAAGATTTCTGGCGACTGGCTCCTTCACCAGAAGGCCAAATACCAGTCGGCGTCGGCATACTTCCGAAACAGATGACCGATATATTGTATCGACGAGTCTCCGAAATCGACACTTAACTGGCGTTGCTGTCCAGCAGCAGCTAAGGGAAGTACGAGGAGTGGCTGTTAGTCAGTGGACAGTAAGAAGACGGTTAAGAGAAGCAAACCTGGTACCAAGGAGGCCTGCCAGAGGTCCTAAATTATCAGCATCTCACCGACAAGCGCGTCTTCAATTTGCTCGCGAACATTTGAATTGGAATGTGGAGCAATGGCGGTCAGTGCTGTTCACTGACGAGTGCAGAGCTTGTCTCCATGGAAGTGACAGAAGAGCTCGAGTTTACAGGCGTCCAGGAGAGCGCTTTGCACAGTGCTGTTTTGCTGAAACAGTTGCATACGGCGGTGGTTCTTGTATGATGTGGGCGGGCATATCGATAGAGGGAAAGACGGAGCTCGTTTTCATCCCTGGTGGAGGCCGAGGCGGCGGACTAACAGCCAACAGATACATTGAGGACATACTCCTAGGTCATGTCTTGCCTTACGGAGGCTCCATTGGGGATGATTTTATTTTAATGCACGATAATGCCCGCTGTCATACAGCAAGAGTCACTCGCCAGTACATGACGGACGTGGAAATCCAGACGATGGACTGGCCGGCGCTGAGTCCTGACCTCAACCCGATTGAGCACGTGTGGGACGAACTCAAACGAAGAGTTCGAGCACGAAATCCGGCGCCTGCGAACGTCACCGAACTGAAGACAGCGTTGGAAGAGGAGTGGGAGGGGCTTCCTCAAGAATTTATAAAAAAACTCATCAAATCGATGAAAAACCGTCTCCGAGACGTCATTAAGGCAAGAGGAGGAAACACAAAGTATTGATTTGTTAAATTTAATTTTTGTAATCTTTTATTTTTCATTTTAATTTCATTTTTGTTACTCCTAATTTTTTCCGGGTTTTGTATTTTTTCATTCAATGTAAAATAATTTGTAAACTAATAATCAGATTTAAAAAATAAAAACACTATTTTAAAGCTGAAAAAACAGGCTTTTAGGAAATATATACTTTTATATACTTAATTCTAGCCATTCACGAAAAATAGGATACTTTGTGCATTTTGTACGCTTGAGTCGATTTAGCTGCTCGCGAGTGTAGATAAATATCTCTCATGCCGCCTGAGCTACACTTCTTCATTATGTGCCCCATAATAAAACAATGAACAACATTTCAAATGCTAAGAAGGGTAAGTATGCTTAGGGGAGGAGCTTATGCTTAGGTATGGATTTTTACCATTAATTATTAATATGTTGTTTTTTATTACTGCATGGTGTCCATTTCTTCGAGTCTCGATTAGCATCTTTCTCTGAGTATAGTCTATAATTTCAGTGTTATCACAGATGTACGCGGTGTCGGCGGTTTCCGGTTCGTTTATTTCATTTAATCTAAAACCTTGGGGTTTAGTCGGGGGTGCTGTACGCATACTGACGTCCGTTGATATTTGGGGTGGTAATCTCTGTAATGGACGATAACCTAATGGTTGTTGACCTTGAGTAAAAGGCGTTAGCCAAATTGCTGCTGAACAACCTGGGCTCGATAACTAGAAGATTGGAATGGTGGTTTGTAGCCAAATTGTTGCTGAGGTTGGTTTAATTGGGGTTGGTAGCCAAATTGTTGCGGTCTATATCCGAATTCCCGGGGTTGAGATGCAGGCAATTTTATTTATCAAATTTTAACTGAGTCTGTGATTGCTGAGTGGTGGATGAACCATGCATGTTATGATTGGCATGAAGTGAAGAAAGGTTTAATTCCAAATTTCTCGATAAATTGATTAAGAGGCGAAGGCTTAGGCTGTCTTTGGGATTCTAACATTTTATTTCTCGAATTGTATTGGTACATGAAATTAACTTCTTAAGGTACGATTAATGCCTTTTCCAACGAATCACAATCCTTAAGACGTACAATACGGAGTAATTCCTCGGGTAAGTTGTACAAAAACACGTTCATCGAAGTGTGCTCATATATTATAATTTTACTACGACGCAAATTGGGGTCGTTTATTAAATTAACTTTAGTGATAAGTGTGCTTTTGATATGCTGTATGCTATTACAGAAATCTAAATAAGACTCGCCACTATTATTTTTTAATGTTTCTAACTCTATTGCAATGCATTCTTCTGAGCGAGGATCACCAAAATGTTGTTCCTTTTAAATCATCCCAAGTATCTAAGTCCTGTCGCTCACGAGAGCTGCCACTTTGCCTTCAACCTTCCATGCCATTTGAGAATAGATTCGTCGTCGGCTATCTCCTGAGAAGGCATGTACAGGCTGGAATTTTTCGTCTAGTTTTGTCCTGGCAAGTCTGTGTGTCATTGAAATGAATAAAGCTTTTTAGCAATAAAAATCTGTTGTACGAAATAATTTTAGCGAAGTATGGCATTGTCCCGAAACCATTGTATCCAAAATACTTCTCTTCTTCGGGCAAGGGGTAGACCTTGTAGCATATTAATTGCTAAAAAAAGCTTATCATTTCGTCAATGTCTGTGGGAACCCAACGGTTAGGCTGTGTCCCCAGTAAGCAAACTGTCAGCGGCCGACTGAGTGAGCCGCAAATTTGCAGCGAACTGAAATTTGAGTTAGCTGCAGACTCAAATCAATTTTCGTGCGTCGCAAGCAAACTGTTAAGAGTTAGCCGCTTATTTAGCCGACCGACTTAATTATCACTTTACTTTTGTTGTACGAAGGGAGTGGTTGTGTTGGTCACGATGGATATTTTTGAAGTAATTGGTATCTTAGAAGCGCTGAAAGAGGATAAAAGGAAGCACTGGGTTCACCCATTATACAAGAAAAGGTTGAGCATTGGACAATTTCACACTCTTTATCCAGAACTAAGGAAACATCCAGAAAAATTTTACGACTATTTCAATATGACTTCTCATACATTTGATGAATTGTTGAAATCTATAACCCAGTACATAGCTAAAAATAATATCACAAGAGATACATTATGTCCCGAAGAACGGCTTACTATAACTTTGAGGTAAGTAAATAATTAACGCTTTAGGATTTTAAAAAAATATGTTATTTTTATTGTAATACAAAGTCACTTTCGCATTTATAGTTTTTAATTTAACAATCACTTTTCAAAGTTACTGTATTATTAAATTGAATTAGGAACATATATGGTAACATTAAGTTGGTAACCTGTCATTCCTCATCTTCAGTGTGGTTTGAATCGCCTCGCAATATTGCTTCTATGTCTTCTATTTCCGCTGAAGAACCTGTAGAGCTATGTGATGGACTGTTTCGAGGGTAGTTTTGCACATTTGGTGTACTGCTGCTTCCACTCGCATAGCCATACTGATGTGGGTACTGGTAGGCATTCGTCCATCCAGTTTGCATCATACCACCGTCATAATTATTATGTACACTATATTTTATATTTTTAATAATTTTCATCACTTCGAACCGAAATTCAAAATTCTGTGTTGGGGACATTGTCTTCATTTCCGGTAAAATATTTAGTAGAAAGTTCATATCTGGATCGTTTTCTCTTTTTTTTTCCATCGAGTTAATTAGGGCTTCTTGAAACACAGTCATCTTTTTTGGTCTACTGACATTAACTACCGAGTCAGTAGAATCATTTTCATCTAAAATAGCGCTACTGTCGCTAGACGTCTCGGCGCTAATATTGCCAGATGTCTGGTTGCTAGCTCTAGAAACATTTAAAAACTGTAACATGTCCAAGTATGGTGTCTTGCGTTTTTTTGTTGCGCCACTTCCGCTTTTGACTGAGGAATCCTTATTTTTTTCTCTGGTGTGATAGTCGCGCAAACCCTTCCATTTTTTTTGTAGGTCTTTTACTGAAACAGAAATAATCGGTAGTTCAATATTCTTTCCAGATTCTTGTCAAGTGGACTAAGTTACAGAAAAATTGCACAAGAGTTTCTTGTTGGAAAATCGACGGTATCGAAAATAATAAGTGAAACTGCATGCATTATATGGGATATTTTACAGCCACAGGAAATGCCGGAACCTTCTGAAGAATTGTGGCTAGAAATAGCAAAACGATATTATAAAAAAACCAACTATCCTAATTGTATAGGATCTATCGATGGCAAGCATATCCGTATTAGAAAACCACCAAAAAGTGGGTCTAACTATTTTAATTATAAGAAGTTCTTCTCAATTGTTCTGTTAGCCGTAGCAGATGCAAACTGTTCTTTTATAGCTATTGATGTAGGTGCTTGCGGACGAAATGCTGACAGTAATATATTTAAAGAAAGTGGTTTTGGCAAAAAATTGGCGTGTGGGTCTCTGAAGATTCCTAACTCAACTAAATTGCCTAATTCAAATGGATTGCCCCAACCTTTCGTGTTTCTTGGAGATGAGGCATTTGGATTACAAAAGCATATCTTGAGGCCTTTTCCTAATAAAAGTTTAAATAAGGAAGAGCGAATTTACAATTATCGTCATAGTCGAGCTAGGAGATGCGTGGAATGTGCATTCGGCATCCTAACAAGCAAATGGAGAGTTCTGCATACACCGATCGCTACTAATGTGAATACAACCATCGCTATCGTAAAAGCCGTTTGTATTTTACATAATTTTGTCATAGCAAGAGAACAAGCACAATATGCACATATTTCGCGACGTACCTCAACAACTCTTACAAGTTCAAGGAGCCAAATTATTACTGTATCAAATTCTGGAAAAACAACAAGAGAAAACTTTAAAAACTATTTTCTTAACGAAGGAAAGCTATCCTGGCAAGAGAAATATTTGTAAGTTGTAGCTACAGGAAGAAATAGTGTAACGGAGTGTGTAAAGCCGTAAATACTATGTAAATTATGATACTTTGTTTTATGTAGTGAGTGATACAAGTATATTGTTGAATAAATAATAAATTCATTAGAATGGAACTTACTTCTTTTTTGTTTAGTGTTTTCTTCTAAGTTTTGCCAATCATCGTATATAATTTCAGCGACTTCATTCCAATTGCTCTGCTTTAATACTCTGTTGCTGTATTCTTCACTCGACATGTTCCATATGCATGGTCTATTCTGTATTTCACTAATGAACCTTTCCGTATCAAAGGACATCTTGGATTTTCAGTGATGTGTGTGTGCGTTGAGATTAGTTAGGTGCGATGCAAAAAAACACGTCCTAACACGATGATAGCTTTTTTCCAACTATCCGAATAATCAGTTTGAGTCACTACGCCCGGCGAACAACCAATCGCCGCCGCCGACTGGAACCGGTTTTGGTGGGAGTCGGCCGCTCACTAAGATAGTCGGCGCGCGTAACGCTGCAAACTGCGTACAGTGAGCGCAAAACTAGCAAACTGTGAACACTCCATTTGAAATATATGGAAGGGCGTACTAAACCGATACGCCGCTAACTCAGTCGGCCGCTGACAGTTTGCTTACTGGGGACACAGCCTTATATCGAGTATGCGGAGTTGCTGTTAGTGCTCTTGGGTCGCCTAAGGGCGCTTTTAGTGTCACGCGGATTTGCTCACGCACGCGGGATTGGACCGCATGCGTAAAATTTCACGCTGCGGATCATACGCAGCATGAGTTTCAGTTTTCTACGGGCTGCGTAACGGTATAGACGTGTTCAAAAATGATCAATGTCAGAAGAATATCTGTCGCTTACATACTTTACAAACGACGAAACAAGAAGACAAGAGTACATGTTGATCCCTTTCTTGAAAATAGGCTTCTTGCTGGGGCGTTTGTTACACACTTTGGAAAACTACAAAATAATGAACGTAAATTTAAAAATTACTTTCGAATGTCCATTCGTTCTTTTGATGAACTGTTGTGTAAAATTGAGAATAAGCTACAAAAAAGCAGTTTACGAAGGATTACAATACAACCGATTGAGAGGCTCGCTATTACATTAAGGTAAGTTTAAAATTTTAAATATTTAATTTCCTGCTATGATTTAGTGGAAAGGGATTTGAACAGGTAGGATAAACGTACCAATCCCAAACCAGTAAAGGACTTTTTTGACTTCAAATTACTGTCATGTGTAAATTTACATGTGCAAAAAAAAAATTTTGTCATGTACTCTGGTCAACTGCAAAAATGTTAAACAAAAATCAAATCAATGATTTTTTCGGTAGTTGACCATCGTGGTCAACTATTGAGACATCATACAACACATGTTCTAGTAATTATCCAGTCTAAATAAACGGTATAATAATGATTTTTTGTTTGAAATATCGTAAAGTAACGCGTCATTGGTTATTAATTGTTGAAATTTCATAAAATAAGATTATTTCACTCATAAAATGTCACCATTAAAGTGGAATCATTCCTACCTTTCATCACACGCTACTTATTATAATATAGATAAAAGTTATAGGTTTGCACATGACAGTAATTTAAAGTCAAAAAAAGTCCTTAATTGGTTTGGGATTGGTACGTTCAACCTACATACACAATCCTTTTTTTTATCTGATAAAGTACACATGGCCACAGATCAAGTTACCCAAAACCAGCATAAATGGAACTCGCGCCTTGCGTATTATCATACTTAGGTAACCCGTCGGAGTCCCGCTTATACTGGATTTGAGTAACTTGATCTGTGCCGTGTGTACAACCGCACTCATATGACTAAACAAACAATTAGAGAGAAACTGGAGAAAAAAAGTTAATCGTACTCATTTTAATAAAAAGAGTTTTATTCATAAATTAAAAAATCAAATTTTACATCATTCATTTCTTTGTAAATTTGTATCCTGAGCGTTGACATTTCTTTCGCCTGTAGATGATGTTGTTGCTGGGGTATAAATTACGTCATAAGACGTGATATTAAACAAGCCGCTTTCAGTCGAAATAAGAGTTTCATTGTCATTCACTGCAGCAGAACTAATAGCATTGTCGTTAAGACTCGAAGTATCCTGGATTATACTATTGGTTTGGTAATCTTGATTTATCGGTGACAAACTGTCAAGCTCAGTAAAAGCACTAGAACTTGTTGTAGGTATGGGACTGTAGTATGCAGGTTGTGTTTGACTTTCCATTTCCATAACTATATTTAACACTTTTGTTCTGAACATTAGTTTTTGATATCTAGTGAATCTTTTTAATGAAGGCTGCAGAGACTGAAAGAAAGCCAAATCCTCACTTTCTAGCTCCAGTTGATTAGACTTTAAGCATTCTAATAACTGTGCCTCAAATTCAGATGGTGCTTGCTTTTTAGATTTTACTTGTTTTTGTTTTGATGTTGGGTGAGAACTTTCTTGACGTGAAGTATCTGGTTGCGTGGACTCATTACGTGTTTCTAAATTACGTTGTGATGTTAGTTGAGAACTTTCTTGACGTGAAGTACCTGGTTGCGTGGACTCATTAGGTGTTTCTAAATTACTTTGTTCAGACATTTCTTCACAGAGTGACTCTTCTCCAGCAGTTTCCGTTGTACTGTCTAAGAAAGTCAAAATGTCATAGTAAGAATATTTCTTCTTCTTCTTACTCCCAGAGCCGGATGGCTGATTTTTTTCAGATATCTTGTCTTTCTGGTAAGTGTCCCTTGCTGTTCGCCAGCGTTGTTGTATTTTCTTGTCTGAAATGACAAAATATAATAAGTAAGTGGCAAAAGTACACACAGTTTCAGATCAAGTTACCCAAAACCAGTACCAATAAACGGAACTTGCTAGGGCCTCGCCGGGCGGCGAGTCGTCTACGATAATAAACAACGCATGAGTCCTGTTTATACTGGTTTTGGGAAGCTTGATCTGTGGCCGTGTGTACAAATCTGATATTAGTTGGAAATTTAACTGCATTCGATTAAAGGCCCTCCTTAATTCACACATGTTGTCAACTTTACACTGTCTCATGAAGCATTAGATAAATCAAGCAATATATATATACCTATACAGAGTGGAAAAATAAGGCCGCAGTTGAAGGAAAAGTACCCATAATATTGATGATGGCAAATTTTACTGAATGGAAATAATTCATTTTTTACAAAAATAATTAGAACTTCATTTAAGGATTTTTGGAAAAACACCGGATTGAATCGGGAAATTTGTTTATTTGTTACAGTAAAATTTGCCATCATCAAAATTAAGGTGAAAACTTCCGGAAGTCACTAGCGCTGTAAGTTTTTAATTGTTTTAACAAAAATTTTCTTTATTTGCATCTGTCAACCTTCATGAAGGAGGACTTCTGGCCGCAGGGTGTCGTGTTTCGGAAGTTCCGAGGGCGGCTGCCCGCTGACACCGTGCACACGTCGGCGACATTACGTGTGAAATAATTAAAATAGTTTTTGTATATAAAATAATATGTATGTTAGTCTGTAAGGTATATATCTATGGGCCTCTGTTTACATTACCATCTTGTAATGTAAATATTGCCTGAAATAAACGATATTTTATTATATTATATATATTTATTAGATTCCTTTCATTTGCCGGAAATTTTACCATAGGGGTTAATTTATACAAAGAAGATTTCTTATAAAATATTTACAGCATAGTTATGTGTCTCAAATCTGCTAAAAGTGGCCACTTTTAGCAGATATGAGATACATAACTATACTTCGAACTTTTCATATGAAATCATAACTGCATAAATACCCCCCTATGATAACATTTTCGGCAAATCATAGAAATCTAACGTAGCTATAGTACTGTAGTTAAAACGAATTAAAAACTTCTAGCGCTAGCTACTTCCGTGCCCTTTCACCTTAAGGGTATTTATTTTTCTTCTGAAGTAAAATTCGAGCGGTGCATGCTGTCTTATGTCTGATGTCAGCATTATTAATATATTATGTTATCATATTATTAATATATTGTTTTTGTTTTCAGATATTTGGCAACTGGTAATACATTCACTGATCTACACTATTCCTATGTGATTGGAATTGCAACAATTAGCGAAATAGTAAGACAAGTTTGTTACATAATATGGATTGAACTAAAGTCTGAATGTATTCCACAGCTTAATGGGATCAAATGGAAAGAAATCGCAGAGGGATTTCTCACATATACAAATTTTCCTAATTGCTTGGGTGCTATTGATGGAAAACATATAAGAGTGATTCGGCCGCCGCACAGTGGATCACTATATTTTAATTATAAGAAATATTATTCTGTAGTGCTCCTCGCAATGTGTGATGCTGATTATAATTTTACATATATTAATGTTGGTACCAGTGGAAGCAACGCCGATTCAACCATCTTTAGAAGGAGTCAATTGTATACGAAACTGGAAAGTAACACGTTGGGTATCCCTGACCCGCAAGAGTTGCCTATTATTTGCCCCGAAGTAGCTTATCCATCTAGTGTAAGAGCAAAGTTGCCGTTCGTGATAGTGGGAGATGAGGCATTTGGTTTATCATCACATGTGATGCGGCCTTATGCTCGTGATAATTTACCTTACAAAAAGAAAATATTTAATTACCGTCTGTCCAGAGCTAGAAGGTACATAGAATGCACTTTTGGAATTATGTCAAATAAATTTAGAATATTTCACAGATCCATGACTGTCAAGTTAGATCTAGCACAATTAATAGTCAAGACGGCATGTGTACTTCACAATTTCATAAGGAAACGGGATGGCTACATGGTCAGCCATACATTTGTCACAAATGGTTTTACGGGACCACTACCCAGGCAGCAGACTGAAAGTAGTAATACGTCGGCAAGTAATATCAGAGATATTTTTGCAGATTACTTTATCAATGAAGGAAAAGTCTCCTGGCAACACCGATATATAATTAATTAACTAAACTCAAAAGGTTTTAGAAGGTTTTTGATGTTATTTGTGAATTAAATAATTATGCTTATATTAATAAAGTAATGATGCTTGTATAAATAAAATAATGAACCAAACACATACCCGCCACTTTTCTTTCCTCTTCGCTCAAATTTTCGTAGTTAGGTGCCAATTCCTTCAAAATATCTCTCCATGCAGCCTCCCTCGCGTCCCTGTTTTTGTATAATTCATTGCGTTTATCCCACAAAACGGGCCGCAGATGAACTTCAATGATTACTCGTTCTGTATCGATTTTCATTTCGGTAGTACAATACGGCGCGTGCGCCCCGCTCGACTCTAAAATGGGCACTGAAGTTGTAGGCAGCGCTTACGCATGCGGATACCCCGCACCGGGGTGACGCCCCGCACAGCGCCCCGCGTCCCGCGTGCGTTTATCACGCTTTACAATAGATACCTATATGAAATTGTTCTTTGCGGATGCTACGCATGCGGGCCAATCCCGCGTGCGTGAGCAAATCCGCGTGACACTAAAAGCGCCCTAAGTCCGATGCGAGACACGTCATCAATATCCGACTCGTTCAATTGCACACCGATTTTTTGTGATGCCTTCACACTCCGGCACTCCCATTATCCCTACTTCATTTTTCAATGACGGCTGTTCCTGGGTGTTAAGTTGGCTTATTGCCAGTTGGTACACTTATGGTTATGTCAATTATTCACCCATTGTTTTTAAGTAGAAATGGACTGTCGAGGAAAAAACTTAAATACCAAAATTGAGTGTTAATAAGGTTTATTTTTAAATCGAAAAGTACGTTGGATTTTAAAATAAGAAGTAAATAGTGGATTAAAAATTAAAATAATAAAATCCTCATTATGTATTAGTCTTATACAATTCACTTGGTTATAGGTTTTTCCAAACATTCTCTCACCACTGTTATGAAAAAAAGTTAAAACTTACATCGAAATGATCTTCACAGAAATACATGTTGGAACCCGAAGCTATATGAATGTCCCGTGTTGCAAGCTGGTGTAGCCACTTGTTACTCATTTGTTCCTTTCGAGGGTCATGTACAATAGTTTATCCTGTGTTTTGATTGTTGGACTTTCACACTATGTACTATAGAGTAATTATAAAACTTGTGATCCATTTTGTTAGACAATTTGTAAAAACTTGTTAATCACCTAACCAAACAGTACTTTGTTTGTAACCTGTGACGTAACACGAGTCGCCATGACAGTTTGACGCGTTTTGTTGAGGTAATGTCGAATAGTTCTTAAAAATACAAAATATGTTCAGTTATTATTTTACTGGAATATTAATATTTCGGTTAAATATTTAATAAATAAGGCACAATATGAATTAGTTTGTCAAAATTATTTAACTACCCTATAATAATATTAACTTTGACATCGTTTGTCATTGGTTTTTGGTCTCCATTTTTTCTCTCTCGTTTCTTTTCGCTCTTTACATAATTAGAGTTGGACATATAACTCCCAGATAAGGGGTTGTGCTGAACGCCTGGCAGTGGAACACTCACTTCTCGACCTAACAGACTAGAAAGCCGTTCTTGCAACGGCATTAATATTAGAGCAGGCTTCCTCCCCCCCACCTTTTATTAACTTTTTGATCCAAGTCTTATTCTTACAAAGAATGGAAACCATTCTTACCTGTGGCTGGCTCTATACGCCTTGTCAGTTTTGATTTTTCTTAATAATTTCGATTTGTACTCATTGAAGTACTGGAAAAATCATTGAAATTTATACCAACGATTGACAACACTGAAAAAGCACAAAGAATATTTAACTAATAAATAAATAAACGCCATTTGTCGGTCTTTGTGACACTCAGACGAGATGCAGTCGAGGGTTTCAGAACACTCTGCCCAGAGGCGCTTCATCTGAATTCTTATTTACATTTTTTATTTAATACTTTATTATTTTTTTATTCTTTATTTTTATTTTTACTATATTAATACTGCAACGCCCTATGGCCACTTCTGGATGGTCCTCCATGAGTGATATCAGAGCGTTAAGTTGCTGGACGCTTGCTGGAGTCATTGACCTTTGACCTCGGGTCTCTCCAAAAGGTCGAAATAAAAAATACGTTTTATTTTTCTTATTTCTGATTGTTAAATAAGCAGCTTTTCCTTCTTTGAATGTCGAAGCTTTGATGTTGGATTGCCCTGCGGAGCGAGGTCCTGTATCTATTTTGTGACATGAAGCTCTCTACACCGCTTTTCCACGCGGTGCTCAGCAGATTGTACTGCTGCTGTCCATCGCTCTTGCATCTCTTTAATTTTCTTGTCGCTGAGACGACATCTTGGCTCTGGGGCTGTTGGTGGTGGGTAGGTGCCAGGGTCCAGGGTCCAGCAGAGGCTCCTGGTCTTTATTTTCTTCACTACTATCAAATAGGGAAGCCTCATACAGTTCATGGCAATGGGAAGGTATATCTTTAGTCAGGTAATCCATTACCAGGTTAAATAGTAGGGGACTAAGAGCAGATCCCTGATGGACGCCCACTTTGGCCTCAAAAGCTTCACTCACGCCTGCTAGGCTTCGAATTCACGTGTTGGCATCTGCATCCTTTTGTAGAATAACCAACAGCATATGGACCAAGAGCCCGCGAGTGCCTGACCTTCGTTATTTTATTCGACATACTTCGGTAATTGATCTCCTTCAAACCATTTGTTGATGCGTTTTAATAAATATTACGATATTCGATTTGTTACAATTGTTAAAGAGAAGAGAGGGATGTGTAATGTACACGTCGGTCGTGCTCGTGAAGCGCCTCAGTGTTTTCTGACTCTGCTGTCATAAGCCTCGCTTGGACGTCTTGGAGTGCTGATTCTGAGAGGAAACCGTTATTATCTACACCATTATTAAATACGAAAGTGTGTTTGTTTGTCCGATTTTCACGTCAAAACGGAACGTCGTCGTAGCGGTATGAGAATTGGAGTGGAGACAGTTTGGAGAGTAAAAATAAGCTACATTTTATACAGATGGCACCACATTGTACTTCAATTCACAGCTAGTTAGTATATAAGACATTTGTAAGTAGGAATGATATGATAGGAATGATTGGGAGATAACAAATGAAAAACGTTTATCGAGATAGCAATCACATAATATTATTATTAAACATTTTGTGTAGCATTGAAAATAGCTGAGTTAACATTGAAATGAGGAAAAATCAATTACAAATTTTCTATTGTATGATAATCTTTAAAACATTTGCCGAGACAAAGAAATACATTGCATTTAGTACATTTGCTGTTTACTTCTGTGCGTTTTTTAGTTTTCAAACATCGAACACAGCGGCCTCTTGTGAATCGTACTTTGGAATTACTGGTACGTGCCGTTGATTCAGTATGCCCTGGCCAATGGTCAATACGATCCAATCGTGCAGAATCGATTGGATTCTCATGAGTGGTTGTAGTGCGGTACGATATGTTCAGCTGTTCGGCGAGTTCCGCCGCTAAAGCGAAACGAAATTGCCTGTGGTTGTAGGATTTTCTGTTAGAACTGCAAGAGTTGGCTCTATGGATGATATAGCTATTCAAAATACTGATGTTTATTAGCCTTCTGAACTGTTTAAGATACCATTTAAGACCTCGTTTCCTTTCAATAGGGTACATGGATAGCAACTGATCTTTTAAATCGATCCCGCCCATTATTTTGTTATAAGTATGGACAGCGAGAGGCTTTTGATAAGTTTCACCAGCTCTAGTTCCAGTCGCTGTATCTTTATTATGAAAAGTTGATATCATTGTTACTAATCTAACGTCTTTCCATCCTAGTACAGTGACATCCCCACAATGAAATCCTATTAGATCGCCACGCTGCATCCGTCTGTCATTTAGATCTTTAATTCCCGGAGGATTATCTACCCTACGACGATTAAGAGTGCCGACAACATCCGTTTTTCTTGTTTTCAAGAATCTACTTAATTTGACGCTGTTATAAAAGTTGTCCATTGCTAGTAAGTGACCCTTGTCGAGGTACCCTTCCATCAACTTCAGGACAACTTTTGCAGTAGATTGACAAAATACGTGTAAAGGTGAGGACTGAACTACCGTCTTACCTGTGTATACAATAAATTTTAGGAGATATCCTGTGGTTGATTCACATAATTCGTATGTCTTTATTCCAAATCTTGCCACTTTAGATCGTATACATTGTATCCAGGATAATCGACCCTTCCAAAGTAGTAAGGATTCGTCAATGCTTATTGCCCTTTGTGGTGTGTATAACTCTTGGAATTTTTTATTACAGTGTTCTATAATTGGGACAATTTTCGCACACTTTCGCAGATCGCCATGTACATTTTGAGGTATGTTATTGTTATCAATGAAATGCAGATATTTCATTAGATTGAAATATCGATTTTTGGCCATTAATTTTCTGAATGTTGGCATTCCCAACACACCAGAAGACCAATATTCGTCTGCTCGGCTTCTAACACAAAGACCCATATATATAAAAATGGCAAACAACCGATAAAGCTCTTCTACGGATGTCTCAAACCACTGGTTCATTCTTGAATTAGAAGGAATACCAGTTTCCGAAGTTTGCGCTATTATTTGCCAGGCGTATTCGTTAGTTTCTTTAACGATTAAGTTCATTATTGACTCATCCCAAATTTGAGTAAATATTTTAAACGGATTTGTTTCCCGTATATTAGGTCCAGATTGCTCAGTATAAATTTCTTCCTGTCCAGTAAAACTTCTGAAATCATCCGACCAATTATATTCTTCTGGGTTTGTTTCTTCTTCATCTTCCTGAGAGAGGAACTCGCCAACACTCTCGTTGCCATCTTCAAGAATCGCGCGGAGCATTTCTTCAGACATTTCCTCATTTTCATTTTCACTGTCGTCACATTCACTCCCAGAATCTACAGCAAGAGCATTCATAAGATCCAGAGGAAACACACTGGATACTACATTTTCTTCTGCATCTTCAAAGTCCTGAAAAAGACCGAAATTCTGTTCATTGACTATTTTGTATTTAATAGCTTATAAATGTTTTTTGGTAAATAAATGTTTAATATTCATACATCATCAGAATCTTCAAAGTTTAATCTTCTTCTTCTTCTATTTGAAGAGCTGGTAGAAGCTTGACCTAGACCTGAAGTATTTGGTTCTGGTGCCATTAAAGTAGGCATTGCGTCAGTAGATTCCTCAGTTACCACTGAGATGTTGACAGAAGGATCAGTTTCAACTTCCATGACAGTGGATAGTAAATCAGACGTTGACGGGCACCAAGGCTGTAAATAAAAAAAACCACTAAAATAATAATGCAAACAAATAAACTCAGGTCAGATTGTAGGTAAGCGTGCGGCCAAATATTATGCAGGACTAGACTAGCTAAACCGATATAAGTTATCCTGTCTTAATTAAACAACTAACAGTTATGTTAAATGTTGCAAGGTTGCAAAAATCAGCTGTAATCCGTGTGCTGAGGTCAATAACCCTAAGATTTTAGTAGTCTCTGAAGAATAGTACTGCAATCTTAGGGTAATTGACCTCTGCGCTCGGATAACACAGATTTTTGCAATTATCTTATTGCAATATTTTCGAAAAAATATTCGCAATTCCAAAAGTCGTAATAACAAAAGTTGTTCCTTGGGATGTCAGCAAGCTCTGATGCGCTTTTATTTACCAATAACCCTGTATACACACAAGAATAGATAGGAATACATACATGCAATGTCCCTGACTGCGTCCTTTCAATCAGAACTCGCTCATCTGGCACAACATGTAGACTGCCATGTGGTGACATTTCGACAACCATCCCAGATATTAATGCCTGATGAACTCGAGGCGGGGATGTGTTACAATCCGAATCCATCATAATGCTCTCTAAAAATATAACGTAAATAGTAAGTAAAAGGTTCTCTCAAAAAAAAAACGACATTTTTTACATAGCGTAGATCTACGCTTTGGCGTGATTCTCCCGGCATTGTTTTTGAACATCCTGTAAACGCATAAATCTATACTCTGTTGTCGAAGCTATTTCTTATTCTATTCATTACAAATTACCACTTGAAATAAGAATACGTTGTGAAATTCCCTACAGAATGGTATAAATAAAGAATTAATTGTGAAACAAGAACTACAAAAACAATAAGGCAGTTACCGTGAGGAACTTACCTAGTCACTTGTTTATCGAAAAAAAACTATGAAAGCATTTTATCTGAGTGATTATTTTTCACTAGTTTGGTTATAAATACATCAAAGAAAGTGAAAAAACTTACCTAATCGCTTTATTCTCACAAATAACACGACTTTTTTCAATATTATAGTAAAATAACGCGCGAGAAGTGAACGTTGAAGGCGATTGATTCGTATGATTTTTTCCGGTTTTCAAACAGCCAATGAGGTTGCGCGACGAATAGAAGTTGTTCATTCATTCAAAAACTTCTCATACAAACGATAATAACCTTTAAAAACAGTCAAATATAGACAAAAAAACTGAAATTTCCTTGCACGTCAAGAGAGCGCATATCTCAGCTCTGGCACACAGAGGGTACAAAAGTAGTTGCAGAGATCTACGTTTTGGCATAAGACCGGTTAATGTAATTTTTTTGAGGTACTCCGGGAACAATAATTTCAGAGGTCAGGTTACGTCTGGATTTTGCGGCTCTGACGACCTTGTCTTTCTGATTACATCGAAATGATCTTCACAAAAATATATTTTGGAATCCGAAGCTATATGAAAGCTGGTGTAGCCACTTGTTGCTCATTTGTTCCTTTCGAGGCTCATGTACAATAGTTTATCCTGTGTTTTGATTGTTGGACTTTCACACTATGTACTATAGAGTATTTATAAAACTTGTGATCCATTTTATTAGACAATTTGTAAAAACTTGTTAATCACCTAACCAAACAGTACTTTGTTTGTAACCTGTGACGTAACTATAGTTGTAAAAAACCCGTTAGCTACGGTTAATTAACCAAATTTTTGGTTAGCTACCAATAAAATGCGGTTATTAACGGTTAATTATCCGACTGCGACAACGAAAAAGGATGTATAATCTATTGGTTAGCTACCAATAAAATGCTGTTATTAACGGTTAATTATCCGGCTGCGACGAAAAAGGATGCTTAATCTGCATATCCGATGGATAAAAAAATCACAGGAACTTTGAAATCACAATAACTTTTATAAATATTTTTTATTTTTATACAATTTTTAATACTATTTTTTTAAAACTTCTATTTTTTTTTTATAATGAAGCAAGCATCATCGCGTAACTCGCGAGTCGCGCGCGCGCGGTACATATACACATTTCAAGCCGCTAGCGGCATCTAGCGGTGGTTTTTTAAAATGCGGTTAATTAACCGTTAAAAACGGTTAATTAACGAAAAATGCATTTTTAACCGCTTGGTTAAAATCGTTAATAACCGGCTTTACATCTATAGACGTAACACGAGTCGCCATGACAGTTTGACGCGTTTTGTTGAGGTAATGTCGAATAGTTTTTAAAAATACAAAATAAAATATGTAACAGTTATTATTTTACTGAAATATTAATATTTCGGTTAAATGAGGCCATATGGCACCCTATTAATTCGTTTTTCAAAATTAGTCAACTACCGTGGGTCACCCACTTCTCGACCTAAAAGACTAGAAAGCCGTTCTTGCAACGGCGTTAATATTAGAGCAAGCTTAGTAGATTGGAATGGTGGTTTGTAGGCAAATTGTTGCTGAGGTTGGTTTAATTGGGGTCGGTAGCCAAATTGTTGCGGTCTATATCCAAATTGCTGGGGTTGAGACGCAGACAATTTAATTTATCAAATTTAAACTGAGTCTGTGGTTGCTGAGTGGTGGATGGACCATGCATATTATGATTGGCATTTCCGAATTTAAAATTTGGTGGGTTTGAAGTGAAGAAAGGTTCATTCCAAATTTCTCGACAAATGTTGCTTTTGATTAAGAGGCGAAGTCTTAGGCTGTCTTTGGGATTTTAACATTTCGTTTCTCGAATTGTATTGGTACATGAAATTATCTTCTTCAAGTACGATTAATGCCTTTTCCAACGAATCACAATCCTTAAGACGTACAACACGGAGTAATTCCTCGGGTAAGTTGTACAAAAACACGTTCATCGAAGTGTGCTCATATATTATAATTTTACTACGACGCAAATTGGGGTCGTTTATTAAATTAACTTTAGTGATAAGTGTGCTTTTGATATGCTGTATGCTATTACAGAAATCTAAATAAGACTCGCCACTATTATTTTTTAATGTTTCTAACTCTATTGCAATGCATTCTTCTGAGCGAGGATCACCAAAATGTTGTTCCTTTTAAATCATCCCAAGTATCTAAGTCCTGTCGCTCACGAGAGCTGCCACTTTGCCTTCAACCTCCCATGCCATTTGAGAATAGATTCGTCGTCGGCTATCTCCTGAGAAGGCATGTACAGGCTGGAATTTTTCGTCTAGTTTTGTCCTGGCAAGTCTGTGTGTCATTGAAATGAATAAAGCTTTTTAGCAATAAAAATCTGTTGTACGAAATAATTTTAGCGAAGTATGGCATTGTCCCGAAACCATTGTATCCAAAATACTTCTCTTCTTCGGGCAAGGGGTAGACCTTGTAGCATATTAATTGCTAAAAAAAGCTTATCATTTCGTCAATGTCTGTGGGAACCCAACGGTTATATCGAGTATGCGGAGTTGCTGTTAGTGCTCTTGGGTCGCCTAAGTCCGATGCGAGACACGTCATCAATATCCGACTCGTTCAATTGCACACCGATTTTTTGTGATGCCTTCACACTCCGGCACTCCCATTATCTCTACTTCATTTTTCAATGACGGCTGTTCCTGGGTGTTAAGTTGGCTTATTGCCAGTTGGTACACTTATGGTTATGTCAATTATTCACCCTTTGTTTTGAAGTAGAAATGGACTGTCGAAGAAAAAAGTGAAATACAGTTTATTTTTAAATCGAAAAGTACGTTGAATTTTAAAATAAGAAGTAAATAGTGGATTATAAATAAAAATAATAAAATCCACATTATGTATCAGTCTTATACAATTCACTTAGTAATAAGTTTTTCCAAACATTCTCTCACCACTGTTATGAAAAAAAGTTAAAACTTACATCGAAATGATCTTCACAGAAATACATGTTGGAATCCGAAGCTATATGAATGTCCCGTGTTGCAAGCTGGTGTAGCCACTTGTTACTCATTTGTTCCTTTCGAGGCTCATGTACAATAGTTTATCCTGTGTTAAAAATACAAAATAAAATATGTTACAGTTATTATTTTACTGAAATATTAATATTTCGGTTAAAGGAGGCCATAAGGCACCCTATGAATTAGTTTTTCAAAATTAGTCAACTACCCTATAATAATATTAACTTTGACTTAGCTTTGTCATCGTTCGTCGTTGGTTTTTGGTCTCCATTTTTTTCTCTCGTTTCTTTTCGCTCTTTACATAATTAGAGTTGGACATACAACTCCCAGATAAGGGGTTGTGCTGAACGCCTGGCAGTGGAACACCCACTTCTCGACCTAACAGACTAGAAAGGCGTTCTTGCGACGGCATTAATATTAGAGCAGGCTTTGCCCCCCCCTTTATTTACTTTTTGATCCAAGTCTTATTCTTACAAAGAATGGAAACCATTCTTACCTGTGGCTGCTCTATACGCCTTGTCAGTTTTGATTTTTCTTAATAATTCGATTCGATAAATCGATTTGTACTCATTGAAGTAATAGGCGGGCGGTAGCCAGATTGCTGCTGAACAACCTGGGGTCGATAACTAGTAGATTGGAGTGGTGGTTTGTAGCCAAATTGTTGCTGAGGTTGGTTTAATTGGGGTCGGTAGCCAAATTGTTGCGGTCTATATCCGAATTGCTGGGGTTTTTAATTTAATTTCTCTATTTGGAATACCAAATTTAAACTGAGTCTGTGGTTGCTGAGTGGTGGATGGACCATGCATGTTATGATTGGCATTTCCGAATTTAAAATTTGGTGGGTTTGAAGTTAAAAAAGGTTTCATTCCAAATTTCTCG
Source organism: Timandra comae (assembly GCA_958496195.1). Taxonomy (NCBI): domain Eukaryota; kingdom Metazoa; phylum Arthropoda; class Insecta; order Lepidoptera; family Geometridae; genus Timandra; species Timandra comae. Next base: position 689,233 of record OY292382.1, on the reverse strand, counting down.
ACAAATGGGTTTTGATTAAGAGGCGAAGGCTTAGGCTGTCTTTGGGATTTTAACATTTTGTTTCTCGAATTGACGGGTTGGCTCGCCAGGCGCTGATATCGTGCGGCGAGTTCGCGCCGCCTGCAGCAGCTCGTCCCGAAGACGCCGGCGCGCCAGCCGCACCACGAGGCGGCGCGGACGCCGAGCGCCCGGCGCGCCGTCCGCGGGCGGCGGCCCCACGCGCTCGGCGAACACCACGTCGCGCTCGTCCAGCGCCACGCCCAGCCGCGTCGCCAGCACCTGCACGGCGTGCACCGCGCTCTCGCCGCGCTCCTCCGGCAGCTCGCCGATGTCCAGGTCGGACAGCATCGCTTCCTGGTCTCGGTCGTTGAGCTCCAGTCGTAAAGCTTCTACGGTCTGCTCGAGTTCCGCGGTGTTGATGATGGCAGGCTCCCTCGTCTCGACTGCCTCGAGCCTGCGTTCGAGCCCGTCCAAGCGCTCCGAGACGCCGGCCAAGGACACCTTGAGATCGGACATCTCCTTTCTGAACTCTCGGATCTCGGCCATCCACTCCCGTATCTCGTCATACATCCCTGTGAAGTCACCCGGGACTTGAGAGGAGATGGTGGAGGCCTTATGCGGAGGTGATTGTGTCCGAGGCTCACCAAGCGGCTTTACCGGCGTGCTGCTGTTGTCTCCTTTGCGAGTCTTGTTTTTACAGCAAGGGCATACCCAGTCCTTGTTAACCACGGCCGAGTCGGATAATGATATGCACCCCTTGTGGTATGATAACGGGCATACACTACATTGGGCTGCGGTTGTTGGAGAAATAAATTTACCACATCCGGAACACTTGGCCATACTGGAGGTGTAAAATGCCAAAAATCGAGGAAGAAGTGTCAATGTCAAGAAAAAATAAACTTCAAATGACACTGTCAACTCTTGACATAAAAATGTCAATAACAAAGACTTGTTTGTTTTGTACCTTAAGCTTACTACCCTCTCAGAGCAGAAATAGCACTAACTAAGTACACTTTTCTATTAATTTAAAGCACTTAGATCACATAAAACGTTATAATAACAATACACGAGTGAACTTTACACAACAGTTTCAGGATTCTTTGGCGCGATGTGACAAAAACGTAAGTTTTAACAATAAAAACAAGATAACAAGTGGCGTAGTATTAGCCCGTGTTCGCGTAAGAAACGTCACTCAAATAAGACTTGTCACTATTATTTTTTAATGTTTCTAACTCTATTGCAATGCACTCTTCTGAGCGAGGATCACCAAAATGTTGTTCTAAAGCCCCTTTTAAATCATCCCAAGTATCTAAGTCCTGTCGCTCACGAGAGCTGCCACTTTGCCTTCAACCTCCCATGCCACCTGAGAAGAGATTCGTCGACGGCTATCTCCTGAGAAGGCATGTACAGGCTGGAATTTTTCGTCTGGATTTTGGGCTCTGACGATCTTGTCTTGGTGTGTCTTGTTCGGAGTTGCTGTTAGTGCTCTTGGGTCGCCTAAGTCCGATGCGAGACACGTCATCAATATCCGACGTTTTCACCTTCACACTCCGGCACTCCCATTATCTCTACTCCATTTTTCAAAGACGGCTGTTCCTGGGTGTTAAGTTGGCTTATTGCCAGTTGGTACACTTATGGTTATGTCAATTATTAACCCTTTTTTTTTAAAGTAGAAATGGACTGTCGAGTAAAAAAGTGAAATACCAAAATTGAGTGTTAATAAGGTTTATTTTTAAATCGAAAAGTACGTTGGATTTTAAAATAAGAAGTAAATAGTGGATTAAAAATAAAAATAATAAAATCCTCATTATGTATCAGTCTTATACAATTCACTTGGTTATAGGTTTTCCAAACATTCTCTCACCACTGTTATGAAAAAAAGTTAAAACTTACATCGAAATGATCTTCACAGAAATACATTTTGGAATCCGAAGCTATATGAATGTCCCGTGTTGCAAGCTGGTGTAGCCACTTGTTACTCATTTGTTCCTTTCGAGGGTCATGTACAATAGTTTATCCTGTGTATTGATTGTTGGACTTTCACACTATGCTACTATAGAGTATTTATAAAACTTGTGATCCATTTTATTAGACAATTTGTAAAAACTTGTTAATCACCTAACCAAACAGTACTTTGTTTGTAACCGTAACACGAGTCGCCATGACAGTTTGGTCTTCTCACCATCAGCCAATGTGACCAACAGTTCTCGGTTGTTGAAGTGGTATCCTAGGTCCTTAAGACATTGAGATAACTCGCAGGATGCGACGCTCATCTTTGCACATGAGTCCACACACGCAGTCCCCATAATGGTTCCAACGGCAATCCCAATAATAGGTCTGGGGCGAGTATCTAATTCAATATTGAATGAGCAGAAACTTAATTCCGTCTTCTCTTGTTTGACTGACTTCTGGCTGCATGTAGGACATTTCGATCTCACGATCCCTGGTGCTCCGCAGCCGTAACAAGATAATTTGGGCTGAGATGGAGAAGGGGCTTGAGTTCCAAAAGTAACCGAAGTCAGGCTGGGCATCTTAGTCGTGACGGCCTTGCCACCATCAGCAGCAGCGTCATGTTTCTGCTTCTTTCTGCACGACTCGATGGTATGTCCTGGAAATCGGCAGTAGCCGCACTTCACCTTCTTTGCTTTTCCTTCTACCGGTGGCTCGGCTCGTGGAAGGGTTTTTCGTTCAAGAGTTGCTCCACTCCTCTAGCAGCTCTGAGAAGCTTATCAAATGTGGTTACGCTGTCGCGATGTAGCTTGGCTCGTATCTTGAGACTTAACTGGCCTTACACCATGTCCAGTTGCTGGGTTTCGATGTGGCCAGGTGATGGGAGCTGGGTGAACAAGGCCCGTTTCTTAGCCACAAACGTCTCTGCGAGCTCATTATCTCCTTGTTTTTTCCCAACAATCTCATCAATACAAAGATCGCGATTCGTGAGTAGGACAGAGCGGGCGTCCGAATTGCTCGATGCGTCCGTCCAACCACACGAGTGCCGTGTATACTAGCGATGCGCGATTATGAATACTACTAATCCGTTCATTCGATTATTCATATCATTCGAATCATTCGATTATTGTTTCACTTAGTAACTAATTCATTCATTCATTCATATACTAAATAAGTTGCAACGAATGGCGATTATTAGTAGTACCCGTACCTGAATGCCTTCATTCGCCTAACCGATTTGATTCGAATGATTTTTCATTCATTTCATTCGTTGTCTAGTTGTTCTACTATTCTTTATGGTTTGAGGTGTTGCCACATGATTAATAAAAGATTTCGAGCACAATTTGCATGTTACAGATTTTTTGTCTGGTGCAAGTTCAATAAGCTCCCTCGCAATTGACTTTTTAGTCTATTCACTTATAATATATCCACCACCAGTTTAATAAAAATCACCACCACCAAAACTTTAAAATATACTCACTTTTTCCACTGGCCGGCTAAGCGGCCATTCAAATAAATAAGGAAGTTGGTCCGTTCCACCACAAAATAATAATTTAGGGGTACTGAAATTTTACTTAAGTAAATGTACTCGATTATTTATACCTACACTCGGCCAGAATAGAGAAGTATGGCGGATTGCAGTAACAGTAAGCCAAGTAATTACTTTACTATTATAAAAAATTGCGAAGAATAACTAACTTTGGCCCAGTAACAAACCAACCAAACTGGTGAACTGGCGAATGAAAATTTTAAATTAAATACAGGGTGGCGCAATAGAACGTGCATTTTTAAAACAATTATTAAAAAATAAATACAAAAGGTAAAGTTAAAATAAAACTAAGCAATTATTAAGTGATAACTGAAGTTTATTTTTTAATAATAACATCATCTAAATGATGACCCTCTCTACGTTGGCACTCCTCTAACCGCAAACGGAAATTACCGAAAACTTTCTTAAGTAGTGCTGGTGTGATTGCTGCCATTTCACCACGAATATTCTCCTTGAGCTGACTGATGTTTCTCGGATTATTGGTGTAGACTTTGTGTTTGAGGTATCCCCACAAAAAAAAGTCAGGAGGCATCAAGTCTGGACTGCGCGGAGGCCATGGGATATCACCTCTTTTCGAAATCAGTTTGCCAGGGAACATCTGCTTCACAACCGCCATGGAGTCATTTGATGTGTGACTGGTAGCTCCGTCTTGTTGGAACCAAGTCCTAGAGTTCTTTATTCTTGAATTTTCAAGTTCTGGGGCCAAAAAACCTTCCAACATCGCAACATAGCGTTCGGTATTAACAGTGATGTTTTGCCCCCGTGCGTTTTCAAAAAAATAAGGACCAATTATTCCTTTGGCAGATATTGCGGCCCAAACTGTCACTTTAGGGCTATGTAACGGTTTTTGATGTTTGAGTCTGGGATTTTCACTATTCCAATAACGACAATTTTGGCGGTTTACGAACCCATTCATATGAAAATGTGCCTCATCAGAGAAAAGGATGTTTTCAAAATTTGAAAACCGATTTTGGTCGTTGTATAACCGATATTTTGCTTTTTACTATTGGAAAGCACAAATCATAAAATAGTTTGAAAGTATCATAAAATAAATTAAAAGCCTCATTAGCATTATCATTAGAGTAAGATTCACTAAAACTATAATTTCGTATACATTGTACAAATTTTTTAATATCATCTTTGCTGTAATTTCTATTAAATTTATACCAGTATGAACATCGGAACGTTTTTTTTATTGGACAGTTTATTAATTGTGCTGTATGATCTGAGAGTGAGAGTTCTAAAACTGTACTCTTTGCTCCTTTTATATTATGTGCAATATTATCAAGACATGTCATACTGCTGAGACGGGTAGGTTGTTTGATACTTAAAGTTAAATTATAGCACATGAGTAATTGTTCAAATTTGCGACAATTTAGGTCATTTGTAAGTCTATCAATATTGAAATATCCACATATGACTAGTTTTTTATTTTTATAAGAGACCGTATTCAATAGTTTTTCTAGTTTAGATAGAAACAAATCTATAATTTCTACTTTCATTTTCGGTGGTCTATATATACATAAAATTATAAAGTTGTGTTCGGTCAGTTCTATACCACTGCACTCAAAAATGTTACATAAACTGTTTAGTTTAGCATCAGGAATGGGTTTAAATTTATGGTATTTTTTTACAAGAATACATGCCCCACCATTTCTATTTGGCCTTGAGTAATAATCTCCTAAAACCATATTGGGAACATTTAAAAGTGCAATATCAGCTGATGTCATGTTGTGTTTGGTTATGCATATGACATCAAGTTTGGTAAATAAGTTTAATGAATTGTGTGACTAATTCTTCTGACTTGGAAATAAGTCCATTAATATTTTGATGAATTATGAATAATTTATTATACACGAAAAAACGATTCAGAATTTGTTATTGTTTTTTTACTTGATATAGACGTATCCGATAAGGAAGGCGCCATGCTACAGTCTTTAATTATAATACTACTAGAGGGAAATTTCTCTATATCAATTTTTATATTTTCCATGAGAATTTTATATAAATAACGGAACCCTTTATTATTTATTTTTCCATTTCTGGAAGATAGCATGTCGAACGAAAGAACTTGATTCGTATCAAACAAGTACGCATAATTATTGTTTTCAAGTTCAATATACAGCAAATTATTGAATAACTCTACCCGGTAATTATATATCAACGCACCTTGGATGTATGAAGGAACACATTATGATGTTGGTATGAGTTAGGTCTTTGAGAGAGTTTCTAATATTATTAATTAATTCTACATAATTATCCCTCTATCTCCTAAATATACACACATCAAAAGTGTCTAGGGATCAACATATATTTTTGCAATAACTTTTCTCCTGATTGATATTAATTAAAATTTTCTTTAAGGATTCATCAAATAAAGTGTTTTCGTTTGTCACAGTAACGATAAACCAAGTCACCTTTGCATTAATAAAGAAATTTGCCATTTTCCTAATAAAGGGATTTTTGACATTTGAACCACTAACATTAAAGTTCGAAAAAAAGACTGAAATAACAGTTTTCTTTAAAATTTTATTGGGTAACTTAAACAATTAATAATCCGTGTTTCTACCGCGAACACTAACAACACAAGAACATCGGTTTGGCATACTCAAAATGAGTTCATCCAAATCACGCTGTGGAATGGCCGCCCATGTTCGTTGCAACAACAAAAAAAGGTCTTCTTGCGACTGGATACCCTCCATATTCGGCAGAGCTCTTCTCTGTAGCATATCCCATGCATGCTCAATCGGGTTCAAGTCTGGCGACTGAGCAGGCCAGGGCAGGACATTGATGTTAGCTGCGGCGAGAGTCTGTCTTACAACTCTTGCGGTGTGCGGTCGTGCATTATCATGCATTAACTGAAATAAGGGACCGATTTGCACTTGTAGAGGAACGATGACGTCTGATACAATCGTCTCAGCATAAATTTGATCGTTGAGGTTGCCTCTGATCCAAATCAACTCAGTTCTTCCGCCGATCCAAATACCCGCCCATACCATGATGGTTCCACCACTATAAGGATGGACTTCCTGGCAGGATTTTAATCGCTGTTGGCGTCCAGGGGTTCTCCAGTGTCGTATACGTCTTGTATCCGGTCTCATACCAAAACGAGACTCATCAGAAAAGCACACGAAACGCCATTGTTCTTCTGCCCAATTTCTGTGTTCAAGAGCCCATTGATATCGAATCCTACGATTGTGCATTGCTATAGGTGGTACCCGTAGCGGTCTTCGGGAATGAAGGTTCACTTCATGCAAGCGGTTTCTGACTGTTTGGTCGCTAATTAAGTTCCCTGAAGAGTGATGAAGCCGCACGGCTAACATCATGGCGGTTATTGTTGGAGCTCTTCGAGTTAAGATTTGAATGTATCGGTCTTGTCTCCGTGTGGTGCAGCGATACCGTCCTCCATGGCGCTCAGCCACGGTACCAGTGCTTCGGTAACGTGTCCAAAGTCGACTGATAACACTCTGACTTGTATTCAGAGCTAAAGCCACAGTACGTTGCCGGGAACCAGCTTCTATCATTCCCACGGCTCTGAGCATTTCTTCCCTGCTTAAATGACGTCGCCGCTCCATAATAACGTTGGTTTTAATCAGTAGTAGGGAAACAGTAGCACTAATAATGTCTTCAATGCGTTGTATGTTTTTATAGGGAAAATATTGACAGCTGATTTTCATCTTTTACTCGAATTTGATTCACAGTTCCTGATTCAAATTATGAAATGCACCAAAAAGGATCCATATAAATTTATAAAATCATAAATTTATTACAAAGCCACATCTCAATCTCAAGAAATCCGCATAAAAATGCTTGATCCCTAGACACTTTTGATGTGTGTATTATACAATAATCGTTTAAATTAAAATGTGTTAATTCAGTCTTCACTTTACACAATAATTGTTTCATACTACTATTTGGTAAAGAATATCGATAATAGTTAAAGTCTTTAGAAAACGTTTGGATTATTAATAATAATAATAAAATCAACATTATGTATCAGTCTTATACAATTCACTTAGTAATAAGTTTTTCCAAACATTCTCTCACCACTGTTATGAAAAAAAGTTAAAACTTACATCGAAATGATCTTCACAGAAATTTATTTATTTATTTATTTATTTATGGAAAACTTACTGCTAGTTATATACATTACGCACTTATATAAATACATACATTATGTGCAAAATTATGCACGTATGAGTCTAAAGGCAAATTACAAGCTTTCACAAGTAGACATGAAGAGATAGAAAGAAAAGATAAGTTACACAGACGGATATTATATAAGTGAATATAACAAAGGAATAAATAAAAGCTGATATAGTATAACAAATCAAACAGTAGATACATAACATAAAGATTAAGTTACATTAAAATATCTGTCTCCCAGTAACCGTTTCAGCCTGGTGGTTGATGTGTTGAACAGGTCCACATCAACGTCATGTCTAGTCAGCGAGTTAAAAGCGGAACAAGCTCTAATCAGAAAAGCATTTTGTCTGTAATTCGTTTTAGCTAATTGAACGTTCAAAAGATTGGGTTTTCTAAACGCAGCTGTGTTAGTGCGTAAACAAATGGATTCTAACAGTTCAGGGCAGTCGACATTACCGTTCATTATAGATAGTAAATAAGAAATATCTGCTATGACTCTGCGTTCTTTTAAGGGCATGAAATGGAATTTGCGACATCTGACAGAGTATGATGGGAGATAAACTTTAGCCCTAAATTGTAAATACCGAAGAAATCTCTTCTGTATGCTTTCTATGCGCGAGGAATAGATGTCATAGCAAGGGCTCCACACCTGTGAAGCGTACTCCAGATGGCTACGCACGTAGGCACAATAAAGAATCTTGAAAGTTTTGATTTGGGTGAACTCCGCAGACATTCTTAGAACAAAACCTAGGGCTTTAGAAGCTTTAGCGACAATATTATTGATGTGTTCGTCGAAGAGTAACCGAGAGTCAAACATAACTCCCAAATCTCTGATTTTGTTCACTCGAGAAAGTGTCATGCCTTGCAACTTGTAGTCAAATGATATGGTTGAGGACTTCCGCGAGTAGGAGCATACATAACACTTAGACAAGTTTAACTCAAGCCTATTCCTAGCACAGTAATCTTGAAACCTAGTAAGATCCTCCTGCAGCTCAATCGAGTTATTTATACATTTGATGGAATGAAGTATCTTTAAGTCATCAGCATACAGAAGAATCTTAGAATGGATAAAACATGTGGATATGTCTGTCACGAACACGTTGAAGAGCAAAGGTCCCAAAAGAGATCCCTGAGGAACTCCCGACGGGACGAGCATAGGCGCTGAAGAGTATCCACAGAGCACAACTGTCTGACATCTATTCATTACGTAGGAAGAAAACCACCTAAAAAGATTACCTCTTATACCTACTTGTTGGAGTTTCCGCAGTAATATGAGGTGATCTATTCTATCAAAGCACTTACGAATATCTGTGTAAATGATATCTACTTGCGCTGGAGTAGACATAAATTTGGTGATATACTCAGTGCAGAGCACAAGGTTAGATGTCGTAGAACGCCCCTTTTGGAAACCATGTTGTTGTGGATCAAGTTGTTGTTTCAAGGAAGCCTGCAATTGTGTGTAGACAATTTTCTCTATCACTTTAGCAAAGAGGCAGAGCTTGGAAATCGGCCTATAATTTTCCACTCTGTTTTTAGCACCAGTTTTGTGAATTGGGGTTACCAACGCTGACTTCCAAATATTTGGCATAATGCCCTCTGCGAATGACCGTCTAAATAAAATAGAAATGGGAAAAGCAAGGCTAGAAGCACACCTAACAATAAAAAGCGCGGGTACATTGTCGGGACCCGCAGACTTATTAATGTCCAGAGACTTTAGTAGCTTTCGAACTTCATCTACCTGAACTTCAATCGAGCCTATATCACACATAGAGGATGTACTTACGTAGTTATCGCCCACATTCCGAGTAGTGTCTGAATTTGAAGTGAGATAATTAGATCTGAAATATTCACTAAAGAAATTGCAAATCACATCACCCTCATCAGAGGAACGGTTTCCATAAAAAAGCACTGAGGGGTAACCAATCGATTTATTTTTACTCTTTACGTATGACCAAAACGCACGAGGGTTTTCTCTAATAACCGATTCTGTGTGGTTCATATATGTACGATACATTTCGTCTTCCATTAATATAGCTCTGTCCCTCAAAACCTTGTACGAGTCATTATCGAAGGTATTCCCGTATTTCTTAAATTTATTGTGATATTTGTGCTTTTCTTTGAGCAATTTTACTAGCGGAGCCTTATACCATCTAGGATATTTAGAGGATGGAGTGGTTACAGTAGATTTAATATAAGTATCACGAAGCCTGTAAATAGAACTATACAAATAATCAACTGCTTCTTCTAGTGATCTATGATCAAACTCCTTCAACCAGTCAATGTTGTCTAAACCAGAGCATATTGCTGCATAGTCACCACTAGAATACGCAAAGCGAGTAATAGGACGGGGTTGAATGTTGTGCAAGTAGACGAAATCAGCAGTCACTATGATAGAACTGTGGTGTTGGTCTTCGGGAACTAACGGAATATCACAATCGGTAACCTTCACTTCATTATTGGAAAAAACTAAGTCTAGTAAACGCCCATGGCTCTGATTTAATTGTGAGTTATATTGTAACAAATTGCAAGTATTTATATTATCAATAAAATTAATTTGATGTGAGCCCTGCATATTACTTGGAATAAGAGAGACCCCATCATCACCTAAAAACCATGAAATGTGAGGCATATTAAAATCTCCAAGTATAACTATCATATCTAAAGGGTTGTCTAATGTTATTTTCAACAGATTGTCAGAGAAGTTAGATAGTTGTTGCCCCATCGAGTGGCCTAAGTTTTGGTTACATATATAAACTACACATAAATGCATTTTATAAGAGGATTTTGGTTTACGAGTATTAATAGTTAAAGTAACCCACAGATCTTCTGCAGAAGAGAACCACTCATTCCTACATTCCGATATTAGTTCCCGTCGTACTGCTATTAAGGTACCACCCCCCATTGATTGACTTAAAATATCATAATTACGATCACGCCGCCATACAATGTACCGGTCGTCAAAAATTTCGTTATCTCTGATGCTATCGTTAAGCCAAGTCTCTGTTATACAAATAACGTCGTAAGAACCTAAACAGAGATTTCTGTAGAAAGTTGATGTTTTAGTCCGTAGACCACGGGTATTTTGATAATAAATACTTATCATTGTTTACAGATGTCTATTAAACATTGAATAAGTAAATAATAATGATAAGAGTACATATATAGACGTATAAACAACAAAAAAGCATATTAAATGCATTTTATTGTACCCAGACTGTTGACTACTTACAGCAACAACAATATAAAATGCGATTGTAAACATTACCACACTAACAATATAAGTACACGTCCGAATCAGCAAGTCATTTTTGCATTGTATGACACTGAATATATAAAACATAATAGCACATAACTCGGCTTCGATTTTAAACATAAATATATTAATTTTGTAAGCACAAAGTAACAGAATATTATAATGTATGATTTTTGTTATACATAATAAAATATAAAAAAATAATATTAAATAGTTCAAAAATATGTGAGACAACAGTAATAATAAAATCATTCCGTAACTAAAGTTTATTTTGAAATTAAAAAATATATAATGTATATTGAAATTAAAATATATAAATATAACTATAAAATAAATAAATAGGAGTATACCGGAGAATAAGTAAGATATTTTAACAAGTAAGACGTAATTGTTCCAACAAACGGTTAGCCGAACTACCCGAAACTCGTGAATGCAAATGCATACCAAGACGGACACAAGCGCGTCACACTGCAGGCCGAAACGAGTTACTAGTAAGCCAGTGGAGAACAACATTTGGCAACAGACATAGGAAAGTATTCTAAAAAGTTTACAACTGTAGTATATATTAAAAATAAGACTTAAATTAGATATCTTTAACAATCAAGTAGTTGCTTAATAGACCTGCAGACTTGTCTTCAATTTTGTCAACAATGCATCCCACAGTTGGTGTAACTCCGCCTCCATGACTACCCCCAGTCGTAAGAGAATACACTGAAAAGAACTGGTCATGAGGTATCGTGGCTTCAAATCCTATTAGTTTGCAGCCTAAGCCAAAAGTGCAGTACCCCTGAAGCTTTTGACATGTGTAATAGGAATTATATATTTTTTTTAGATCTAAATCTGATTTTATAGTCATCACCGGAGAGGTAGTATTTTTCCGAATAAAAATCTTGCATCCTCTTACCCAAATAAAAGAATAGCCCCGCTCCTTAGCAAGTGACTTTGTTTTGTTTAAGAGAACTTTGTTTTCTGTAGTTAAGTGGTCATTAACAAAGATTCTGCTACTACCTTGCAAACCGAGGTCCGATGGTAATATGGTACATTTTTTTGCAGCGGCTACAAAATCGTCTTTAATGTACCGACTGTGGATAGCCACAATAATAGTTTTATTGACTTTGTCATTACGCATCGGCACTCTCGCTATATAGTTGATCTGTTCTTTAGGTAAATTAATTTTTATTTTGCTTCCAATTTTGTTCACAATATCAAACAGGTTCTCACTATTCGAAACTGGAACGCCCTTGATCTCAATATTGTTCATACGATTCCGTTGCTCGCCTTCTCGAATAAAGATTTCCAATTCGCACACCTTCTGCTGGAGATGTTCAACCTGTAGTTTCGTTTTCTTTAATTCCTGAATGTCCTTTTCCAAAGTCGACAGCTTCTCACCCAGGTCACTGATCCTGTTATCCACAAAATCGATGGATGTCTTAATGTCCGACAGCTCGGGCTTCAAGGACCTCAGCGCGGTCAACTCAGATTTTATTGATTTGATACTTTCATCCAGCCCCGGCAAAACTGCTACTTGCTGAGATAGACACCGAATCTCTGCTAACACGGTCTCTAAGTCAGATGATGATGGAGATTGTGGCGGCACCTTGTTTGGAGGCAACAGCAATGGACTTATAGGTCTAGCGTTCTTACACGGCGGACATTTCCATGCCGACTTCCTGCTATCTCCAAGCCGGCGATATCCAGTCTCCGTGATTCCAGCACAACCAAAGTCATAATAGCCTTGACACGCCGTGCACTGAGCACCATCTCTAAATTCCTCGTTACAATTTTTGCAAGTAAACATTTTAAAAAACGAATACTAAGCGATGTACGAAATGTTGACGACCACTGATATTGAAAGCAACTGCGCGTTAGGAGGGATATGCGTGCACAATGTTCGCCGTCTGCGAACTAACTGAATAATAAATACTAAATACGTGTTGGAATCCGAAGCTATATGAATGTCCCGTGTTGCAAGCTGGTGTAGCCACTTGTTACTCATTTGTTCCTTTCGAGGGTCATGTACAATAGTTTATCCTGTGTTTTGATTGTTGGACTTTCACACTATGTACTATAGAGTAATTATAAAACTTGTGATCTATTTTATTAGACAATTTGTAAAAACTTGTTAATCACCTAACCAAACAGTACTTTGTTTGTAACCTGTGACGTAACACGAGTCGCCATGACAGTTTGACGCGTTTCGTTGAGGTAATGTCGAATAGTTCTTAAAAATATAAAATAAAATGTTATAGTTATTATTTTACGGAAATATTAATATTTCGGTTAAATGAGGCCATAAGGCACTCTATGAATTAGTTTTTCAAAATTAGTCAATAACCCCCTATTATAATATTAACTTTGACTTAGCGTTGACATCGTTCGCCATTGGTTTTTGGTCTCCATTATTTTTCTCTCGTTTCTTTTCGCTCTTTACATAATTAGAGTTGGACATAAACTCCCAGATAAGGGGTTGTGCTGAACGCCTGGCAGTGGAACACCCACTTCTCGCCCTAACAGACTAGAAAGCCGTTCTTGCAACGGCATTAATATTAGAGCAGGCTTTGCTGCCCCCCCCCCCCCCCCCCACCTTTTATTAACTTTTTGTGACCCAAAAGTCTTATTCTTACAAAGAATGGAAACCATTATTTCCTGTGGCTGCTCTATACGCCTTGTCAGTTTTGATTTTTCTCCAGCAGAGGGTCCAGCAGAGGCTCCTGGTCTTTATTTTCTTCACTACTATCAAATAGGGAAGCCTCATACAGTTCATAGCAATGGGAAGGTATATCTTTAGTGAGGTAATTCATTACCAGGTTAAATAGTAGGGAACTAAGAGCAGATCCCTGATGGACGCCCACTTTGTCCTCAAAAGCTTCACTCACGCCTGCTAGTCTTCGAATTCGCGTGTTGGCATCTGCATCCTTTTGTAGAATAACCAACAGCATATGGACCAAGAGCCCGCGAGTGCCTGACATTCGTTATTTTATTCGACATAATTCGGTAATTGATCTCCTTCAAACCATTTGTTGATGCGTTTTAATCGTATCAGCTCATAATGTCAACTTCTCATAATGTCAACCCGACAAAAAATGCACATTTCCTATAACGTCAACTTCCTAGAATGTCAACTTCGCAAAAAGACAACTTCTCGAAATGTCCACTTCTCACAATGACAACTTCGTATTTGTTCTGAGAGGTAGTTAGTAAGTAGGTTAAGTTATGATTCATATGTAAGAGGTAAGCTTATTTTATTTACAATATAGACAGATTCACTTCAACGTTCGTGTGTTTCACTCGCCTCCCAGTCCCATCCTTACATGGCGACCCTGCCAGGATTTTGGTTGCCACGAAAATTGTTGTGCTGTTGAAGGTTCCCGTACCTGTACGCACCTCTGCTACCTCTCTGATTGTTGTAATACATAGGCTGCCTAAAATTATTTTTAAAATTATTATTATACCGTCTCAAAGTTAAAACTTCTGCAGACGCATTTTGTGACGAAGTATCTTCGTCTATCGCCGCCTGTACAGCGTCTTTTAAATTGACAAATTTTTGAGCTGATATTATTGTACTAATCCTACGATTACGTAATCCGTCGCTAAACTGTCGAATGGCCTGTTTTTCATTAACCGACTTTAAAATGTCATGCGATGTGGAATTACCTTCGGATTGGGTAATTGTAAGGTCTACAAATAATTCTGTCAATTTCTTACCATACTCATCTATCGTTAATTCATTCTGTCTGAAACCTAAAAGTTGTTTCTGTAAAGCACTGGCAGACTTTTGGGGTAACAACATACGTTTCACATCATTCAAAAGTAATTCTACAGTATCGTAAGTAGATGCCAATTTTAATTTAGCTTCTTGTGACAATCTACTTTTCAAAACAAATTGTATTAAATTGTTATGAGACTCAATTTTAATGACTGAACTATAAAAATCAATCGCATCAATTATTTGTTTTATGTTAGAAAGTTCGTTGTTCATAACTGGTATTAAGCTCAAAGCAATTTTCAGGTCAAACTCCATCTTTTCAGGAATATTATCTGTCTCTTTACACAATGTCGTGATTTCTAAATATACTTTACTTATTAATTCACAATATTTTTTAATGCAACTTAACTCTTTTTCTTCTCTTTCAATCTTACTTATATTTTGCAAATATGAATTATATTGACTTATTATTAAACTACTTTCGCTTAATTTTCTAATAATAACATCACCTCGTCTACGAGAAGAACCAATTTTAATTAAATACGTTCTAATTACTCGAAGGTCATTATATAATTTTTCCAAAAATTCTGCCATCAATTTTTAAGTTAAAATAACATAGAAAAGTTACTTACATTATAATATGAATTATATTACCTTAATTTTTCCTTATCTTACTTATAATATTCTATAATAACATGATAGTCCTTCAAATTCCACTCTGCATAATTGATATTTGACGCCGTATTGTCCTTTTTAGTATTTTAGCCGCAAATGTTCATTACTTTATTTCTTTTTACCAAACCGTACGTATTATTTTTGACACTTGATGTTATTATATCGCACTATTTTTTTTTTTTTTTTTTTTCACTTTTACACTTCACTGATCTATATTTTACTGTCTTCAATCTTTAAATCAGGGTATAGCTGCTGCTGAGGTCGTCGTCGACGCATTACCGAACCCCTGTTCGTATTATTGCTCTCGAACTCCTGCCGCGCCCATCGCATGTGACATTTTTTGTACTGCTTGTATAGGAAGTACAAAACAACCACCAACAAAATTCCGCACACTATCATCATGAGGATACTGACGTTAGACATATGATCTCTGATTTCTTCTAAATGTCCCTTATTTGATTCTGCTGCATTTTGGTTCAAAAATACAGTCTCTCTATCAACGCGAGATTGACACATTTTTAGTTAATATAATTATTTATCATTATTAACGAACTACACGAATCGACACTACGAATCGCGTTACTCATCCTAATAAGGATGGCAGGGTCGCCATGTAAGGATGGGACTGGGAGGCGAGTGAAACACACGAACGTTGAAGTGACTCTGACTCTGACTGAGAGGTAGTTAGTAAGTAGCAGCATTGAGCTTAAAGATCCTATAAGTGATGTCCATAGTTTAGGATCTTTAGCCAGTGTACCAATTACTTCACCAGTTGACTCTGTATAATAAGGATTAAGGTGAGTCAAGCCTCCAACAAATTCATAATTGAAGTTGACATAAATTGTTTGGTTATTACTAGGTATGTACATGTAGCATATGCTATCATACATTTCAAGTGTCATAACAAATGGTTCAGAGTTACAACTGAGATATGGGGTTGTCCATGTACAGTTTGATTCAATCTCTAATATACCCTCTGATTTGATATCATATGCTTTAAACACAGCTATTGGTTTATCAGTACAGCCAGTACAAGCATAACTAGTTTCTAAGTTAATCCTACAAAAGCTTGGTGTCACACTAAGTGAATCAATTTTAATACTACCAAAAACTATAGTTGCAGTAGCCTGTACTGGAATTCGTCTCTTAACCATATACTCACCATTTTTCTGTATTTGGTTATATGGCACTTTTGCTGACCTTGTTGATACAAGTTTGTTTATACTAGGTGATGCATTGGAACAAGTAGTTTTACAAGATTCTGTCCTACAATCAATATCTGATAATGATGCAGTTGTTGTTTGTTTGTCAAGTGATAACTGGTATTCACCAATTGTGTTAGGGATTGGAAAATTTTGCTGTGACGCATCTACAGAATAAGCTGCATTATGATAAATTATTATATCAGTATTAACATGAACTTGTTCATATATTAGGTTTGTAATATACAATGGTTACTGCTCCAATCCTTCAATATTAGATCCATCTAAATTGTGTTTTGGATTATTGGAGTTCAATTTGACATGTGTGGTGTAATTTTTATATTTAACTATTACAGAAACTTGCCATATTTCAGAGACCTTTCTATATACTTTATAACATTCATCAAGATCAGGAACAACGACCCATCTATACCATGTGCATGCAGTCTGGTGCCAGCACCATTCATCACATCCCAGGGATCCTGAGTGACACCCATAACCACTAGGATATATAGTATCTGTTTTGAGTAATGGATGAACATTTCCTATTTTACAGGTTCCGTCATTCCAGCAATTGCTCCCAGGTGATTTACATTCATAAGTGGTATCTACTTTAATATTATGTGAACATGCATAATACATTGCCTCATATCGAGTTACAGCATTTGCCTTTATTGATCTGAATAACTATCTTGTCACCTGACACTGTATTGAAGCATATTGTTGATCCTGTTTGTACTGATGTTTGATATGTATTTATTAATCCACATGAGACAGAGTCACACACTTTGCCATTGCCAGATAAATATAGAGTTTTATCACATGCTTCTGCACTACGAGTTAATACCATGGCACTAAGAGCACCTGCTAACAGGTACTTGCTTGCATTAGCTCCTCTTTGATGATGTGGGTTGTTTATCACTCTATCTTCCAAATCCAGACTATATTTATTTGCTTCTGATCCATCATGACAAATCTCTTGATATATAGGCTCATCTCCTGATAATTCTTTCCTCAAGGTTAATCTTTTGTTCATTATCTTTTGATTTACATCACGATCAGTTACAAACAAATATCTAAACATCAAGCTATTCTGAGCACCAGTTAATGAGTTCAATAGTTTAATTTTCTTTGCTCTTTTCCTATCATCCCTAGTCAAGTACCAGACTATTATATTATCCATCACATTCTTAAATTGTCGTTTACAACAAGTCCTTAGTATTATAACAATTGTCATAATTATAAGCACTGAACTAAGTGCACCAACTACATATGGTAATATATTATTAGCACATTGGACAAATTGTTGGTTATTTGAACAAACATTGAGTCACAGATTTTATGTTTTTAATACATTACCTTGTAAGTCACACGGCATATTAGGACAAGACTTTTTAGGTAAGTACAGATCGGTCATTAACTTTAATAATAACACATTAACTTTATGTTATAACGGGAATGAAATTAATTTGAATTTACTTAATTCAAACAAACATTTAATAACCTTACCGGCAAGATCCGAGTCCATACACTATATTAACACGAGTTTAAAAGAAGAGTGTGTAGTATGTACGAATGAAATATGCGAAGGAATATTTGTTGCGAGTACATTAGTTAGTCCAGTAAATGGTAGAATTCCAATACGTATTTTAAATACATCAAATAGAGAGGTAACTTTGTCAGAATTAAAGTTAGATATACACAACTCCAGAGATTATAATATTTGTAGCTTCGATAGGAATTTAGAAAATGCAGAACGAGTAAAGCAGTTATTATCTAAATTAAATTTAAGTAAACTAAATAAAGAGGAGAGAGTAAATATAGAAAGTTTATGTGCAAAGTATTCCGATATTTTTTATTTAGATGGAGATAAGTTAACAACGACCGATATTTATCAACATAGTATTAAGATTAAACAAAATACTCAGCCAATTTACACAAAACCTTATAGGTTACCCCATTCATTGAAAAAGGAAACTCAACAACAAATTACAGACATGCTTAAGGAAGGTATTATAGAACCATGTCAAAGTGAATGGTCCAGTCCTATTCTACTTATTCCAAAAAAGGTGGATAGTGAGGGAAATAAAAAATGGCGGTTAGTTATAGATTATAGAAAATTAAACAATATAATTCACGACGACAAATTTCCACTGCCGAACATTACAGAAATTTTAGATTCCTTATCGGGATGCATGTACTTTTCCAGTTTAGATTTACATCAAGGCTATTATAATGTTAATTTAGATTCAGAAAGTCGTAAATATACAGCTTTTGATTCAGGAAGATATCAAATGACAAGAATGCCTCAAGGTTTAAAAACTAGCCCAAGTTCTTTTTCAAGAATGATGACTTTAGCAATGACGGGATTAACTACTGAAAAGTGTCTAGTTTATCAAGATGATTTAGTTTGTTTTAGTAGAGATTTACCATCACACATAAAAAATTTACAAGATATTTTTGAAAGACTTAGAAAAGTTAAATTAAAATTAAATCCGTTAAAATGTATTTTTTTACAAAAAGAATTACTTTTCTTGGGACACGTGGTAACGCCCGATGGTGTTATACCCGATCCAAATAAAAATAACGTTGTTAAAAATTATCCAATTCCGAAAAATACAGATGAAGTAAAAAGGTTCGTAGCTTTTGTAAATTACTATAGAAAATTTATCCCCAATTTCGCAAATAAAGCATATCCATTGAATAATTTATGTCGAAAAAATATTAGTTTTAATTGGGACAACGAATGTCAAAAATCATTTGAATTATTAAAGCAGAGTGCTATTTCTTATCCAGTATTACAATATCCAGGTTTTTCTGAGAGTAATCAATTTATTTTGCAAACAGACGCATCAGGTTATTCAGTAGGTTCAGTATTATGTAATGGAAATGGAAACCCGTAGCATACGCAAGTAGGAGTTTAAATAAGGCGGAAAAGCGATACCCTACAATTGAGAAAGAGTTATTAGCCATAGTGTGGTCAGTAAAGCATTTTAGACCCTATTTATATGGACGTACATTCAAAGTACAAACGGACCATAAACCATTGATTGCATTATTTGGAATGAGAGATCCATCAAGTAGATTGACGAAATTTAGGTTAATTTTAGAAGAGTATGATTTTATAGTCGAATATTTAAAAGGGAAGAACAATTCAGCGGCAGATGCTCTGTCAAGAATACAAATTACGTCAAAAGAATTGAAAGGGATGAATGAAAGCGTGATGAATGTGATGACGCGTGGACAAAGAGAACAAATGAAAAATCAGGCACAACAACAGCCTCAGAGTATTGACATTTCTTACGACCACAGGCCTGATCAACCAAAAGTCGTAGAAATGATTAGTAGACCTAAAAAATTCACGGAATTACGTTTTATAATTGATAAAGAGTTAACGCGATATAGAGACTTAAATGAAATAAAATACGAAAATAACATTTTATGCTATGTACCTAATATAAGTACAATTTTCATTAATCCAACATCTCGATCGCAACTGTCGCCAGGCGAATTTGTAAGAGAGTTGGAAAATTTTTGTAAAAAATGCGCAATTGAAGATTTATATTTTATAAAGAATAAAAATAACAGTAAATTTATAGAAAAAGTAATAAATGAAATAAAGAAAATATGTAGATGGTCCGGACCACGGTTATGTATAATAAAAGATGTACAAAGAATAGAAAATAAAGATGACCAACGTGTAATCCTAAATGACTTTCATTTTTTGCCCACAAGTGGTCACGCGGGCATTAGACGGATGGTAAATAATATTAAAAAATATTATTTTTGGCCGGGACTTCAAGTAGATGTTACAGAATTTGTAAAAAGATGCGAAAAATGTCAAAGACAAAAACATTCCACGCATCATGTAAAAGAGCCAATGGTTATTACAATGACTGCAACGTCAGCGTTCGAAAAAATATTTTTAGATTTAGTGGGACCATTAGATAGCGATTATAATAATTTTAAGTACATATTAACTATACAGTGTGAATTGAGTAAGTACATAGAAGCATATCCACTATTATCAAAGAGTTCAGGTGAGGTAGCTAAAAATTTTGTTAATAATTTTATCCTTAGATATGGAATTCCAAGCTGTATTGCGAGCGACATGGGTACCGAATTTTTATCAACAACTATGAAAGAGGTATGTAGATTATTGCATATAGAACAGTTACAGTCAACAGCATATCACCATCAAAGCATCGGAGCATTGGAAAATTCTCACAAACATTTAGGTAACTATTTAAGAATACAGACTGAAAATCATTCTGAAGCGTGGAGCACATGGCTTCCCTTTTGGTGTTTTTCATACAATACTTCAGTTCATTCAGAAACAAAATTTTCACCATTTGAACTAGTTTTTGCCAAGAAATGCATGTTACCATCTAATTTATCAACAGGAACGGTTGAACCGTTATATAATTTTGATAATTACCCGTTAGAGCTGAAATATAGGTTACAAATATCGCAAAATGAGGCGCGAAATAATTTAATTTCCAGTAAAATTAACAGAAAAATACGTTACGATCAAAATATTAACCCAATTTCATATAAACCTAACGATTTGATTTTAATAAAAAATGAAACCGGCAATAAGTTTCAAAGCATTTATTCGGGACCTTATGTTGTTATCAAAGAGAACTCACCTAATGTAGAAATATTAAAAAATAACAAAACCTATGTTATTCATAAGAATAGAACTAAACGTTATATACCTTCTGTAACTTGATATTTGTTAAAAATACTTATCTACTTATTACTTACTACTAATTAAATATAATTTTTATACCTATCACATTACTTATTAGTTTTACATTTATTAACTATATTTAGATAGAAAAATATTATAACATAATTAATATAAGTACTATTACATAACTATATATGTATGTTTCAAAATAAAATAAACTTTAGTTTATTTTATTTTCTAATAACGGTGATGATGAGAGGTAGTTAGTAAGTAGGTTAAGTTATGATTCATATGTAAGAGGTAAGCTTATTTTATTTACAATATAGACAGATTCACTTCAACGTTCGTGTGTTTCACTCGCCTCCCAGTCCCATCCTTACAGTTCAACTTCTCATAAAGTCGACTCTTAAATGATATATTCGCAAAATGACAACTCTTCGTAATTTGTACTTTAAGTGGCTAATTAATTAGAAAAGTCAAGTATTTATCATCAAGCGCCATCACAAAATTAGAAAAAAAATAAATGATCAATTTTTCAATGAACCCTTAGACGTACAACACGGAGTAATTCCTCGGGTAAGTTGTACAAAAACACGTTCATCGAAGTGTGCTCATATATTATAATTTTACTACGACGCAAATTGGGGTCGTATATTAAATTAACTTGAGCGATAAGTGTGCTTTTGACATGCTGTATCCTATTACAGAAATCTAAATAAGATTCGCCACTATTGATTTTTTATGTTTCTAACTCTATTGCAATGCACTCTTTTGAGCGAGGATAATTGAAATTTTAATGAATACCAAACGCTATTGGTCGGGTGTCTTTGTGACAGACTCAGACGAGATGCAGTCGAGGGTTTCAGAACACTATGCACAGAGGCGCTTCATCTGAATTCTTATTTACATTTTTTATTTTATACTTCATTAATTTTTCGTTCATTATTTTTTATTTTTACTTTATTAATACTGCAACGCCCTATGGCCACTTCTGGATGGTCCTCCATGAGTGATATCAGAGCGTTAAGTTGCTGGAAGCTTGCCATTTGAAAAAAATACAAAACTTCGGGAGTCATTGACCTTTGACCTCGGGTCTCCACAAAGTATTTTTCTTATTTCTGATAGCAGCGCCCCGCGGTTTCACCCGCGTAGTACCCGTTCCCGTGGGAATTTCGGGATAAAAAGTATCCTATGTTCTTTCCCGGACCATAAGCTACCCCTATACCAAATTTCAAGTCAATCGGTCCAGTAGTTTAGCCGTGAAAAGGTAACAGACAGACAGACAGACAGACAGACAGAGTTACTTTCGCATTTATAATATTAGTTAGGATTGTTCAATAAGCAGCTTTTCCTTCTTTTAATGTCGAAGCTTCGATGTTGGATTGCCCTGCGGAGCGAGGTCCTGTCTCTATTTTGTGACATGGAGCTCTCTACACCGCTTTTCCACGCGGTGCTCAGCAGATTGTACTGCTGCTGCCCATCGCTCTTGCATCTCTTTAATTTCCCTGTCGCTGAGACGACGCCTTGGCTCTGGGGCTGTTGGGGGTGGTAAGTGCCAGGGTCAAGGGCCCAGCAGAGGCCCCTGGTCTTTATTTTCTTTACTACTATCAAATAGGGAAGCCTCACACAGTTCATGGCAATGGGGAAGGTATATCTGTAGTGAGGTAATCCATTACCAGGTTCAATAGTAGGGGACTAAGAGCAGATCCCTGATGGACGCCCACTTAGTCCTCAAAAGCTTCACTCACGCCTGCTAGGCTTCGAACTCACGTGTTGGCATCTGCATCCTTTTGTAGAATAACCAACAGCATACGGACCAAGAGCCCGCGAGTGCCTGACCTTCGTTATTTTATTCGACATAATTCGGTAATTGATCTCCTTCAAACCATTTGTTGATGCGTTTTAATAAATATTACAATATTCGATTTGTTACAATTGTTAAAGAGAAGAGAGAGGGATGTGTAATGTACACGTCGGTCGTGCTCGTGAAGCGCCTCAGTGTTTTCTGACTCTGCTGTCATAAGCCTCGCTTGGGCTTCTCTTGGAGTGCTGATTCTGAGAGGGGAAACCGTTCATTAATGTAATTTTTTTGAGGTACTCCGGGATCAATATTTTCAGAGGTCAGCTTCTCTAGTCTGGATTTTAAACTCTGACGATCTCATCTTGGTTTATCTTGTTCGGAGTTGCTGTTAGTGCTCTTGGGTCGCCTAAGTCCGATGCGAGACACGTCATCAATATCCGACTCGTTCAATTGCACCCCGATTTTTTGTGATGTTTCAAGTGCGATATGAAATACGTTTTCACCTTTACACTCCGGCACTCCCATTATCTCTACTTCATTTTTCAATGACGGCTGTTCCTGGGTGTTAAGTTGGCTTATTGCCAGTTGGTACACTTATGGTTATGTCAATTATTCACCCTTTTTTTTAAGTAGAAATGGACTGTCGAGAAAAAAGTGAAATACCAAAATTGAGTGTTAATAAGGTTTATTTTTGAATCGAAAAGTACGTTGAATTTTAAAATAAGAAGTAAATAGTGGATTATAAATAAAAGTAATAAAATCAACATTATGTATCAGTCTTATACAATTCACTTGGTTATAGGTTTTTCCAAACATTCTCTCACCACTGTTATGAAAAAAAGTTAAAACTTACATCGAAATGATCTTCACAGAAATACGTGTTGGAATCCGAAGCTACATGAATGTCCCGTGTTGCAAGCTGGTGTAGCCACTTGTTACTCATTTGTTCCTTTCGAGGGTCATGTACAATAGTTTATCCTGTGTATTGATTGTTGAACTTTCACACTATGTACTATAGAGTATTTATAAAACTTGTGATCTATTTTATTAGACAATTTTCTAAAAACTTGTTAATCACCTAATCAAACGGTACTTTGTTTGTAACCTGTGACGTAACACGAGTCGCCATGAACGTTTGGTCTTCTCACCATCAGCCAATGTGACCAACAGTTCTCGGTTGTTGAAGTGGTATCCTAGGTCCTTAAGACATTGAGATAACTCGCAGGATGCGACGCTCATCTTTGCACATGAGTCCACACACGCAGTCCCCATAATGGTTCCAACGGCAATCCCAATAATAGGTCTGGGGCGAGTATCTAATTCAATATTGAATGAGCAGAAACTTAATTCCGTCTTCTCTTGTTTGACTGACTTCTGGCTGCATGTAGGACATTTCGATCTCACGATCCCTGGTGCTCCGCAGCCGTAACAAGATAATTTGGGCTGAGATGGAGAAGGGGCTTGAGTTCCAAAAGTAACCGAAGTCAGGCTGGGCATCTTAGTCGTGACGGCCTTGCCACCATCAGCAGCAGCGTCATGTTTCTGCTTCTTTCTGCACGACTCGATGGTATGTCCTGGAAATCGGCAGTAGCCGCACTTCACCTTCTTTGCTTTTCCTTCTACCGGTGGCTCGGCTCGTGGAAGGGTTTTTCGTTCAAGAGTTGCTCCACTCCTCTAGCAGCTCTGAGAAGCTTATCAAATGTGGTTACGCTGTCGCGATGTAGCTTGGCTCGTATCTTGAGACTTAACTGGCCTTACACCATGTCCAGTTGCTGGGTTTCGATGTGGCCAGGTGATGGGAGCTGGGTGAACAAGGCCCGTTTCTTAGCCACAAACGTCTCTGCGAGCTCATTATCTCCTTGTTTTTTCCCAACAATCTCATCAATACAAAGATCGCGATTCGTGAGTAGGACAGAGCGGGCGTCCGAATTGCTCGATGCGTCCGTCCAACCACACGAGTGCCGTGTATACTAGCGATGCGCGATTATGAATACTACTAATCCGTTCATTCGATTATTCATATCATTCGAATCATTCGATTATTGTTTCACTTAGTAACTAATTCATTCATTCATTCATATACTAAATAAGTTGCAACGAATGGCGATTATTAGTAGTACCCGTACCTGAATGCCTTCATTCGCCTAACCGATTTGATTCGAATGATTTTTCATTCATTTCATTCGTTGTCTAGTTGTTCTACTATTCTTTATGGTTTGAGGTGTTGCCACATGATTAATAAAAGATTTCGAGCACAATTTGCATGTTACAGATTTTTTGTCTGGTGCAAGTTCAATAAGCTCCCTCGCAATTGACTTTTTAGTCTATTCACTTATAATATATCCACCACCAGTTTAATAAAAATCACCACCACCAAAACTTTAAAATATACTCACTTTTTCCACTGGCCGGCTAAGCGGCCATTCAAATAAATAAGGAAGTTGGTCCGTTCCACCACAAAATAATAATTTAGGGGTACTGAAATTTTACTTAAGTAAATGTACTCGATTATTTATACCTACACTCGGCCAGAATAGAGAAGTATGGCGGATTGCAGTAACAGTAAGCCAAGTAATTACTTTACTATTATAAAAAATTGCGAAGAATAACTAACTTTGGCCCAGTAACAAACCAACCAAACTGGTGAACTGGCGAATGAAAATTTTAAATTAAATACAGGGTGGCGCAATAGAACGTGCATTTTTAAAACAATTATTAAAAAATAAATACAAAAGGTAAAGTTAAAATAAAACTAAGCAATTATTAAGTGATAACTGAAGTTTATTTTTTAATAATAACATCATCTAAATGATGACCCTCTCTACGTTGGCACTCCTCTAACCGCAAACGGAAATTACCGAAAACTTTCTTAAGTAGTGCTGGTGTGATTGCTGCCATTTCACCACGAATATTCTCCTTGAGCTGACTGATGTTTCTCGGATTATTGGTGTAGACTTTGTGTTTGAGGTATCCCCACAAAAAAAAGTCAGGAGGCATCAAGTCTGGACTGCGCGGAGGCCATGGGATATCACCTCTTTTCGAAATCAGTTTGCCAGGGAACATCTGCTTCACAACCGCCATGGAGTCATTTGATGTGTGACTGGTAGCTCCGTCTTGTTGGAACCAAGTCCTAGAGTTCTTTATTCTTGAATTTTCAAGTTCTGGGGCCAAAAAACCTTCCAACATCGCAACATAGCGTTCGGTATTAACAGTGATGTTTTGCCCCCGTGCGTTTTCAAAAAAATAAGGACCAATTATTCCTTTGGCAGATATTGCGGCCCAAACTGTCACTTTAGGGCTATGTAACGGTTTTTGATGTTTGAGTCTGGGATTTTCACTATTCCAATAACGACAATTTTGGCGGTTTACGAACCCATTCATATGAAAATGTGCCTCATCAGAGAAAAGGATGTTTTCAAAATTTGAAAACCGATTTTGGTCGTTGTATAACCGATATTTTGCTTTTTACTATTGGAAAGCACAAATCATAAAATAGTTTGAAAGTATCATAAAATAAATTAAAAGCCTCATTAGCATTATCATTAGAGTAAGATTCACTAAAACTATAATTTCGTATACATTGTACAAATTTTTTAATATCATCTTTGCTGTAATTTCTATCCCACCAAAAACATTCTGTAAAAAACTAGCCAAGTCTCGATGGAGCTGCTTGTTTAACTCTAAAAAGTAATGAAATCTAGACAGACTCGTGCCAAGTCTAAGGTTCCTTACTGCGATTTCTTTATTATTATAGTTAATGTTGTGTGACTTGGCCGTTGAACATTGTTTAAAAGGTTAGTAGTGGGTACATGTCAATTTTGTTTACACGTAATGTTGTAACGTTATTAAAATACGCAGCTTTATCAAGCCTACAATTGACTGGATATTGAATCAACATTTTTCAAGTGGCTATAATTAAGCAAATTTTCTATCGTCAATGGATAGGTTCTGGATTTTTTAAGATTGGTGCAATAGCATCATGGAGCACCTAGTTTTGTACCCTTGTGTACATACATGTGTACCCTTCAACGGCCAAGTCACACAACATTAACTATAATAATAAAGAAATCGCAGTAAGGAACCTTAGACTTGGCACGAGTCTGTCTAGATTTCATTACTTTTTAGAGTTAAACAAGCAGCTCCATCGAGACTTGGCTAGTTTTTTACAGAATGTTTTTGGTGGGATTTCATTTCTTTTTGTTAAACCTTGTTTATATTGATTTATTTTATTAGATTTTCTTATTTGACACACTTATTTTTTAGGAGTAGTATTATATTATTAAGCGCCCCGCGGTTTCACCCGCGTAGTTCCCGTTCGCGTTTCCGTGGGAATTTCGGGATAAAAAGTATCTATACATAAATAGTTTTTAAGCTGGGGAGGTATCCCCACAAATTGTCAGCCAAATCAGTTCAGCTGTTCTAGAATTATAATTCCCGTTCCCATTCCCGTGGGAATTTCGGGATTAAAAGATTTCTATGTGCTACTCCTGGTTCTAAACTACCTCCCCACCAATTTTCAGCCAAATCAATTCAGCCGTTCTTGAGTAATAAATTCCCGTTCCCAATCTCGTGGGATTTTCGGGATTAAAGTGTTCTATGTTCTTGTCCTGGTTCTAAGCTACCTCCTCACCAATTTTCAGCCAAATCAATTCAGCCGTTCTTGATTTTTAAATTCCCGTTCCCAATCCCGTGGGAATTTCGGGATTAAAAGTATCGTATGTCCTTTTCCTGGTTCTAAGCTACCTCCCCACCAATTTTCAGCCAAATCAATTCAGCCGTTCTTGATTTTTAAATTCCCGTTCCCAATCCCGTGGGAATTTCGGGATTAAAAGTATCCTATGTCCTTTTCCTGGTTCTAAGCTACCTCCCCACCAATTTTCAGCCAAATCAATTCAGCCGTTCTTGATTTTTAAATTCCCGTTCCCAATCCCGTGGGAATTTCGGGATTAAAAGTATCCTATGTCCTTTTCCTGGTTTTAAGCTACCTCCCCACCAATTTGCAGCCAAATCAGTTCAGCCGTTCTTGATTTTTAAATTCCCGTTCCCAATCCCGTGGGAATTTCGGGATTAAAAGTATCCTATGTCCTTTTCCTGGTTCTAAGCTACCTCCCCACCAATTTTCAGCCAAATCAATTTAGCCGTTCATGATTTTTAAATTCCCGTTCCCAATCCCGTGGGAATTTCGGGATTAAAAGTATCCTATGTCCTTTTCCTGGTTCTAAGCTACCTCCCCACCAATTTTCAGCCAAATCAGTTCAGCCGTTCTTGAGTTACAATTCCCGTTCCCATTCCCGTATAATTCCCGTTCCCGTTCGATTATCCTAGTTTTTATAGTTTTCCCTTTATGTGGCCATTAAACCCTAACTCTGTACCAAATTTCAGCTCTCTAGGTTTATGGGAAGTACTAGTTCTATTTTGATGATCATGAGTGAGTGAGTGAGTGAGTGAGTGAGTGAGTGAGTGAGTGAGTGAGTGTCTAAAATGCGAAACTTTGCTTTCGCTTAACTTGGGAACTAAATGACCTACAGACTTGAAATTTTATTTTAAGTATGTGATTGTATAGCTTACTGGATGACGAAAATTTCAGCGTTCTGGTCTTATCCAGAGGTTGTCAAATAGGGGCCTGAAAATGCGGCGAAAGGGTTCCTGTAAAGGATGGTACGGCAGTGTTTGCTTCGCGCTCGACTTGGCGGGGGGCACTGCCGTGCCCCCAGATTAAATTTATACCAGTATGAACATCGGAACGTTTTTTTTATTGGACAGTTTATTAATTGTGCTGTATGATCTGAGAGTGAGAGTTCTAAAACTGTACTCTTTGCTCCTTTTATATTATGTGCAATATTATCAAGACATGTCATACTGCTGAGACGGGTAGGTTGTTTGATACTTAAAGTTAAATTATAGCACATGAGTAATTGTTCAAATTTGCGACAATTTAGGTCATTTGTAAGTCTATCAATATTGAAATATCCACATATGACTAGTTTTTTATTTTTATAAGAGACCGTATTCAATAGTTTTTCTAGTTTAGATAGAAACAAATCTATAATTTCTACTTTCATTTTCGGTGGTCTATATATACATAAAATTATAAAGTTGTGTTCGGTCAGTTCTATACCACTGCACTCAAAAATGTTACATAAACTGTTTAGTTTAGCATCAGGAATGGGTTTAAATTTATGGTATTTTTTTACAAGAATACATGCCCCACCATTTCTATTTGGCCTTGAGTAATAATCTCCTAAAACCATATTGGGAACATTTAAAAGTGCAATATCAGCTGATGTCATGTTGTGTTTGGTTATGCATATGACATCAAGTTTGGTAAATAAGTTTAATGAATTGTGTGACTAATTCTTCTGACTTGGAAATAAGTCCATTAATATTTTGATGAATTATGAATAATTTATTATACACGAAAAAACGATTCAGAATTTGTTATTGTTTTTTTACTTGATATAGACGTATCCGATAAGGAAGGCGCCATGCTACAGTCTTTAATTATAATACTACTAGAGGGAAATTTCTCTATATCAATTTTTATATTTTCCATGAGAATTTTATATAAATAACGGAACCCTTTATTATTTATTTTTCCATTTCTGGAAGATAGCATGTCGAACGAAAGAACTTGATTCGTATCAAACAAGTACGCATAATTATTGTTTTCAAGTTCAATATACAGCAAATTATTGAATAACTCTACCCGGTAATTATATATCAACGCACCTTGGATGTATGAAGGAACACATTATGATGTTGGTATGAGTTAGGTCTTTGAGAGAGTTTCTAATATTATTAATTAATTCTACATAATTATCCCTCTATCTCCTAAATATACACACATCAAAAGTGTCTAGGGATCAACATATATTTTTGCAATAACTTTTCTCCTGATTGATATTAATTAAAATTTTCTTTAAGGATTCATCAAATAAAGTGTTTTCGTTTGTCACAGTAACGATAAACCAAGTCACCTTTGCATTAATAAAGAAATTTGCCATTTTCCTAATAAAGGGATTTTTGACATTTGAACCACTAACATTAAAGTTCGAAAAAAAGACTGAAATAACAGTTTTCTTTAAAATTTTATTGGGTAACTTAAACAATTAATAATCCGTGTTTCTACCGCGAACACTAACAACACAAGAACATCGGTTTGGCATACTCAAAATGAGTTCATCCAAATCACGCTGTGGAATGGCCGCCCATGTTCGTTGCAACAACAAAAAAAGGTCTTCTTGCGACTGGATACCCTCCATATTCGGCAGAGCTCTTCTCTGTAGCATATCCCATGCATGCTCAATCGGGTTCAAGTCTGGCGACTGAGCAGGCCAGGGCAGGACATTGATGTTAGCTGCGGCGAGAGTCTGTCTTACAACTCTTGCGGTGTGCGGTCGTGCATTATCATGCATTAACTGAAATAAGGGACCGATTTGCACTTGTAGAGGAACGATGACGTCTGATACAATCGTCTCAGCATAAATTTGATCGTTGAGGTTGCCTCTGATCCAAATCAACTCAGTTCTTCCGCCGATCCAAATACCCGCCCATACCATGATGGTTCCACCACTATAAGGATGGACTTCCTGGCAGGATTTTAATCGCTGTTGGCGTCCAGGGGTTCTCCAGTGTCGTATACGTCTTGTATCCGGTCTCATACCAAAACGAGACTCATCAGAAAAGCACACGAAACGCCATTGTTCTTCTGCCCAATTTCTGTGTTCAAGAGCCCATTGATATCGAATCCTACGATTGTGCATTGCTATAGGTGGTACCCGTAGCGGTCTTCGGGAATGAAGGTTCACTTCATGCAAGCGGTTTCTGACTGTTTGGTCGCTAATTAAGTTCCCTGAAGAGTGATGAAGCCGCACGGCTAACATCATGGCGGTTATTGTTGGAGCTCTTCGAGTTAAGATTTGAATGTATCGGTCTTGTCTCCGTGTGGTGCAGCGATACCGTCCTCCATGGCGCTCAGCCACGGTACCAGTGCTTCGGTAACGTGTCCAAAGTCGACTGATAACACTCTGACTTGTATTCAGAGCTAAAGCCACAGTACGTTGCCGGGAACCAGCTTCTATCATTCCCACGGCTCTGAGCATTTCTTCCCTGCTTAAATGACGTCGCCGCTCCATAATAACGTTGGTTTTAATCAGTAGTAGGGAAACAGTAGCACTAATAATGTCTTCAATGCGTTGTATGTTTTTATAGGGAAAATATTGACAGCTGATTTTCATCTTTTACTCGAATTTGATTCACAGTTCCTGATTCAAATTATGAAATGCACCAAAAAGGATCCATATAAATTTATAAAATCATAAATTTATTACAAAGCCACATCTCAATCTCAAGAAATCCGCATAAAAATGCTTGATCCCTAGACACTTTTGATGTGTGTATTATACAATAATCGTTTAAATTAAAATGTGTTAATTCAGTCTTCACTTTACACAATAATTGTTTCATACTACTATTTGGTAAAGAATATCGATAATAGTTAAAGTCTTTAGAAAACGTTTGGATTATTAATAATAATAATAAAATCAACATTATGTATCAGTCTTATACAATTCACTTAGTAATAAGTTTTTCCAAACATTCTCTCACCACTGTTATGAAAAAAAGTTAAAACTTACATCGAAATGATCTTCACAGAAATTTATTTATTTATTTATTTATTTATGGAAAACTTACTGCTAGTTATATACATTACGCACTTATATAAATACATACATTATGTGCAAAATTATGCACGTATGAGTCTAAAGGCAAATTACAAGCTTTCACAAGTAGACATGAAGAGATAGAAAGAAAAGATAAGTTACACAGACGGATATTATATAAGTGAATATAACAAAGGAATAAATAAAAGCTGATATAGTATAACAAATCAAACAGTAGATACATAACATAAAGATTAAGTTACATTAAAATATCTGTCTCCCAGTAACCGTTTCAGCCTGGTGGTTGATGTGTTGAACAGGTCCACATCAACGTCATGTCTAGTCAGCGAGTTAAAAGCGGAACAAGCTCTAATCAGAAAAGCATTTTGTCTGTAATTCGTTTTAGCTAATTGAACGTTCAAAAGATTGGGTTTTCTAAACGCAGCTGTGTTAGTGCGTAAACAAATGGATTCTAACAGTTCAGGGCAGTCGACATTACCGTTCATTATAGATAGTAAATAAGAAATATCTGCTATGACTCTGCGTTCTTTTAAGGGCATGAAATGGAATTTGCGACATCTGACAGAGTATGATGGGAGATAAACTTTAGCCCTAAATTGTAAATACCGAAGAAATCTCTTCTGTATGCTTTCTATGCGCGAGGAATAGATGTCATAGCAAGGGCTCCACACCTGTGAAGCGTACTCCAGATGGCTACGCACGTAGGCACAATAAAGAATCTTGAAAGTTTTGATTTGGGTGAACTCCGCAGACATTCTTAGAACAAAACCTAGGGCTTTAGAAGCTTTAGCGACAATATTATTGATGTGTTCGTCGAAGAGTAACCGAGAGTCAAACATAACTCCCAAATCTCTGATTTTGTTCACTCGAGAAAGTGTCATGCCTTGCAACTTGTAGTCAAATGATATGGTTGAGGACTTCCGCGAGTAGGAGCATACATAACACTTAGACAAGTTTAACTCAAGCCTATTCCTAGCACAGTAATCTTGAAACCTAGTAAGATCCTCCTGCAGCTCAATCGAGTTATTTATACATTTGATGGAATGAAGTATCTTTAAGTCATCAGCATACAGAAGAATCTTAGAATGGATAAAACATGTGGATATGTCTGTCACGAACACGTTGAAGAGCAAAGGTCCCAAAAGAGATCCCTGAGGAACTCCCGACGGGACGAGCATAGGCGCTGAAGAGTATCCACAGAGCACAACTGTCTGACATCTATTCATTACGTAGGAAGAAAACCACCTAAAAAGATTACCTCTTATACCTACTTGTTGGAGTTTCCGCAGTAATATGAGGTGATCTATTCTATCAAAGCACTTACGAATATCTGTGTAAATGATATCTACTTGCGCTGGAGTAGACATAAATTTGGTGATATACTCAGTGCAGAGCACAAGGTTAGATGTCGTAGAACGCCCCTTTTGGAAACCATGTTGTTGTGGATCAAGTTGTTGTTTCAAGGAAGCCTGCAATTGTGTGTAGACAATTTTCTCTATCACTTTAGCAAAGAGGCAGAGCTTGGAAATCGGCCTATAATTTTCCACTCTGTTTTTAGCACCAGTTTTGTGAATTGGGGTTACCAACGCTGACTTCCAAATATTTGGCATAATGCCCTCTGCGAATGACCGTCTAAATAAAATAGAAATGGGAAAAGCAAGGCTAGAAGCACACCTAACAATAAAAAGCGCGGGTACATTGTCGGGACCCGCAGACTTATTAATGTCCAGAGACTTTAGTAGCTTTCGAACTTCATCTACCTGAACTTCAATCGAGCCTATATCACACATAGAGGATGTACTTACGTAGTTATCGCCCACATTCCGAGTAGTGTCTGAATTTGAAGTGAGATAATTAGATCTGAAATATTCACTAAAGAAATTGCAAATCACATCACCCTCATCAGAGGAACGGTTTCCATAAAAAAGCACTGAGGGGTAACCAATCGATTTATTTTTACTCTTTACGTATGACCAAAACGCACGAGGGTTTTCTCTAATAACCGATTCTGTGTGGTTCATATATGTACGATACATTTCGTCTTCCATTAATATAGCTCTGTCCCTCAAAACCTTGTACGAGTCATTATCGAAGGTATTCCCGTATTTCTTAAATTTATTGTGATATTTGTGCTTTTCTTTGAGCAATTTTACTAGCGGAGCCTTATACCATCTAGGATATTTAGAGGATGGAGTGGTTACAGTAGATTTAATATAAGTATCACGAAGCCTGTAAATAGAACTATACAAATAATCAACTGCTTCTTCTAGTGATCTATGATCAAACTCCTTCAACCAGTCAATGTTGTCTAAACCAGAGCATATTGCTGCATAGTCACCACTAGAATACGCAAAGCGAGTAATAGGACGGGGTTGAATGTTGTGCAAGTAGACGAAATCAGCAGTCACTATGATAGAACTGTGGTGTTGGTCTTCGGGAACTAACGGAATATCACAATCGGTAACCTTCACTTCATTATTGGAAAAAACTAAGTCTAGTAAACGCCCATGGCTCTGATTTAATTGTGAGTTATATTGTAACAAATTGCAAGTATTTATATTATCAATAAAATTAATTTGATGTGAGCCCTGCATATTACTTGGAATAAGAGAGACCCCATCATCACCTAAAAACCATGAAATGTGAGGCATATTAAAATCTCCAAGTATAACTATCATATCTAAAGGGTTGTCTAATGTTATTTTCAACAGATTGTCAGAGAAGTTAGATAGTTGTTGCCCCATCGAGTGGCCTAAGTTTTGGTTACATATATAAACTACACATAAATGCATTTTATAAGAGGATTTTGGTTTACGAGTATTAATAGTTAAAGTAACCCACAGATCTTCTGCAGAAGAGAACCACTCATTCCTACATTCCGATATTAGTTCCCGTCGTACTGCTATTAAGGTACCACCCCCCATTGATTGACTTAAAATATCATAATTACGATCACGCCGCCATACAATGTACCGGTCGTCAAAAATTTCGTTATCTCTGATGCTATCGTTAAGCCAAGTCTCTGTTATACAAATAACGTCGTAAGAACCTAAACAGAGATTTCTGTAGAAAGTTGATGTTTTAGTCCGTAGACCACGGGTATTTTGATAATAAATACTTATCATTGTTTACAGATGTCTATTAAACATTGAATAAGTAAATAATAATGATAAGAGTACATATATAGACGTATAAACAACAAAAAAGCATATTAAATGCATTTTATTGTACCCAGACTGTTGACTACTTACAGCAACAACAATATAAAATGCGATTGTAAACATTACCACACTAACAATATAAGTACACGTCCGAATCAGCAAGTCATTTTTGCATTGTATGACACTGAATATATAAAACATAATAGCACATAACTCGGCTTCGATTTTAAACATAAATATATTAATTTTGTAAGCACAAAGTAACAGAATATTATAATGTATGATTTTTGTTATACATAATAAAATATAAAAAAATAATATTAAATAGTTCAAAAATATGTGAGACAACAGTAATAATAAAATCATTCCGTAACTAAAGTTTATTTTGAAATTAAAAAATATATAATGTATATTGAAATTAAAATATATAAATATAACTATAAAATAAATAAATAGGAGTATACCGGAGAATAAGTAAGATATTTTAACAAGTAAGACGTAATTGTTCCAACAAACGGTTAGCCGAACTACCCGAAACTCGTGAATGCAAATGCATACCAAGACGGACACAAGCGCGTCACACTGCAGGCCGAAACGAGTTACTAGTAAGCCAGTGGAGAACAACATTTGGCAACAGACATAGGAAAGTATTCTAAAAAGTTTACAACTGTAGTATATATTAAAAATAAGACTTAAATTAGATATCTTTAACAATCAAGTAGTTGCTTAATAGACCTGCAGACTTGTCTTCAATTTTGTCAACAATGCATCCCACAGTTGGTGTAACTCCGCCTCCATGACTACCCCCAGTCGTAAGAGAATACACTGAAAAGAACTGGTCATGAGGTATCGTGGCTTCAAATCCTATTAGTTTGCAGCCTAAGCCAAAAGTGCAGTACCCCTGAAGCTTTTGACATGTGTAATAGGAATTATATATTTTTTTTAGATCTAAATCTGATTTTATAGTCATCACCGGAGAGGTAGTATTTTTCCGAATAAAAATCTTGCATCCTCTTACCCAAATAAAAGAATAGCCCCGCTCCTTAGCAAGTGACTTTGTTTTGTTTAAGAGAACTTTGTTTTCTGTAGTTAAGTGGTCATTAACAAAGATTCTGCTACTACCTTGCAAACCGAGGTCCGATGGTAATATGGTACATTTTTTTGCAGCGGCTACAAAATCGTCTTTAATGTACCGACTGTGGATAGCCACAATAATAGTTTTATTGACTTTGTCATTACGCATCGGCACTCTCGCTATATAGTTGATCTGTTCTTTAGGTAAATTAATTTTTATTTTACTTCCAATTTTGTTCACAATATCAAACAGGTTCTCACTATTCGAAACTGGAACGCCCTTGATCTCAATATTGTTCATACGATTCCGTTGCTCGCCTTCTCGAATAAAGATTTCCAATTCGCACACCTTCTGCTGGAGATGTTCAACCTGTAGTTTCGTTTTCTTTAATTCCTGAATGTCCTTTTCCAAAGTCGACAGCTTCTCACCCAGGTCACTGATCCTGTTATCCACAAAATCGATGGATGTCTTAATGTCCGACAGCTCGGGCTTCAAGGACCTCAGCGCGGTCAACTCAGATTTTATTGATTTGATACTTTCATCCAGCCCCGGCAAAACTGCTACTTGCTGAGATAGACACCGAATCTCTGCTAACACGGTCTCTAAGTCAGATGATGATGGAGATTGTGGCGGCACCTTGTTTGGAGGCAACAGCAATGGACTTATAGGTCTAGCGTTCTTACACGGCGGACATTTCCATGCCGACTTCCTGCTATCTCCAAGCCGGCGATATCCAGTCTCCGTGATTCCAGCACAACCAAAGTCATAATAGCCTTGACACGCCGTGCACTGAGCACCATCTCTAAATTCCTCGTTACAATTTTTGCAAGTAAACATTTTAAAAAACGAATACTAAGCGATGTACGAAATGTTGACGACCACTGATATTGAAAGCAACTGCGCGTTAGGAGGGATATGCGTGCACAATGTTCGCCGTCTGCGAACTAACTGAATAATAAATACTAAATACGTGTTGGAATCCGAAGCTATATGAATGTCCCGTGTTGCAAGCTGGTGTAGCCACTTGTTACTCATTTGTTCCTTTCGAGGGTCATGTACAATAGTTTATCCTGTGTTTTGATTGTTGGACTTTCACACTATGTACTATAGAGTAATTATAAAACTTGTGATCTATTTTATTAGACAATTTGTAAAAACTTGTTAATCACCTAACCAAACAGTACTTTGTTTGTAACCTGTGACGTAACACGAGTCGCCATGACAGTTTGACGCGTTTCGTTGAGGTAATGTCGAATAGTTCTTAAAAATATAAAATAAAATGTTATAGTTATTATTTTACGGAAATATTAATATTTCGGTTAAATGAGGCCATAAGGCACTCTATGAATTAGTTTTTCAAAATTAGTCAATAACCCCCTATTATAATATTAACTTTGACTTAGCGTTGACATCGTTCGCCATTGGTTTTTGGTCTCCATTATTTTTCTCTCGTTTCTTTTCGCTCTTTACATAATTAGAGTTGGACATAAACTCCCAGATAAGGGGTTGTGCTGAACGCCTGGCAGTGGAACACCCACTTCTCGCCCTAACAGACTAGAAAGCCGTTCTTGCAACGGCATTAATATTAGAGCAGGCTTTGCTGCCCCCCCCCCCCCCCCACCTTTTATTAACTTTTTGTGACCCAAAAGTCTTATTCTTACAAAGAATGGAAACCACTGTTATGAAAAAAAGTTAAAACTTACATCGAAATGATCTTCACAGAAATTTATTTATTTATTTATGGAAAACTTACTGCTAGTTATATACATTACGCACTTATATAAATACATACATTATGTGCAAAATTATGCACGTATGAGTCTAAAGGCAAATTACAAGCTTTCACAAGTAGACATGAAGAGATAGAAAGAAAAGATAAGTTACACAGACGGATATTATATAAGTGAATATAACAAAGGAATAAATAAAAGCTGATATAGTATAACAAATCAAACAGTAGATACATAACATAAAGATTAAGTTACATTAAAATATCTGTCTCCCAGTAACCGTTTCAGCCTGGTGGTTGATGTGTTGAACAGGTCCACATCAACGTCATGTCTAGTCAGCGAGTTAAAAGCGGAACAAGCTCTAATCAGAAAAGCATTTTGTCTGTAATTCGTTTTAGCTAATTGAACGTTCAAAAGATTGGGTTTTCTAAACGCAGCTGTGTTAGTGCGTAAACAAATGGATTCTAACAGTTCAGGGCAGTCGACATTACCGTTCATTATAGATAGTAAATAAGAAATATCTGCTATGACTCTGCGTTCTTTTAAGGGCATGAAATGGAATTTGCGACATCTGACAGAGTATGATGGGAGATAAACTTTAGCCCTAAATTGTAAATACCGAAGAAATCTCTTCTGTATGCTTTCTATGCGCGAGGAATAGATGTCATAGCAAGGGCTCCACACCTGTGAAGCGTACTCCAGATGGCTACGCACGTAGGCACAATAAAGAATCTTGAAAGTTTTGATTTGGGTGAACTCCGCAGACATTCTTAGAACAAAACCTAGGGCTTTAGAAGCTTTAGCGACAATATTATTGATGTGTTCGTCGAAGAGTAACCGAGAGTCAAACATAACTCCCAAATCTCTGATTTTGTTCACTCGAGAAAGTGTCATGCCTTGCAACTTGTAGTCAAATGATATGGTTGAGGACTTCCGCGAGTAGGAGCATACATAACACTTAGACAAGTTTAACTCAAGCCTATTCCTAGCACAGTAATCTTGAAACCTAGTAAGATCCTCCTGCAGCTCAATCGAGTTATTTATACATTTGATGGAATGAAGTATCTTTAAGTCATCAGCATACAGAAGAATCTTAGAATGGATAAAACATGTGGATATGTCTGTCACGAACACGTTGAAGAGCAAAGGTCCCAAAAGAGATCCCTGAGGAACTCCCGACGGGACGAGCATAGGCGCTGAAGAGTATCCACAGAGCACAACTGTCTGACATCTATTCATTACGTAGGAAGAAAACCACCTAAAAAGATTACCTCTTATACCTACTTGTTGGAGTTTCCGCAGTAATATGAGGTGATCTATTCTATCAAAGCACTTACGAATATCTGTGTAAATGATATCTACTTGCGCTGGAGTAGACATAAATTTGGTGATATACTCAGTGCAGAGCACAAGGTTAGATGTCGTAGAACGCCCCTTTTGGAAACCATGTTGTTGTGGATCAAGTTGTTGTTTCAAGGAAGCCTGCAATTGTGTGTAGACAATTTTCTCTATCACTTTAGCAAAGAGGCAGAGCTTGGAAATCGGCCTATAATTTTCCACTCTGTTTTTAGCACCAGTTTTGTGAATTGGGGTTACCAACGCTGACTTCCAAATATTTGGCATAATGCCCTCTGCGAATGACCGTCTAAATAAAATAGAAATGGGAAAAGCAAGGCTAGAAGCACACCTAACAATAAAAAGCGCGGGTACATTGTCGGGACCCGCAGACTTATTAATGTCCAGAGACTTTAGTAGCTTTCGAACTTCATCTACCTGAACTTCAATCGAGCCTATATCACACATAGAGGATGTATTTACGTAGTTATCGCCCACATTCCGAGTAGTGTCTGAATTTGAAGTGAGATAATTAGATCTGAAATATTCACTAAAGAAATTGCAAATCACATCACCCTCATCAGAGGAACGGTTTCCATAAAAAAGCACTGAGGGGTAACCAATCGATTTATTTTTACTCTTTACGTATGACCAAAACGCACGAGGGTTTTCTCTAATAACCGATTCTGTGTGGTTCATATATGTACGATACATTTCGTCTTCCATTAATATAGCTCTGTCCCTCAAAACCTTGTACGAGTCATTATCGAAGGTATTCCCGTATTTCTTAAATTTATTGTGATATTTGTGCTTTTCTTTGAGCAATTTTACTAGCGGAGCCTTATACCATCTAGGATATTTAGAGGATGGAGTGGTTACAGTAGATTTAATATAAGTATCACGAAGCCTGTAAATAGAACTATACAAATAATCAACTGCTTCTTCTAGTGATCTATGATCAAACTCCTTCAACCAGTCAATGTTGTCTAAACCAGAGCATATTGCTGCATAGTCACCACTAGAATACGCAAAGCGAGTAATAGGACGGGGTTGAATGTTGTGCAAGTAGACGAAATCAGCAGTCACTATGATAGAACTGTGGTGTTGGTCTTCGGGAACTAACGGAATATCACAATCGGTAACCTTCACTTCATTATTGGAAAAAACTAAGTCTAGTAAACGCCCATGGCTCTGATTTAATTGTGAGTTATATTGTAACAAATTGCAAGTATTTATATTATCAATAAAATTAATTCATTCGCGTACGATCCGTCAACACGAGCAGTTGTGTCGCAATGGCTGCCTCAATGTATTGACCGAATCATCGTTTTTGCACTTCTATTAAAATGGCGAGTGCAAAGCGAATTAAAACTCCTTCCACCGAGGACCAGGGCGGATTTGACATCAAGACCTTACTGCAAGACTTCTCTTTGCTGAAGGCTGAAGTCACCGTTTTGAAAACTAAGTTGGAGATATCAGAACGCGTAGTTGCCGAACTCAAGACCGAGCTCGCGGCATTGTGCAACAGTGGCAAGCCAGTGACGTCGATTTCACCGCGGTCAGCACATAACGTGTGTGTGCGGCGCGGTGCAAGGAATGCGAATACTTCACCAGTCAGCATTTTTACTAATGCATGCGCGACTGGCAACAGCGTTGCACAGGTTAATGAACGCCCGGCCCCGATGACCTCGATCGCCGCGGCGTGTGCACCGACACCCGTGCCAGCTGCGTCCTCTTCTGCAACACGTGTCCCAAAGCAGAAGAGCTACGCGCAAGTGTCTCGCCCACCACCCGGGGTTAAGTGCGTGGTGGCTCCGAAGAAACCCGTCAATGCAGCGAAGAGAGTCGACGTAGATGGCTTCACACTGGTGGAGAAGAAACGTCGACCGAAGCCGTCTCGCAACCGACGTGGTACCGCCGACGCCACAGCATCTGAGGTCACTCTCCGTGTTGTGGAGCCCACCGTTTCCTTGTATATATCCAGGTTGGACCCCAACACTACAGGTGAAGAGGTCCTGGGGTATGTTAAGCAGAGGGTCTGTTTTTGGACCAAAGAACCGATCCGGCTCAACCTGAGGCGCCTCGAGTCAACGAGGGGCACGTCCTTCAAATCCTACGTACTTCAAGTGCCAGCGAAATACAAGGACATGTTCCTCAATCCCGACTTTTGGCCCACAGGAGTAGTATACCGCCGCTATAGGGAGGCGATCCAGAAGAAAACTCCCTAAACTATGTATTTTATTTATATAATTTATATATATGTTAGTTTGTAAGGTATTTATGTAATTAGTTTGTATGATATTTTATATGTGCGCGTGGTTTGAGAGCCCTTACCTTGCCGTAACACAGTTTTTAACTAGCACGGGAGGTAAGGTCTTGATAATTGCGCCAAATATAATGTATTGTGTCAAATTTATATATAATAAATTGAATTGAAATTGAATTGAATTTGATGTGAGCCCTGCATATTACTTGGAATAAGAGAGACCCCATCATCACCTAAAAACCATGAAATGTGAGGCATATTAAAATCTCCAAGTATAACTATCATATCTAAAGGGTTGTCTAATGTTATTTTCAACAGATTGTCAGAGAAGTTAGATAGTTGTTGCCCCATCGAGTGGCCTAAGTTTTGGTTACATATATAAACTACACATAAATGCATTTTATAAGAGGATTTTGGTTTACGAGTATTAATAGTTAAAGTAACCCACAGATCTTCTGCAGAAGAGAACCACTCATTCCTACATTCCGATATTAGTTCCCGTCGTACTGCTATTAAGGTACCACCCCCCATTGATTGACTTAAAATATCATAATTACGATCACGCCGCCATACAATGTACCGGTCGTCAAAAATTTCGTTATCTCTGATGCTATCGTTAAGCCAAGTCTCTGTTATACAAATAACGTCGTAAGAACCTAAACAGAGATTTCTGTAGAAAGTTGATGTTTTAGTCCGTAGACCACGGGTATTTTGATAATAAATACTTATCATTGTTTACAGATGTCTATTAAACATTGAATAAGTAAATAATAATGATAAGAGTACATATATAGACGTATAAACAACAAAAAAGCATATTAAATGCATTTTATTGTACCCAGACTGTTGACTACTTACAGCAACAACAATATAAAATGCGATTGTAAACATTACCACACTAACAATATAAGTACACGTCCGAATCAGCAAGTCATTTTTGCATTGTATGACACTGAATATATAAAACATAATAGCACATAACTCGGCTTCGATTTTAAACATAAATATATTAATTTTGTAAGCACAAAGTAACAGAATATTATAATGTATGATTTTTGTTATACATAATAAAATATAAAAAAATAATATTAAATAGTTCAAAAATATGTGAGACAACAGTAATAATAAAATCATTCCGTAACTAAAGTTTATTTTGAAATTAAAAAATATATAATGTATATTGAAATTAAAATATATAAATATAACTATAAAATAAATAAATAGGAGTATACCGGAGAATAAGTAAGATATTTTAACAAGTAAGACGTAATTGTTCCAACAAACGGTTAGCCGAACTACCCGAAACTCGTGAATGCAAATGCATACCAAGACGGACACAAGCGCGTCACACTGCAGGCCGAAACGAGTTACTAGTAAGCCAGTGGAGAACAACATTTGGCAACAGACATAGGAAAGTATTCTAAAAAGTTTACAACTGTAGTATATATTAAAAATAAGACTTAAATTAGATATCTTTAACAATCAAGTAGTTGCTTAATAGACCTGCAGACTTGTCTTC
Source organism: Timandra comae (assembly GCA_958496195.1). Classification (NCBI taxonomy): domain Eukaryota; kingdom Metazoa; phylum Arthropoda; class Insecta; order Lepidoptera; family Geometridae; genus Timandra; species Timandra comae. The sequence goes on along the minus strand of OY292382.1, from coordinate 646,488 downwards.
AATTTTGTCAACAATGCATCCCACAGTTGGTGTAACTCCGCCTCCATGACTACCCCCAGTCGTAAGAGAATACACTGAAAAGAACTGGTCATGAGGTATCGTGGCTTCAAATCCTATTAGTTTGCAGCCTAAGCCAAAAGTGCAGTACCCCTGAAGCTTTTGACATGTGTAATAGGAATTATATATTTTTTTTAGATCTAAATCTGATTTTATAGTCATCACCGGAGAGGTAGTATTTTTCCGAATAAAAATCTTGCATCCTCTTACCCAAATAAAAGAATAGCCCCGCTCCTTAGCAAGTGACTTTGTTTTGTTTAAGAGAACTTTGTTTTCTGTAGTTAAGTGGTCATTAACAAAGATTCTGCTACTACCTTGCAAACCGAGGTCCGATGGTAATATGGTACATTTTTTTGCAGCGGCTACAAAATCGTCTTTAATGTACCGACTGTGGATAGCCACAATAATAGTTTTATTGACTTTGTCATTACGCATCGGCACTCTCGCTATATAGTTGATCTGTTCTTTAGGTAAATTAATTTTTATTTTACTTCCAATTTTGTTCACAATATCAAACAGGTTCTCACTATTCGAAACTGGAACGCCCTTGATCTCAATATTGTTCATACGATTCCGTTGCTCGCCTTCTCGAATAAAGATTTCCAATTCGCACACCTTCTGCTGGAGATGTTCAACCTGTAGTTTCGTTTTCTTTAATTCCTGAATGTCCTTTTCCAAAGTCGACAGCTTCTCACCCAGGTCACTGATCCTGTTATCCACAAAATCGATGGATGTCTTAATGTCCGACAGCTCGGGCTTCAAGGACCTCAGCGCGGTCAACTCAGATTTTATTGATTTTATACTTTCATCCAGCCCCGGCAAAACTGCTACTTGCTGAGATAGACACCGAATCTCTGCTAACACGGTCTCTAAGTCAGATGATGATGGAGATTGTGGCGGCACCTTGTTTGGAGGCAACAGCAATGGACTTATAGGTCTAGCGTTCTTACACGGCGGACATTTCCATGCCGACTTCCTGCTATCTCCAAGCCGGCGATATCCAGTCTCCGTGATTCCAGCACAACCAAAGTCATAATAGCCTTGACACGCCGTGCACTGAGCACCATCTCTAAATTCCTCGTTACAATTTTTGCAAGTAAACATTTTAAAAAACGAATACTAAGCGATGTACGAAATGTTGACGACCACTGATATTGAAAGCAACTGCGCGTTAGGAGGGATATGCGTGCACAATGTTCGCCGTCTGCGAACTAACTGAATAATAAATACTAAATACGTGTTGGAATCCGAAGCTATATGAATGTCCCGTGTTGCAAGCTGGTGTAGCCACTTGTTACTCATTTGTTCCTTTCGAGGGTCATGTACAATAGTTTATCCTGTGTTTTGATTGTTGGACTTTCACACTATGTACTATAGAGTAATTATAAAACTTGTGATCTATTTTATTAGACAATTTGTAAAAACTTGTTAATCACCTAACCAAACAGTACTTTGTTTGTAACCTGTGACGTAACACGAGTCGCCATGACAGTTTGACGCGTTTCGTTGAGGTAATGTCGAATAGTTCTTAAAAATATAAAATAAAATGTTATAGTTATTATTTTACGGAAATATTAATATTTCGGTTAAATGAGGCCATAAGGCACTCTATGAATTAGTTTTTCAAAATTAGTCAATAACCCCCTATTATAATATTAACTTTGACTTAGCGTTGACATCGTTCGCCATTGGTTTTTGGTCTCCATTATTTTTCTCTCGTTTCTTTTCGCTCTTTACATAATTAGAGTTGGACATAAACTCCCAGATAAGGGGTTGTGCTGAACGCCTGGCAGTGGAACACCCACTTCTCGCCCTAACAGACTAGAAAGCCGTTCTTGCAACGGCATTAATATTAGAGCAGGCTTTGCTGCCCCCCCCCCCCCCCCCCCACCTTTTATTAACTTTTTGTGACCCAAAAGTCTTATTCTTACAAAGAATGGAAACCACTGTTATGAAAAAAAGTTAAAACTTACATCGAAATGATCTTCACAGAAATTTATTTATTTATTTATGGAAAACTTACTGCTAGTTATATACATTACGCACTTATATAAATACATACATTATGTGCAAAATTATGCACGTATGAGTCTAAAGGCAAATTACAAGCTTTCACAAGTAGACATGAAGAGATAGAAAGAAAAGATAAGTTACACAGACGGATATTATATAAGTGAATATAACAAAGGAATAAATAAAAGCTGATATAGTATAACAAATCAAACAGTAGATACATAACATAAAGATTAAGTTACATTAAAATATCTGTCTCCCAGTAACCGTTTCAGCCTGGTGGTTGATGTGTTGAACAGGTCCACATCAACGTCATGTCTAGTCAGCGAGTTAAAAGCGGAACAAGCTCTAATCAGAAAAGCATTTTGTCTGTAATTCGTTTTAGCTAATTGAACGTTCAAAAGATTGGGTTTTCTAAACGCAGCTGTGTTAGTGCGTAAACAAATGGATTCTAACAGTTCAGGGCAGTCGACATTACCGTTCATTATAGATAGTAAATAAGAAATATCTGCTATGACTCTGCGTTCTTTTAAGGGCATGAAATGGAATTTGCGACATCTGACAGAGTATGATGGGAGATAAACTTTAGCCCTAAATTGTAAATACCGAAGAAATCTCTTCTGTATGCTTTCCATGCGCGAGGAATAGATGTCATAGCAAGGGCTCCACACCTGTGAAGCGTACTCCAGATGGCTACGCACGTAGGCACAATAAAGAATCTTGAAAGTTTTGATTTGGGTGAACTCCGCAGACATTCTTAGAACAAAACCTAGGGCTTTAGAAGCTTTAGCGACAATATTATTGATGTGTTCGTCGAAGAGTAACCGAGAGTCAAACATAACTCCCAAATCTCTGATTTTGTTCACTCGAGAAAGTGTCATGCCTTGCAACTTGTAGTCAAATGATATGGTTGAGGACTTCCGCGAGTAGGAGCATACATAACACTTAGACAAGTTTAACTCAAGCCTATTCCTAGCACAGTAATCTTGAAACCTAGTAAGATCCTCCTGCAGCTCAATCGAGTTATTTATACATTTGATGGAATGAAGTATCTTTAAGTCATCAGCATACAGAAGAATCTTAGAATGGATAAAACATGTGGATATGTCTGTCACGAACACGTTGAAGAGCAAAGGTCCCAAAAGAGATCCCTGAGGAACTCCCGACGGGACGAGCATAGGCGCTGAAGAGTATCCACAGAGCACAACTGTCTGACATCTATTCATTACGTAGGAAGAAAACCACCTAAAAAGATTACCTCTTATACCTACTTGTTGGAGTTTCCGCAGTAATATGAGGTGATCTATTCTATCAAAGCACTTACGAATATCTGTGTAAATGATATCTACTTGCGCTGGAGTAGACATAAATTTGGTGATATACTCAGTGCAGAGCACAAGGTTAGATGTCGTAGAACGCCCCTTTTGGAAACCATGTTGTTGTGGATCAAGTTGTTGTTTCAAGGAAGCCTGCAATTGTGTGTAGACAATTTTCTCTATCACTTTATCAAAGAGGCAGAGCTTGGAAATCGGCCTATAATTTTCCACTCTAACAATAAAAAGCGCGGGTACATTGTCGGGACCCGCAGACTTATTAATGTCCAGAGACTTTAGTAGCTTTCGAACTTCATCTACCTGAACTTCAATCGAGCCTATATCACACATAGAGGATGTACTTACGTAGTTATCGCCCACATTCCGAGTAGTGTCTGAATTTGAAGTGAGATAATTAGATCTGAAATATTCACTAAAGAAATTGCAAATCACATCACCCTCATCAGAGGAACGGTTTCCATAAAAAAGCACTGAGGGGTAACCAATCGATTTATTTTTACTCTTTACGTATGACCAAAACGCACGAGGGTTTTCTCTAATAACCGATTCTGTGTGGTTCATATATGTACGATACATTTCGTCTTCCATTAATATAGCTCTGTCCCTCAAAACCTTGTACGAGTCATTATCGAAGGTATTCCCGTATTTCTTAAATTTATTGTGATATTTGTGCTTTTCTTTGAGCAATTTTACTAGCGGAGCCTTATACCATCTAGGATATTTAGAGGATGGAGTGGTTACAGTAGATTTAATATAAGTATCACGAAGCCTGTAAATAGAACTATACAAATAATCAACTGCTTCTTCTAGTGATCTATGATCAAACTCCTTCAACCAGTCAATGTTGTCTAAACCAGAGCATATTGCTGCATAGTCACCACTAGAATACGCAAAGCGAGTAATAGGACGGGGTTGAATGTTGTGCAAGTAGACGAAATCAGCAGTCACTATGATAGAACTGTGGTGTTGGTCTTCGGGAACTAACGGAATATCACAATCGGTAACCTTCACTTCATTATTGGAAAAAACTAAGTCTAGTAAACGCCCATAGTAGGATATTATTGGGCATTCTACCCCACCTGCCGTTCCTACGTCTCACTCCGTTCGCCTTCGTCACTTTCGGTGTGGTAAAATGCCCAATAATATCGTATGGAGTAGGAGCCGTTCAATATTTCCGTTTTAAAACTTGATTTACTTACTTGTTGTACTCCGCTCGCCTTCTTCTTATAATATAAAACAACACATCACACAACACATATAACTTATCGCACATATTTCTTCTACTAATGGAACTATACGAGCATAATAAACTAAAATTCAGGACAGATTGTCTCATGTCTCTTCACAGAGCAAGAAATAGCATGCACCTACAGACACATGCACATTCTATTTCTATGACGCCAGATTGCGCACCAAGGACATCCAAATTTTAATGTAATTAACTCATACAGTCGACACTAGCTTACATGTTAACAAATAAGGGTGCTTGCTGCTTGAACCGCTAACCTAAAATTCAGGACAGATTGTCTCATGTCTCTTCACAGAGCAAGAAATAGCATGCACCTACAGACACATGCACATTCTATTTCTATGACGCCAGATTGCGCACCAAGGACATCTGAACTTTAGGATACCGTAAACATTAAACTAACATTTGGGACAGATTGTCTCATGTCTCTTCACAGAGCAAGAAATAGGTACACCCAAAGGCACACACACATTCTCTTTCTATGGTCCCAGATTGGACACCAATGACATCCAAATATTAATTTAATTAATTCATTCAACTAACACTACCTTAGACGTGAACAAACAACTACCTACTGGTTGCTCTGCTGTTACTTACTTGTTGCGTTGTTTTATTAAGATACTTTCACACTCATACAATCGCCTTCGAAACGGTTCGTGCGCCGCCACCATCCCGTGCTCGCACGTGGCGCAGTATTTTATTTTATTAATCTTAGGTAAACTTACGGCTAGATTCATGTATATAAAAATGAAAAAGCGGTTACAAACAGAAATTTACTAGTTTCCACAAATAAAAACACATGTTTTGTTATCTAGCTACAACACATAAATTTAATTAAAAACATATCATTTAAGATTCGCTTGAGTTTAGTCAAAGAAGTATTAAACACATCTATATCAATAGATTTAACTACTTGCTCTAAATAAATATGATAAGAAAATTAAATAAGATATCAATATGTATAGTGTAAATGAATCTTTAGAGTCTCAAAGACTGCAAAATTGCATTATAGGTAAATTTGCGATATCCGAACTTTATTATACGACCACCTGTATGTATGAGATTTCGTTTTATTAAGATGCTTTCACACTTATACAATCTTAGGTAAACTTACGGCTAGATTCATGGAAGTATATAAAAATGAAAAAGCGGTTACAAACAGAAATTAACTAGTTTCCACAAATAAATATTAAATTATGAACAGTTGCAAATATGTTTCCCGTAGACAGTACTTACATATAAAAACACATGTTTTGTTATCTAGCTATAACACATAAATTTAATTAAAAACATATCATTTAAGATTCGCTTGAGTTTAGTCAAAGAAGTATTAAACACATCTATATCAATAGATTTGACTACTTGCTCTAAATAAATATGATAAGAAAATTGAATAAAATATCAATATGTATAGTGTAAATGATTCTTTAGAGTCTCAAAGACTGCAAAATTGCATTATAGGTAAATTTGCGATATCCGAACTTTATTATACGACCACCTGTATGTATGAGTTATTTCCATGTATTCAAGAATTACTCAGCATGTAAGATGATAATTGTGCATGTTACAGTCTCTGATTAAATTTGTTTTTTAGGGGAGTTCCTAATCAATGCAATTAATTTAAATAGAAGATGTTCCTAAACCAGTTTTGATAACTTTGCATATTATTTTATACTTAATGTTTCATAATAAATTGTTAGTTCTATCAATCTAGGAATTACTTGAAAGATGAATCATAATAACAGTACCTACTAAGCCTTTAGATGAAATGATTATGAAAGTTCGTTTAAGTCGTTAAGTAGATGATATCGGAACTGGAATCAGAATCGGATGCTGAAGAAGAGAATGTGTGACAAAGTAGGATTAAATTAATGAAATAAAATAATACCTACATTGCTAATCAGTCTTTTTAATTTCAAATACAAACAATAGAACGCCAACCGAGGCGTTATAAAATCAATCATTATTTTAATAAAATAATTATGTATTGTAATTGTAATTGCAATCTGTCAAATTTCTGCAAAAGATTTTCAACTTTACCACAAAGCTGGAAGGTTCACGTTCGATTGTCAAATTTGAGAGATTCCCTATGCGACAAGTATAAACAGGTTTATACGTGTTGATCGGAGGTTCAAATCAATCATAAATTCCGACTAATGACAAGTTTTACTGCAACATATGAACTAACTTTTTGACGCGAGTTCGTTTCATGGATTAGTCTGCACAAAAAATGTTTCCACGATTTTTTCTTTCAGTTCGTTTTTATTTGCATCTATGAAAAAATGTTTTTTTAATTCTTTATTTCACATGTGTGATGTCAGGTAAAGTTTTACATCAAGGTTTATTAAACAAACATACCTACTTACTTTATTACAATTTTATAATGTAATCAAGAGTGTCTTGTAGGTATCGTCTTCATCTTTGTCTTGTGTGTGAATTCAATCACTACGATTTAATTGAACGTAAGTAACATAAATTAGCCATACAACTGTAAGACCATACAATTAAGGTTTAATTTTCTTTTGGAATAAATATTGCTGAAATGGTATTTTTTATGAATAAAACCAATCAATTTTGATCACAATATAACATTCGCTCCAGTATCTTCCAGTGTTATACACCAGTTACTTCCGCAACCTCCAACTTATAAAATGTAAGTAAGTACTATTAAATTTATTGAATTTGCATTTAATCGCTACCCAGCTACGGACCTGGTTTTTGCCTGCCGGCTGGTGTATCGGTAGTATATCGCTACTCAGCTACGGACCTGGTTTCTGCCTGCCGGCTGGTGTATCGGTAGTATATCGCTACTCAGCTACGGACCTGGTTTCTGCCTGCCGGCTGGTGTATCGGTAGTCTTAATTAAGACATAGTTATTAGTTCCAAAGTTAATCATTATGTGTTCCATTGCAGGTCTGACTCCGATGTATATCAGTCCCGACCGACAGCTGTAGCCGAGGTGCAGCCTAAAAAGAAGGTGTCGAAGCGCAAAGCATCCGCGACAAGGTCATCGGAATCTAAATCAAGGTAATTTTGTATTACTGCTTGTACCTATAGGTCCTTGGTGTGTATGTTATGTCAATTAAAATGATATACACAGTTAAACGTTGGTTAGTAGATTTAAAACTGTAACGCAGAGAGCGTTGAAATCAATTTCCATTAAATATTATTTGTTATTATATAACATAACATCATGCTTTCTATCTTCGTAGGGTTTGACAGAGAAGTACTTATATAATACACCCTCAATTCGTTAATTAAAAACTAATGTTATGTAATGTGTTGTGTAAATGATTATAAAGAATATGTTAAATTGTTTACAGTAAAAGACACACTACAGGCTCGGACCTCTTTGGTTTCGAGGAAATAAATAAATTATCATCACCGACCTCAACCGACTTCGGTTCGAGTCTGACGAGTCGTGTTGCCAACGGCAAAGTGCGGCGAACGGCGGACATCCAAGGGGACTTTTATGTGGAGGTAAGGGTGTATAATAAGGCTGAGGTTGTCTCCACCCCTAAAGAGCATCGGTGGAAGAAAGCCTCGGTCGCTCTTAAGGTCCAGCTGGACCGAGACACGCCGCAGTGGGACGGGCTTCAAGTGTTCATGAGACGGACACATGAGATGTTCAATGATTCGGAGCCCGTCTTCTATAGCGATAACACATTTTAACTAAATATTTAAGTTGATAGAATAGGCACCAGGTACCTTGTTATTGTATTTTGCGACCGTACATTATAATTGCAATAATAATAAATTATATTGCAACATCTAATAGTAAGTTTAAAACTAATTTAATTTAAAATGCCTTTCTGTACTGTTTGTAACACATCTGTTGAGCGCAGTCACTGGACAGGTCACCTACGTAGTAATAATCATAAAAACAAAACTATTTCGCATTTTTGCGAAGGTGTTGAAATAATACATTCTGCATTTCGTAATCGTATAGCTTCTTATAGAGTTATCGATCCGTCTGAGAATTGTTCTCTAGAAACATTTCTTAATAATAATTGGGACAAAATTAAAACTTTAATTGACATATCTCTTAAAGAACATGCTTGCCTAAAAGTTAATTTCGAATATTTTGCTTTGTTTTTAATGTTTAAAAATGATTCTCAGGATATGAAATCATTTGCCACAAAAAACGTTACTCTGCATCAGAATTATGAATTTGATTCATTAATGTCTCAGATAAAAAATACTTTAACAAAAAAGATAGAAGAATTTCAGGACCGAGACAGTGGATGGACGTTCTTGAGTAGTTCTCATTTGGAAGTCAATATTAACAAATATCAACCGTTGCGCGGTTCAGGCTTTATCGAATTACCTCCTGCAATAAAATCGAAAAAAGCATGTGTTAATATCCGCAATAATGACGAGTATTGTTTTTTATGGTCTGTTGTTGCTGCTTTATATCCAGCTAAGATTCATCCTGAAAGGGTATCTTCTTACCCTGATTTTCGTAACGTTTTAAAGGTAAAGGACATGTCATTTCCAGTGAATTTCTCAGATATTGCGCGGTTCGAAGTGAATAACCCTGAAATTTGCATTTACATTTATGGTTTAAAAAATAATACTGTCATAGGACCGCTTTACAAACCAAAAGCCTTAAACGGAAAGGTGATTCATTTACTTTATTTAGAAAGAGATGATTTATCACATTACTGTCTCATTAAAGACTTGCCGCGACTTGTTAAAAATCAAATAACAAAACACCACAGTAAACTGTACTTTTGTGACGCTTGTTTAATGTTTTTTAATTCATGCGATGACCTTAGTTCACATAGTTGTGGAGGTGTCGCCACTGAACTACCTCCAAGGGGTTCTTTCATTCAGTTTAAAAATTATAATAGAAAGCAAATTGTACCATTTGTTGTATACGCCGATTTTGAAACAATGCTAGAACGCTATGAATCTTGTGACCCTGACCCCACTAAGGCGAGTACTGTAACGCGACAGCGACATGTGCCTGTAGCTTTCGCTTATCATATCACATGTACGCTAGACGATACCCACAATCGTTACGTTTCTTATCGCGGTGCGGATTGTGTGTCAAATTTTGTGAAGTCTATCTATAAAGATGCACAAAAAATTTACGATATTTTAAAAAATAATGTTCCTATGATTTACTCAAATGATAATGCTCGTGACTTTGAAAACGCGATGACATGTCATATTTGTGAACACTTCTTGTTGGGTGATAGGGTTCGCGATCATTGTCACTTGACTGGTAAATATCGTGGTGCAGCCCATAGTTACTGTAACATACAATACAAACTGCCAACATTTTTGCCAGTATTTTTTCATAATTTATCCGGATACGATTGCCACCTTTTCATAAAAGAATTAGGTGAAGCTCCTGGATCTATTAAAGTGATACCGAAAACAAAAGAAAACTATATTTCATTCACTAAGTTTATTCCCATTTCTACCGGGGAAAGCATCCAGGTTAGGTTTGTAGATTCTTTCAAGTTTTTAGGAACTAGCTTAGAAAAGTTAGTTAGTACAATACAAAAACAAGACTTTAAACATTTAAAATTTTATTTTCCCAATAAAAAACAATTAAACTTACTCACCCGTAAAGGAGTGTATCCATATGACTATATGTCTCAATGGGAACGTTATGAGGATACGTGTTTACCCTCTAAAAAACATTTTTTTAACTCTTTAACCAATGAAGCAATTACCGATGAAGACTATGAACACGCTCAGTCTGTTTGGTCAGTATTTAATATTCAAAACATGGGTATGTACACAGATTTATATCTTAAAACAGATGTTCTTTTGTTAACAGATGTATTTGAAAATTTTCGAAAAACTTGTAAACTACATTACAAGCTCGATCCCGCGTTTTATCTTACAGCACCAAGTCTATCTTTTGATGCAATGCTTTTACAAACAGGGGTTCAATTAGAATTGATTAGTGATGTTGAAATTTTTAGAATGATACAAAAAGGTATTCGGGGAGGTGTTTGTATGTGTTCCAAAAGACATGCCAAAGCCAATAATAAATATTTAGATACATACGATCCAAACCGTCCAGATTCATTTATCATTTACTTAGATTGTAATAATTTATACGGTTATAGCATGTGTCAATCCCTACCCTATTCTGGTTTTAGATTTATGAATAGACAAGAAATTGATTTTTTACAATTGAACTTAGCAGGCATCAGTGATACTGCGGAAAACGGTTACATTCTTGAAGTTGATTTAATATATCCGGAGAATTTGCACATGGAACACAATGACTTTCCTTTTTGTCCAGAAAAATGTTTACCACCTGGTGGTAAGAATAAAAAGCTAATACCTAATTTGTACGATAAATATCACTATGTTATTCATTACATACATTTAAAAAAGTGTTTACACCACGGTTTAATATTGAGAAGGGTCCATCGCGCTATTACATTTAAGCAAAGTTGTTTTTTAAAACAATATATTGATATTAACACCCAGTTACGTCAAAAAGCAGAGTCTATGTTTGAACAAGACTTTTTCAAATTATTGAACAATAGTATTTTTGGAAAAACCCTGGAAAATAATGAACATCGAATAGACGTTAAGTTAGTAAACAAGTGGTGTGACTCGAACAATAAAACAAAAAAGACTGCTTGTGCTGAAAAATTGATAGCCAGCCCATATTTTCATAGCGCCTCTGTATTTTCTGATGATCTAGTAGCAATTCAAATGAAACCTTCGCGCGTACTTCTTAATAAACCAATATACATAGGGTTTACTGTATTAGAATTATCTAAGAGTCACATGTATGATTTTCATTATTCCATCATAAAACCTTTTTATGGTAACCGGATTGAATTGTGTTATACTGACACAGATAGCCTAGTATATGATGTACAGACTAATGACGTTTATAGAGATTTCAAGCTCCATTTTCTAAAATATTTCGATACCAGCAATTATGACTGTAACAACGACTTTAACTTACCAATTATGAATAAAAAGGTTCCAGGACTGTTTAAGGATGAAATGGGTGGCAACATTATCAAAGAATTCGTGGGACTGCGCTCAAAGCTTTATTGTATTAAAACTTTAAATAAAACAATTAAAAAGGCAAAAGGTACAAAAAAATGTATTACCAAAAATTTAAATATGTTAGATTATAAAAATGTTTTATACAATTGCAATGTTATTCACAAAAAAAATGTATTGTTTAGGTCAATAAAACATGAAATATTCACTCAGGACGTAAATAAAATAGCACTTTCAAGCAATGATGATAAACGATTGCTATCGTTTGATAAAGTTTGTACTTTAGCCTGGGGTAACGCAACTATATTTATGTAATGCATTACCACGATTTAAACGTAATTACAGTAGTTACATTTTTAACATGTATTTTATTTTAAAAACCTTACTATTATGAATATGTAGTTTGTTACTCTTTTAATAATGTGAAATGTACTTATTGTCTAGTAATGTGACATGTTGACAGCACTGTTGACGTAGTGGTTAAGCAGTCAATCGATTGCTGCGCTGCGTGTCATGATTCGATTCCCGTATGGAACGAATAGTTGTATGTTTTGAAGTTTCTTTTGAACCTAACTTTATTATGTAAACAATTCTACAATGTGTATTCTTGGTGTCCTTGTACTATTTAGAGCAGAGGTGTAACTATACGACCTCTGATATAGTTAGCTTTTAAGTGTACTTTGTACCTACTATAAATATATACTTAAATAAATAATATTTTATGTTCATAAATCTGTTTCATTTCCGTTCTTGATGACAAAGCGCATTGCGCTGACTGGTTTGTGTAAATTAACACCGATCAGGTGCTCCCAAGTGACGTACTGTGCCGTGCGCACATAAGAATCAAGTTCAAACTTGTTATAAAAACGTGCGCAATGCTTTCTGGAGTACTGTTACATTACGTAAACATAATAATATTAGTCCTCCGTCTCATTTCGCTGATATTGACCGTACTGGTTGGACTTCTCAGTTTCTCATCATTGAATCGAAAACAGTAAGTAGTTTATTTTAAATCATTTTATATTATACTTAGGTTGATATTAATTCCCATTACTTATATTAACTGTTATTTTGTTTGTTTCAGATCATCAAAAATGTGTGATTCCCCTGACCTTATCTTTTCGCAATACGGTCAAGGTTTCCCGACTCCAAGTTTGAGCTGGCATGTACCCGAGCAACGACAATTATCTGAACAACAAAGACTATCCAATAAGAAACCAAGATCGAAAAGGGATTGTCAAAAGCGGAAGCTGCCTCTTTGCCAGTCATACGTTATAAATAATGAGAAGAGAAAAGGTCTGCGACTGATCCAAATACAAGTTTTGGACATAAGTGAGCAACAAGAATCTACAACTGCAAGTGATAATGAAGACTCGGTAGTTATGAGTGCGCAATACATAGTGAGTGAACCTGTGGACTATGTTATGGAAGAGACACTAACATTAATAAATAAAATTTCCAAAAAACTTTGTGGGGACAATTGTTATTAGTAAGTAATGTAGTTTGAACTTTGTTTATATAATATAAAATTAATAATGTATTTTTTAAATGTGATTAATGATGAATGTACTGATTATAAATATTAAATAAAAATAAGTTTTGCTTTGTAAGTTAAGATGGTAAAATAAATAGAATATTAGCTCTAGTTAAATTGTAAATAAATATATGAAGTAATAAATGCTATATTTTAATGTAATTTTGTGTTTTATTTTAAATTAATAAATTTCAAATTAGCTGTAAAATAAGACTAGATTTGCAGGTTTGTTATTATTTACAGTATTACAGTATTCATGTACAATTATTGTATGTTAACTTCAAATAACTTAATCATAGGTACAGCTAATTTAAAATTTATAATTAAATTAATTGGATCAAATAAAAAACCATAAATAGTTACTTAGATATTTTTATTAAATATAACTTAACAACAACAAAATAATTTGAATACAGACATATTATTATCAAAATACCATTTTTTAATACACACAGCATTATTAAGTGCACAATTCAATTTATGATTCACACAATTAAATTCAGTTTTATTTTTACAATATTTAGTTTTTAAAACTGAAAAATTAGGACATCCCTTCTCACCTATATCAATTACTTCACAGTTCGCACATAAGTCTTTAATCCACTTTATCTTTTCCAAACCCTTGGTAATAATTTTTTTATTTTCTAAATATGGCACTATTGCACGTTTAAACTCCTTGTAGTCTATGTAGCCCTCACTCCAGTAAATTCCCCTATTTTTTTCCAACCATCTCACTTGCTTTTTTTCTTCTTGTGTTAGGTAATGGAACGAATATGGTGGTTTAACCAGGAACGTTTGTGCATGCTCCTGACTTACGATAGCCACTTCTTTCACAATAAAATTATTTATAGAATCTTTAAATCCTTGGATTTCTACGATGATGGTATCCGGATTCATGATAGCTTCTTCACGATGCTGCTTAATGGTTTGTATTCTATTACACAATCGTTGAGAATCAGACAGTAGGCTGAAGTTTGATCTGGTATTTCCGAATTACTCTCTATTTCAACTCTCACATCCACAACTGGACCTGTCTTTAAGTTATCCGCTTGTCTAGAGCAATCAATAACAAACAGCGGTGCTAAGTCTCTAAACTGTTTCTCGCTTAATATGGGCTCTGGACGACGTCCGTAATATGACTGTTGAAATCTGGTGTACTGCTCGTATAATAAAGCAATTCTGTTGTCAGCAAAATTTACATTTAGGTTTTCATACGGGAAATACGTAGAATTGAGATACACTCTTACGTCACGAACATGACAGTGATCGAATTGAGACATGTCTGAACTTGCATTGTTCTTTCTATTTGTTTGTAACCCAAGTATGATGTATCTTGGTTTTTCTATTTGAGATGAAGTTTTGATAGACCAGGTATGTTTTGTAGTTTTAGGTAAAGCTGGATATTCGTACAGGTCCCAATTCCTGTATATCATTTGAAGTGGTCGATCTTTTTCTAATAGTTTTAACAATCCAATTTTTTCTTTATCTGATACTTTAACATGCGGTACGCGCCATATAATTTTGTTAATCTGAACATCATCCACCGTTTCACCAGTGCTCAGTTTTACAGCGTTCACATTGGTGTTACTTCGTAACAATATCAGTTCATGTCTACAGTTTATCACGACTTTTTTAAAATCTTCAGCAAATCCGAGAATATGACATAGTGGTATAGAAGCTGAAAATCTTCCTCCATTGATATTTTTTATACCATCAATATTCCAGCCCCAAGCATTAGATATTTTTGATTCACTTTCATTCATTGATATTAGTGATTTCATTGTAGTAGTTACACCTGCATTTTTTATTTTATCAATCTCCACTCCATTAAGCTCATATCTAATATCTTGGAATAAGTACATTAGCGCATTGTTCGTAAAATTAACACTAGTAGCTTTTTCTTTCGTGTCTTTTTTACTAACGATAACAGTTCCTTCCAAATATAGCGTGCTAGCTGATGGTAGTACGTACAAGTCTTGTTGGTTGATAGGTATGCGGATTTCATCGTTCCTGTTGAAACTTGTTACGTAGGGCTTGTAGGAATGAAATTCGATTCCTTCTATAGTGTTATCGTAAGTTGGAGCGGATAAAACGTCTAAGATATTCATTTTACCAATCCGATCGCTCTAAGGAACGCTTTATTGTCTTCAGTTAATTTATTTTTTTTCTTAGAGCGTGGTCTTATTTGACAGGTGGTCCGAGTAGAACTGATATTCTTAATTTGTTGAGACACATTTTTATTGTAGTCAATCATGTTTTTCTTCTAAGATGTAAATATAGCTGCACTTCTTCACCGCGTAGATTGATTAATCGATTGTTTTTATCTAATAGCCTGATATGTATACAGCTTATGTTGTTTTGATTAATTGGAAAGTATATTGAGTTCTTCGGGATTTCTATGATCCTGTATCCAGGTGGTACATTGAGTGCAAATTCGTGAATAATGTGACTTGGTTCACCGTTTATATATGATCCGCTTACAATATCACATTCAATCCTGACTACGGTCGTAGGTAAAATGTTGACTGGAGACTGTGACAGATGCCATTTATTTGCTTTCAAGACCTGCTTATTAAACCCTAACAGTGCTCTGAAAGAGTTTTCTTTCTCAAAATTAACGTCTTTTGAACAGTATATACTAGCTTTTAAAGTATTATTATTACACTGTAGTTTAATTGATGCATCTTTTATTTCAGATTTTAAATACTCACTTATATCCTGCAATTCATAAGTACCTTCCGGTATTTCAATAACATCGTTGGAGCCATAATAGAACTTGTTATTACCTTTGTCAATGTTTGGAATAGAGTTATATGTTGAAAAATGCAATAAAGCACACTCATACTCTCCATTTAATTGCAACGTATTAGGATAGTACGTAGATAAAGTTGATGAGTTCCCAGTTATCGACAAAGTGAGGGACATCTTGCAAATGATAGAAATAAAATAAAAGTGTATATTTTATATAGTTTTATTCCAAAATGTCCACAAATATTTTAAACATAAATGACCACAATTTACTGTGTTGAAATTTTGATATCTAGTATAGTTATAAAAAACTTTACAGTTCTTAAAATATTGCAACAGTTCCAATGGAGGTTTTAAATTTCCATAGCTATCAAAATATTCACAATAGTCATATATTTTAACATAGGCTACCCAATGCGTTCCTTCGTTCTTAGAATCATCTAAGTTAACAATAGCACATTCAATCTGTTTCGGCTTCCTAGGTAATCGATCCTTCATGTAGACCCCACGAAAATGAGGTATATTTCTTGAATATTTTAAGATGTCTACATTAGTTAGAGGGCGGCTGGGTAGCATATTTTTCAGTTTTTTGGAGATGTTACAAACAATCCTTTACCATTTTTATACGGTTTAATGTATAAACCCTTGCCCAATACTAAAGCTTCCATAGCTTTATTGTGTCGTTCTGTTTCTTGCAAATTTCGATTGCCTGCTTTGTAATCATTAACGGTTTTCGCAATGCCAGCTGCACCACCAGCTAGAGCTCCTAAAGCTGATAAACCAGCGAAAATTGGGATTAAAGGAAGAACTCCTCCAGTCTTTGGTACGGGTATTACTCGTGGTACCCGAATTCGATGATGGATGTTTGGCAATAACTTTTTTGCAACTAAGTAAGCTGCTTTTATTAAAGACTTATTATCTTTGTGTCTGAGTTTCTTAACTTTTGATTTTATTTTTGAAACTAAGCTTTTAAATGTTTTGACGCCGGATCCTGACTTAAGTTTAGCTTTCATGACTTTGCTCACTAGCCATGAGCTTAGTTTTTCACCTTTCCCTGCATCTTTTGATTTAAGTCTTTGTTTGGCCATGTTAAGTAGTTGTAAATCAGCTTTGTGACGATTTGATAAATCTGTGTAGTTTGCGTACGCAATGTCGTGTTGCATACAAGCTTCGTCTAGCTTATTTACACCTCGATCGCCTCGCGCTAACCGTTCGTGAAGTTTGGTTCCTGGTCCGCAATAATTGTATCCAGGCAAATGAACTTCAAATGGTAGATTATTAATAATGTTATTAACTAGTCCTCCACCTTGCATTACTTAAAGTATAATGAAAGAATTTAAAAAAATAATGATTATATAATATCTTAACATATAATTGCCGCTTTGTCAATCCAACTGTTTTCTGCACTACTTAAACCTAACCATTTGACAAATAATTTATTTCCTTTCTTTTTCAACACTTTTTCTATCAAATAAACGTCAGGATAGTTAGACTTTTGAAGTTCTTGCTCATAAAAAGCTCCTAATATGTTCTGCTTTCGTTGATCTTCTATGTAATATGTCACTGGTAAGGTTTTATTAATCTTTTTTACATTAAATAACTCAGTCGACCAATTAGGAGTGTAACCTTTCTCAAAATTATGTTTGTATTTACTTATACGAACACAATCACCAACTTTGAATTTAGGCTTCCACTGAAATAAATCATGTTTCTTTATTTTTTTTATATTTTCTTTTATTACTGGTTCATTCGATTTATTCACATCAATCGGTTTAAATTTGGTAGTGCGATGTTTACTGTTGTTATAACTCTTCATTATATCATCCAATGGTAGACCTAACCACTTATAGTTTCCACTGAGACTAAAATATTTATATAATTTATTTTTTACAGTTCTAATCAATCTCTCTACAATAGATGCTTTTTTAGTAGAGAACGATGAGTAATGATTAATGTTGTGCTTCTTCATTAGGGATTGAAAAGTGTTATTATAAAATTCTGTCCCCATATCAGTTTGTAAGTTAACAGGATTAGTACGGCTGCTAAGCAGTATATGTTGAAATGCACGAGCAACATCAATTTTATTTTTTGATTTTAATGGTTCAGCCCAGGCATATTTTGAAAAGCAGTCAATCACCGCTAAAATATAGTTATAACCCTTGTTGTACTTTCTCAGGTTTTGCATATCCATTAAATCTGCTTGCCATAAGTCGTGGATTCCTTTTAAAATAACATGACGTCGAAGGAAATTTTTACGAGCTGCTTTGTGTATTTCATTTACGATTTGCTGTTTTGCCATTACGGAGATGTTGTTTTTTGAAGTAACTTATCGACATCTGCTTTGGTATAAAACTTATCTTGCAAATGAGTTAAAACTTCAGGTACCTTTACATTTAAAGTTGATTGAACAGTAGTTCGAGCATCTGTTATGATTCGAGAACGCAATGATCCAATGAGTTTATTTAGTTCTTTTATCGTATTAGCATTCAAATGATCTACATAGTCCTTGTTCACAGCATCATCTGCTTCTATAGGAGTTCTAATTCCTCTCAATCTCAACGTTTTTAAGTCAAAATCGCCATTTTCTGATTTAATTAATGCATTTTCATTAAAATCAAACAGGTCTGATAATCGCATTCTTTTATGAACATAATGACCGAATTTATCTATATTCATATTGAAGGTGTACTGTATTGAAAGTCTGATGATAAAATGAAACCTTTAAATTTTAATTTTATTTATTTATAATTTTACTTTCACGCAATTCTTCAATAATAGATATAATTTCACTGTCCAATCCTGTGTTACCAGCATCTCTAGACGCAATTAATAATTTCAATCTTTCAACCAATTCATTAGGATCATCCCAGTACACAAAATCTACATCTTCTTTCCACTCTTTTCTTAACGGTAGACCCCTTCCCTGAACTGAATTCTTCAGTTTAAAAAGAGGCTTAATAACTTGCAAATATTTTTGTCCTTTGTTACTTTTTATTGGCTTATTTGAATCGTAGTCTCGACGATGTGCATTTGTATCAAGTAGCATAGACTTATAATGTTTCATATCGCTTTCTGTAACCAAGCTTATGTCTACGACTTTCTTAAGCAGCAATTGTTTCAAACCAGGTGTACTTCGGTATTTACTTCCAGCCACGGTAATGTATTGATCGTTGATCGATATACTAGCGGAACCTAACATCAGTTTCCCACGTTCTGCTCTAACACCGAATGGAATGTCTACTAACGCTTCTGAAGATACTGACCAGGATGATGTATCACAACCTTGTTTGCTGTCAACTATTGATTGAAAAGAGTCACTGCTGATATCGGATTCATCTTCATCGCTATTATTATTACAACTACCAGTTTTTTCTTCTTGTGAAGTTTCGTCCACAAACGGAACCTCAACAAAATCTTCACTAGCACGCAGGGGTGAAAATTGCTTCCTAGTGTTAGCAATTAGGTTGAGAGGTTCAGTTACAGGCTTGAAAACAGATTCCAGTGCTTGTTTGTTGTCAATCTCAGCATCTTTCATTTTTCGTACTTTTTTCTTTACAGCTTCTGCCGCCTCAACAATTTGTCTTTTCAATGATTTTTCCATATTGATAAATAGATCGTAATCGGTTTAGTGTCGTAAGAAGAATAATAATGTCTCGCATGCAATGGTCTTATATATGTACACGTCTTAGTCAAATACTACAAACGTATCAAATTTACTTCTATAACATCCTTTGTTTTTGGAACAATCTTTATTAATTACAACATAGTTGAAAGGTACACTCCATATTTTTGAACACATTTCACGAAATTCAGACCATGTCATATCAGTATTGACGTGTTCTTCATAAACATGTCTCATATTTCTTTCATCTTGTTTAAAAAGTATGATTAGATTCGCGTTGTCTCTTACTAACTGCTTAGGAATTTTACTATAAGTCTGATTTAAATAAAAACAATCGATGAACTTGTGTCTTCCCATTGCAAAATAATCACGCATGCTACTTTGATTTTCACAAGCAACATCATCAAATACAATCACAGAATTCGGTTTTGCGTCCTGAACACTCAGTACTTGCTCATTTTCATGATATTTCTGAAATGACATGCCTGGTACTCGATGCAAAACTTTTTCTAAAAAGACGTACTTGGGTTGTTGCAAGGTTTTTGAATAAACATATACATTTTGAAATATTAAACCATTCTGGTGAATAAGAAGACCAATCAATAAATTGGTTTTTCCGCAATTTGACGGTCCACATATAATGCATCGTACCGAATTAGGTAATAATTTTCCATGACGAAAACCAGTCTCCTGAGACTGAACACAGAGTTTGTTTACATGTAACGATTGTGGTTGTTTTACAAATTTCATGGCGACTGTGCATGTGTATGTTTAATAATGAGGTAATATATCAATTACATCAGCATTTATAAAGTGAAGCATATCGTCAGCATGAGCCGCAGTTATTGTTGTTATTGTAATAAAAAAGTAAGTAAATCAATAAAACGGAAATGTTGAACGGCTCCTACTCCATACGATATTATTGGGCATTTTACCACACCGAAAGTGACGAAGGCGAACGGAGTGAGACGTAGGAACGGCAGGTGGGGTAGAATGCCCAATAATATCCTACTGCCCATGGCTCTGATTTAATTGTGAGTTATATTGTAACAAATTGCAAGTATTTATATTATCAATAAAATTAATTTGATGTGAGCCCTGCATATTACTTGGAATAAGAGAGACCCCATCATCACCTAAACACCATGAAATGTGAGGCATATTAAAATCTCCAAGTATAACTATCATATCTAAAGGGTTGTCTAATGTTATTTTCAACAGATTGTCAGAGAAGTTAGATAGTTGTTGCCCCATCGAGTGGCCTAAGTTTTGGTTACATATATAAACTACACATAAATGCATTTTATAAGAGGATTTTGGTTTACGAGTATTAATAGTTAAAGTAACCCACAGATCTTCTGCAGAAGAGAACCACTCATTCCTACATTCCGATATTAGTTCCCGTCGTACTGCTATTAAGGTACCACCCCCCATTGATTGACTTAAAATATCATAATTACGATCACGCCGCCATACAATGTACCGGTCGTCAAAAATTTCGTTATCTCTGATGCTATCGTTAAGCCAAGTCTCTGTTATACAAATAACGTCGTAAGAACCTAAACAGAGATTTCTGTAGAAAGTTGATGTTTTAGTCCGTAGACCACGGGTATTTTGATAATAAATACTTATCATTGTTTACAGATGTCTATTAAACATTGAATAAGTAAATAATAATGATAAGAGTACATATATAGACGTATAAACAACAAAAAAGCATATTAAATGCATTTTATTGTACCCAGACTGTTGACTACTTACAGCAACAACAATATAAAATGCGATTGTAAACATTACCACACTAACAATATAAGTACACGTCCGAATCAGCAAGTCATTTTTGCATTGTATGACACTGAATATATAAAACATAATAGCACATAACTCGGCTTCGATTTTAAACATAAATATATTAATTTTGTAAGCACAAAGTAACAGAATATTATAATGTATGATTTTTGTTATACATAATAAAATATAAAAAAATAATATTAAATAGTTCAAAAATATGTGAGACAACAGTAATAATAAAATCATTCCGTAACTAAAGTTTATTTTGAAATTAAAAAATATATAATGTATATTGAAATTAAAATATATAAATATAACTATAAAATAAATAAATAGGAGTATACCGGAGAATAAGTAAGATATTTTAACAAGTAAGACGTAATTGTTCCAACAAACGGTTAGCCGAACTACCCGAAACTCGTGAATGCAAATGCATACCAAGACGGACACAAGCGCGTCACACTGCAGGCCGAAACGAGTTACTAGTAAGCCAGTGGAGAACAACATTTGGCAACAGACATAGGAAAGTATTCTAAAAAGTTTACAACTGTAGTATATATTAAAAATAAGACTTAAATTAGATATCTTTAACAATCAAGTAGTTGCTTAATAGACCTGCAGACTTGTCTTCAATTTTGTCAACAATGCATCCCACAGTTGGTGTAACTCCGCCTCCATGACTACCCCCAGTCGTAAGAGAATACACTGAAAAGAACTGGTCATGAGGTATCGTGGCTTCAAATCCTATTAGTTTGCAGCCTAAGCCAAAAGTGCAGTACCCCTGAAGCTTTTGACATGTGTAATAGGAATTATATATTTTTTTTAGATCTAAATCTGATTTTATAGTCATCACCGGAGAGGTAGTATTTTTCCGAATAAAAATCTTGCATCCTCTTACCCAAATAAAAGAATAGCCCCGCTCCTTAGCAAGTGACTTTGTTTTGTTTAAGAGAACTTTGTTTTCTGTAGTTAAGTGGTCATTAACAAAGATTCTGCTACTACCTTGCAAACCGAGGTCCGATGGTAATATGGTACATTTTTTTGCAGCGGCTACAAAATCGTCTTTAATGTACCGACTGTGGATAGCCACAATAATAGTTTTATTGACTTTGTCATTACGCATCGGCACTCTCGCTATATAGTTGATCTGTTCTTTAGGTAAATTAATTTTTATTTTACTTCCAATTTTGTTCACAATATCAAACAGGTTCTCACTATTCGAAACTGGAACGCCCTTGATCTCAATATTGTTCATACGATTCCGTTGCTCGCCTTCTCGAATAAAGATTTCCAATTCGCACACCTTCTGCTGGAGATGTTCAACCTGTAGTTTCGTTTTCTTTAATTCCTGAATGTCCTTTTCCAAAGTCGACAGCTTCTCACCCAGGTCACTGATCCTGTTATCCACAAAATCGATGGATGTCTTAATGTCCGACAGCTCGGGCTTCAAGGACCTCAGCGCGGTCAACTCAGATTTTATTGATTTGATACTTTCATCCAGCCCCGGCAAAACTGCTACTTGCTGAGATAGACACCGAATCTCTGCTAACACGGTCTCTAAGTCAGATGATGATGGAGATTGTGGCGGCACCTTGTTTGGAGGCAACAGCAATGGACTTATAGGTCTAGCGTTCTTACACGGCGGACATTTCCATGCCGACTTCCTGCTATCTCCAAGCCGGCGATATCCAGTCTCCGTGATTCCAGCACAACCAAAGTCATAATAGCCTTGACACGCCGTGCACTGAGCACCATCTCTAAATTCCTCGTTACAATTTTTGCAAGTAAACATTTTAAAAAACGAATACTAAGCGATGTACGAAATGTTGACGACCACTGATATTGAAAGCAACTGCGCGTTAGGAGGGATATGCGTGCACAATGTTCGCCGTCTGCGAACTAACTGAATAATAAATACTAAATACGTGTTGGAATCCGAAGCTATATGAATGTCCCGTGTTGCAAGCTGGTGTAGCCACTTGTTACTCATTTGTTCCTTTCGAGGGTCATGTACAATAGTTTATCCTGTGTTTTGATTGTTGGACTTTCACACTATGTACTATAGAGTAATTATAAAACTTGTGATCTATTTTATTAGACAATTTGTAAAAACTTGTTAATCATCTAACCAAACAGTACTTTGTTTGTAACCTGTGACGTAACACGAGTCGCCATGACAGTTTGACGCGTTTCGTTGAGGTAATGTCGAATAGTTCTTAAAAATATAAAATAAAATGTTATAGTTATTATTTTACGGAAATATTAATATTTCGGTTAAATGAGGCCATAAGGCACTCTATGAATTAGTTTTTCAAAATTAGTCAATAACCCCCTATTATAATATTAACTTTGACTTAGCGTTGACATCGTTCGCCATTGGTTTTTGGTCTCCATTATTTTTCTCTCGTTTCTTTTCGCTCTTTACATAATTAGAGTTGGACATAAACTCCCAGATAAGGGGTTGTGCTGAACGCCTGGCAGTGGAACACCCACTTCTCGCCCTAACAGACTAGAAAGCCGTTCTTGCAACGGCATTAATATTAGAGCAGGCTTTGCTGCCCCCCCCCCCCCACCTTTTATTAACTTTTTGTGACCCAAAAGTCTTATTCTTACAAAGAATGGAAACCATTATTTCCTGTGGCTGCTCTATACGCCTTGTCAGTTTTGATTTTTCTCCAGCAGAGGGTCCAGCAGAGGCTCCTGGTCTTTATTTTCTTCACTACTATCAAATAGGGAAGCCTCATACAGTTCATAGCAATGGGAAGGTATATCTTTAGTGAGGTAATTCATTACCAGGTTAACTAGTAGGGAACTAAGAGCAGATCCCTGATGGACGCCCACTTTGTCCTCAAAAGCTTCACTCACGCCTGCTAGTCTTCGAATTCGCGTGTTGGCATCTGCATCCTTTTGTAGAATAACCAACAGCATATGGACCAAGAGCCCGCGAGTGCCTGACATTCGTTATTTTATTCGACATAATTCGGTAATTGATCTCCTTCAAACCATTTGTTGATGCGTTTTAATCGTATCAGCTCATAATGTCAACTTCTCATAATGTCAACCCGACAAAAAATGCACATTTCCTATAACGTCAACTTCCTAGAATGTCAACTTCGCAAAAAGACAACTTCTCGAAATGTCCACTTCTCACAATGACAACTTCGTATTTGTTCTGAGAGGTAGTTAGTAAGTAGGTTAAGTTATGATTCATATGTAAGAGGTAAGCTTATTTTATTTACAATATAGACAGATTCACTTCAACGTTCGTGTGTTTCACTCGCCTCCCAGTCCCATCCTTACATGGCGACCCTGCCAGGATTTTGGTTGCCACGAAAATTGTTGTGCTGTTGAAGGTTCCCGTACCTGTACGCACCTCTGCTACCTCTCTGATTGTTGTAATACATAGGCTGCCTAAAATTATTTTTAAAATTATTATTATACCGTCTCAAAGTTAACACTTCTGCAGACGCATTTTGTGACGAAGTATCTTCGTCTATCGCCGCCTGTACAGCGTCTTTTAAATTGACAAATTTTTGAGCTGATATTATTGTACTAATCCTACGATTACGTAATCCGTCGCTAAACTGTCGAATGGCCTGTTTTTCATTAACCGACTTTAAAATGTCATGCGATGTGGAATTACCTTCGGATTGGGTAATTGTAAGGTCTACAAATAATTCTGTCAATTTCTTACCATACTCATCTATCGTTAATTCATTCTGTCTGAAACCTAAAAGTTGTTTCTGTAAAGCACTGGCAGACTTTTGGGGTAACAACATACGTTTCACATCATTCAAAAGTAATTCTACAGTATCGTAAGTAGATGCCAATTTTAATTTAGCTTCTTGTGACAATCTACTTTTCAAAACAAATTGTATTAAATTGTTATGAGACTCAATTTTAATGACTGAACTATAAAAATCAATCGCATCAATTATTTGTTTTATGTTAGAAAGTTCGTTGTTCATAACTGGTATTAAGCTCAAAGCAATTTTCAGGTCAAACTCCATCTTTTCAGGAATATTATCTGTCTCTTTACACAATGTCGTGATTTCTAAATATACTTTACTTATTAATTCACAATATTTTTTAATGCAACTTAACTCTTTTTCTTCTCTTTCAATCTTACTTATATTTTGCAAATATGAATTATATTGACTTATTATTAAACTACTTTCGCTTAATTTTCTAATAATAACATCACCTCGTCTACGAGAAGAACCAATTTTAATTAAATACGTTCTAATTACTCGAAGGTCATTATATAATTTTTCCAAAAATTCTGCCATCAATTTTTAAGTTAAAATAACATAGAAAAGTTACTTACATTATAATATGAATTATATTACCTTAATTTTTCCTTATCTTACTTATAATATTCTATAATAACATGATAGTCCTTCAAATTCCACTCTGCATAATTGATATTTGACGCCGTATTGTCCTTTTTAGTATTTTAGCCGCAAATGTTCATTACTTTATTTCTTTTTACCAAACCGTACGTATTATTTTTGACACTTGATGTTATTATATCGCACTATTTTTTTTTTTTTTTTTTTTTTTCACTTTTACACTTCACTGATCTATATTTTACTGTCTTCAATCTTTAAATCAGGGTATAGCTGCTGCTGAGGTCGTCGTCGACGCATTACCGAACCCCTGTTCGTATTATTGCTCTCGAACTCCTGCCGCGCCCATCGCATGTGACATTTTTTGTACTGCTTGTATAGGAAGTACAAAACAACCACCAACAAAATTCCGCACACTATCATCATGAGGATACTGACGTTAGACATATGATCTCTGATTTCTTCTAAATGTCCCTTATTTGATTCTGCTGCATTTTGGTTCAAAAATACAGTCTCTCTATCAACGCGAGATTGACACATTTTTAGTTAATATAATTATTTATCATTATTAACGAACTACACGAATCGACACTACGAATCGCGTTACTCATCCTAATAAGGATGGCAGGGTCGCCATGTAAGGATGGGACTGGGAGGCGAGTGAAACACACGAACGTTGAAGTGACTCTGACTCTGACTGAGAGGTAGTTAGTAAGTAGCAGCATTGAGCTTAAAGATCCTATAAGTGATGTCCATAGTTTAGGATCTTTAGCCAGTGTACCAATTACTTCACCAGTTGACTCTGTATAATAAGGATTAAGGTGAGTCAAGCCTCCAACAAATTCATAATTGAAGTTGACATAAATTGTTTGGTTATTACTAGGTATGTACATGTAGCATATGCTATCATACATTTCAAGTGTCATAACAAATGGTTCAGAGTTACAACTGAGATATGGGGTTGTCCATGTACAGTTTGATTCAATCTCTAATATACCCTCTGATTTGATATCATATGCTTTAAACACAGCTATTGGTTTATCAGTACAGCCAGTACAAGCATAACTAGTTTCTAAGTTAATCCTACAAAAGCTTGGTGTCACACTAAGTGAATCAATTTTAATACTACCAAAAACTATAGTTGCAGTAGCCTGTACTGGAATTCGTCTCTTAACCATATACTCACCATTTTTCTGTATTTGGTTATATGGCACTTTTGCTGACCTTGTTGATACAAGTTTGTTTATACTAGGTGATGCATTGGAACAAGTAGTTTTACAAGATTCTGTCCTACAATCAATATCTGATAATGATGCAGTTGTTGTTTGTTTGTCAAGTGATAACTGGTATTCACCAATTGTGTTAGGGATTGGAAAATTTTGCTGTGACGCATCTACAGAATAAGCTGCATTATGATAAATTATTATATCAGTATTAACATGAACTTGTTCATATATTAGGTTTGTAATATACAATGGTTACTGCTCCAATCCTTCAATATTAGATCCATCTAAATTGTGTTTTGGATTATTGGAGTTCAATTTGACATGTGTGGTGTAATTTTTATATTTAACTATTACAGAAACTTGCCATATTTCAGAGACCTTTCTATATACTTTATAACATTCATCAAGATCAGGAACAACGACCCATCTATACCATGTGCATGCAGTCTGGTGCCAGCACCATTCATCACATCCCAGGGATCCTGAGTGACACCCATAACCACTAGGATATATAGTATCTGTTTTGAGTAATGGATGAACATTTCCTATTTTACAGGTTCCGTCATTCCAGCAATTGCTCCCAGGTGATTTACATTCATAAGTGGTATCTACTTTAATATTATGTGAACATGCATAATACATTGCCTCATATCGAGTTACAGCATTTGCCTTTATTGATCTGAATAACTATCTTGTCACCTGACACTGTATTGAAGCATATTGTTGATCCTGTTTGTACTGATGTTTGATATGTATTTATTAATCCACATGAGACAGAGTCACACACTTTGCCATTGCCAGATAAATATAGAGTTTTATCACATGCTTCTGCACTACGAGTTAATACCATGGCACTAAGAGCACCTGCTAACAGGTACTTGCTTGCATTAGCTCCTCTTTGATGATGTGGGTTGTTTATCACTCTATCTTCCAAATCCAGACTATATTTATTTGCTTCTGATCCATCATGACAAATCTCTTGATATATAGGCTCATCTCCTGATAATTCTTTCCTCAAGGTTAATCTTTTGTTCATTATCTTTTGATTTACATCACGATCAGTTACAAACAAATATCTAAACATCAAGCTATTCTGAGCACCAGTTAATGAGTTCAATAGTTTAATTTTCTTTGCTCTTTTCCTATCATCCCTAGTCAAGTACCAGACTATTATATTATCCATCACATTCTTAAATTGTCGTTTACAACAAGTCCTTAGTATTATAACAATTGTCATAATTATAAGCACTGAACTAAGTGCACCAACTACATATGGTAATATATTATTAGCACATTGGACAAATTGTTGGTTATTTGAACAAACATTGAGTCACAGATTTTATGTTTTTAATACATTACCTTGTAAGTCACACGGCATATTAGGACAAGACTTTTTAGGTAAGTACAGATCGGTCATTAACTTTAATAATAACACATTAACTTTATGTTATAACGGGAATGAAATTAATTTGAATTTACTTAATTCAAACAAACATTTAATAACCTTACCGGCAAGATCCGAGTCCATACACTATATTAACACGAGTTTAAAAGAAGAGTGTGTAGTATGTACGAATGAAATATGCGAAGGAATATTTGTTGCGAGTACATTAGTTAGTCCAGTAAATGGTAGAATTCCAATACGTATTTTAAATACATCAAATAGAGAGGTAACTTTGTCAGAATTAAAGTTAGATATACACAACTCCAGAGATTATAATATTTGTAGCTTCGATAGGAATTTAGAAAATGCAGAACGAGTAAAGCAGTTATTATCTAAATTAAATTTAAGTAAACTAAATAAAGAGGAGAGAGTAAATATAGAAAGTTTATGTGCAAAGTATTCCGATATTTTTTATTTAGATGGAGATAAGTTAACAACGACCGATATTTATCAACATAGTATTAAGATTAAACAAAATACTCAGCCAATTTACACAAAACCTTATAGGTTACCCCATTCATTGAAAAAGGAAACTCAACAACAAATTACAGACATGCTTAAGGAAGGTATTATAGAACCATGTCAAAGTGAATGGTCCAGTCCTATTCTACTTATTCCAAAAAAGGTGGATAGTGAGGGAAATAAAAAATGGCGGTTAGTTATAGATTATAGAAAATTAAACAATATAATTCACGACGACAAATTTCCACTGCCGAACATTACAGAAATTTTAGATTCCTTATCGGGATGCATGTACTTTTCCAGTTTAGATTTACATCAAGGCTATTATAATGTTAATTTAGATTCAGAAAGTCGTAAATATACAGCTTTTGATTCAGGAAGATATCAAATGACAAGAATGCCTCAAGGTTTAAAAACTAGCCCAAGTTCTTTTTCAAGAATGATGACTTTAGCAATGACGGGATTAACTACTGAAAAGTGTCTAGTTTATCAAGATGATTTAGTTTGTTTTAGTAGAGATTTACCATCACACATAAAAAATTTACAAGATATTTTTGAAAGACTTAGAAAAGTTAAATTAAAATTAAATCCGTTAAAATGTATTTTTTTACAAAAAGAATTACTTTTCTTGGGACACGTGGTAACGCCCGATGGTGTTATACCCGATCCAAATAAAAATAACGTTGTTAAAAATTATCCAATTCCGAAAAATACAGATGAAGTAAAAAGGTTCGTAGCTTTTGTAAATTACTATAGAAAATTTATCCCCAATTTCGCAAATAAAGCATATCCATTGAATAATTTATGTCGAAAAAATATTAGTTTTAATTGGGACAACGAATGTCAAAAATCATTTGAATTATTAAAGCAGAGTGCTATTTCTTATCCAGTATTACAATATCCAGGTTTTTCTGAGAGTAATCAATTTATTTTGCAAACAGACGCATCAGGTTATTCAGTAGGTTCAGTATTATGTAATGGAAATGGAAACCCGTAGCATACGCAAGTAGGAGTTTAAATAAGGCGGAAAAGCGATACCCTACAATTGAGAAAGAGTTATTAGCCATAGTGTGGTCAGTAAAGCATTTTAGACCCTATTTATATGGACGTACATTCAAAGTACAAACGGACCATAAACCATTGATTGCATTATTTGGAATGAGAGATCCATCAAGTAGATTGACGAAATTTAGGTTAATTTTAGAAGAGTATGATTTTATAGTCGAATATTTAAAAGGGAAGAACAATTCAGCGGCAGATGCTCTGTCAAGAATACAAATTACGTCAAAAGAATTGAAAGGGATGAATGAAAGCGTGATGAATGTGATGACGCGTGGACAAAGAGAACAAATGAAAAATCAGGCACAACAACAGCCTCAGAGTATTGACATTTCTTACGACCACAGGCCTGATCAACCAAAAGTCGTAGAAATGATTAGTAGACCTAAAAAATTCACGGAATTACGTTTTATAATTGATAAAGAGTTAACGCGATATAGAGACTTAAATGAAATAAAATACGAAAATAACATTTTATGCTATGTACCTAATATAAGTACAATTTTCATTAATCCAACATCTCGATCGCAACTGTCGCCAGGCGAATTTGTGAGAGAGTTGGAAAGTTTTTGTAAAAAATGCGCAATTGAAGATTTATATTTTATAAAGAATAAAAATAACAGTAAATTTATAGAAAAAGTAATAAATGAAATAAAGAAAATATGTAGATGGTCCGGACCACGGTTATGTATAATAAAAGATGTACAAAGAATAGAAAATAAAGATGACCAACGTGTAATCCTAAATGACTTTCATCTTTTGCCCACAAGTGGTCACGCGGGCATTAGACGGATGGTAAATAATATTAAAAAATATTATTTTTGGCCGGGACTTCAAGTAGATGTTACAGAATTTGTAAAAAGATGCGAAAAATGTCAAAGACAAAAACATTCCACGCATCATGTAAAAGAGCCAATGGTTATTACAACGACTGCAACGTCAGCGTTCGAAAAAATATTTTTAGATTTAGTGGGACCATTAGATAGCGATTATAATAATTTTAAGTACATATTAACTATACAGTGTGAATTGAGTAAGTACATAGAAGCATATCCACTATTATCAAAGAGTTCAGGTGAGGTAGCTAAAAATTTTGTTAATAATTTTATCCTTAGATATGGAATTCCAAGCTGTATTGCGAGCGACATGGGTACCGAATTTTTATCAACAACTATGAAAGAGGTATGTAGATTATTGCATATAGAACAGTTACAGTCAACAGCATATCACCATCAAAGCATCGGAGCATTGGAAAATTCTCACAAACATTTAGGTAACTATTTAAGAATACAGACTGAAAATCATTCTGAAGCGTGGAGCACATGGCTTCCCTTTTGGTGTTTTTCATACAATACTTCAGTTCATTCAGAAACAAAATTTTCACCATTTGAACTAGTTTTTGGCAAGAAATGCATGTTACCATCTAATTTATCAACAGGAACGGTTGAACCGTTATATAATTTTGATAATTACCCGTTAGAGCTGAAATATAGGTTACAAATATCGCAAAATGAGGCGCGAAATAATTTAATTTCCAGTAAAATTAACAGAAAAATACGTTACGATCAAAATATTAACCCAATTTCATATAAACCTAACGATTTGATTTTAATAAAAAATGAAACCGGCAATAAGTTTCAAAGCATTTATTCGGGACCTTATGTTGTTATCAAAGAGAACTCACCTAATGTAGAAATATTAAAAAATAACAAAACCTATGTTATTCATAAGAATAGAACTAAACGTTATATACCTTCTGTAACTTGATATTTGTTAAAAATACTTATCTACTTATTACTTACTACTAATTAAATATAATTTTTATACCTATTACATTACTTATTAGTTTTACATTTATTAACTATATTTAGATAGAAAAATATTATAACATAATTAATATAAGTACTATTACATAACTATATATGTATGTTTCAAAATAAAATAAACTTTAGTTTATTTTATTTTCTAATAACGGTGATGATGAGAGGTAGTTAGTAAGTAGGTTAAGTTATGATTCATATGTAAGAGGTAAGCTTATTTTATTTACAATATAGACAGATTCACTTCAACGTTCGTGTGTTTCACTCGCCTCCCAGTCCCATCCTTACAGTTCAACTTCTCATAAAGTCGACTCTTAAATGATATATTCGCAAAATGACAACTCTTCGTAATTTGTACTTTAAGTGGCTAATTAATTAGAAAAGTCAAGTATTTATCATCAAGCGCCATCACAAAATTAGAAAAAAAATAAATGATCAATTTTTCAATGAACCCTTAGACGTACAACACGGAGTAATTCCTCGGGTAAGTTGTACAAAAACACGTTCATCGAAGTGTGCTCATATATTATAATTTTACTACGACGCAAATTGGGGTCGTATATTAAATTAACTTGAGCGATAAGTGTGCTTTTGACATGCTGTATCCTATTACAGAAATCTAAATAAGATTCGCCACTATTGATTTTTTATGTTTCTAACTCTATTGCAATGCACTCTTTTGAGCGAGGATAATTGAAATTTTAATGAATACCAAACGCTATTGGTCGGGTGTCTTTGTGACAGACTCAGACGAGATGCAGTCGAGGGTTTCAGAACACTATGCACAGAGGCGCTTCATCTGAATTCTTATTTACATTTTTTATTTTATACTTCATTAATTTTTCGTTCATTATTTTTTATTTTTACTTTATTAATACTGCAACGCCCTATGGCCACTTCTGGATGGTCCTCCATGAGTGATATCAGAGCGTTAAGTTGCTGGAAGCTTGCCATTTGAAAAAAATACAAAACTTCGGGAGTCATTGACCTTTGACCTCGGGTCTCCACAAAGTATTTTTCTTATTTCTGATTGTTCAATAAGCAGCTTTTCCTTCTTTTAATGTCGAAGCTTCGATGTTGGATTGCCCTGCGGAGCGAGGTCCTGTCTCTATTTTGTGACATGGAGCTCTCTACACCGCTTTTCCACGCGGTGCTCAGCAGATTGTACTGCTGCTGCCCATCGCTCTTGCATCTCTTTAATTTCCCTGTCGCTGAGACGACGCCTTGGCTCTGGGGCTGTTGGGGGTGGTAAGTGCCAGGGTCAAGGGCCCAGCAGAGGCCCCTGGTCTTTATTTTCTTTACTACTATCAAATAGGGAAGCCTCACACAGTTCATGGCAATGGGGAAGGTATATCTGTAGTGAGGTAATCCATTACCAGGTTCAATAGTAGGGGACTAAGAGCAGATCCCTGATGGACGCCCACTTAGTCCTCAAAAGCTTCACTCACGCCTGCTAGGCTTCGAACTCACGTGTTGGCATCTGCATCCTTTTGTAGAATAACCAACAGCATACGGACCAAGAGCCTGCGAGTGCCTGACCTTCGTTATTTTATTCGACATAATTCGGTAATTGATCTCCTTCAAACCATTTGTTGATGCGTTTTAATAAATATTACAATATTCGATTTGTTACAATTGTTAAAGAGAAGAGAGGGATGTGTAATGTACACGTCGGTCGTGCTCGTGAAGCGCCTCAGTGTTTTCTGACTCTGCTGTCATAAGCCTCGCTTGGGCTTCTCTTGGAGTGCTGATTCTGAGAGGGGAAACCGTTCATTAATG
Source organism: Timandra comae (assembly GCA_958496195.1). Lineage (NCBI taxonomy): Eukaryota > Metazoa > Arthropoda > Insecta > Lepidoptera > Geometridae > Timandra > Timandra comae. The sequence goes on along the minus strand of OY292382.1, from coordinate 613,008 downwards.
TAATTTTTTTGAGGTACTCCGTTATCAATATTTTCAGAGGTCAGCTTCTCTAGTCTAGATTTTGGGCTCTGACGATCTCGTCTTGGTTTGTCTTGTTCGGAGTTGCTGTTAGTGCTCTTGGGTCGCCTAAGTCCGATGCGAGACACGTCATCAATATCCGACGTTTTCACCTTCACACTCCGACACTCCCATTATCTCTACTCCATTTTTCAATGACGGCTGTTCCTGGGTGTTAAGTTGGCTTTTTGCCAGTTGGTACACTTATGGTTATGTCAATTATTCACCCTTTGTTTTGAAGTAGAAATGGACTGTCGAGGAAAAAAATGAAATACCAAAATTATGTGTTAATAAGGTTTATTTTTAAATCGAAAAGTACGTTGAATTTTATATAAGAAGTAAATAGTGGATTATAAATAAAAATAATAAAATCAACATTATGTATCAGTCTTATACAATTCACTTAGTAATAAGTTTTTCCAAACATTCTCTCACCACTGTTATGAAAAAAAGTTAAAATTTACATCGAAATGATCTTCACAGAAATACATGTTGGAATCCGAAGCTATATGAATGTCCCGTGTTGCAAGCTGGTGTAGCCACTTGTTACTCATTTGTTCCTTTCGAGGGTCATGTACAATAGTTTATCCTGTGTTTTGATTGTTGGACTTTCACACTATGCTACTGTAGAGTATTTATAAAACTTGTGATCCATTTTGTTAGACAATTTGTAATAACTTGTTAATCACCTAACCAAACAGTACTTTGTTTGTAACCTGTGACGTAACACGACTCGCCATGACAGTTTGACGCGTTTTGTTGAGGTAATGTCGAATAGTTCTTAAAAATATAAAATAAAATATGTTACAGTTATTATTTTACTGAAATATTAATATTTCGGTTAAATGAGGCCATAAGGCACACTATGAATTAGATTTTCAAAATTAGTCAACTACCCTATTATAATATTAACTTTGACTTAGCTTTGACATCGTCCGTCATTGGTTTTTGGTCTCCATTAGTTTTTCTCTCGTTTCTTTTCGCTCTTTACATAATTAGAGTTGGACATATAACTCACAGATAAGGGGTTGTGCTGAACGCCTGGCAGTGGGTCTCCCACTTCTCGAGCTAACAGACTAGAAAGCCGTTCTTGCAACGGTGTGAATATTAGAGCAGGCATTGCCGGCCCCCACTTTTTATTAACTTTTTGATCCAAAAGTCTTATTACAAAGAAGTCTACTTACAAAGAATGGAAACCATTCTTACCTGTGGCTGGCTCTATACGCCTTGTCAGTTTTGATTTTTCTTAATAATTTCGATTTGTACTCATTGAAGTAATAGGCAGGCGGTAGCCAGATTGCTGCTGAACAACCTGGGGTCGATAACTAGTAAATTGGAGTGGTGGTTTGTAGCCAAATTGTTGCTGAGGTTGGTTTAATTGGGGTCGGTAGCCAAATTGTTGCGGTCTATATACGAATTGCTGGGGTTTTTAATTTAATTTCTCTATTTGGAATACCAAATTTAAACTGAGTCTGTGGTTGCTGAGTGGTGGATGGACCATGCATGTAATGATTGACATTTCCGAATTTAAAATTTGGTGGGTTTGAAGTGAAGAAAGGTTTTATTGCAAATTTCTCGACAAATGGATTTTGATTAAGAGTCGAAGGCTTAGGCTGTCTTTGGGATTTTAACATTTTGTTTCTCGAATTGTATTGGTACATGAAATTAACTTCTTCAAGTACGATGAATGCCTTTTCCAACGAATCACAACCCTTAGACGTACAATACGGAGTAATTCCTCGGGTAAGTTGTACAAAAACACATTCATCGAAGTGTGTTCATCTATAATATAAAAATGAATCGCAAAATTTGTTGGTAAGCGCATAACTCAACAACGCCTGGACCAATTTCGATAATTCTTTTTTTGTTGTGTTTGTAATTGCCAGGAGAAGGTTCTTATGTAAAAAAAAACTGGAGAATCAACGGGAAAATTAGACCCGTGCGAAGCCGGGGCGGGCCGCTAGTATATTATAATTTTACTACGACGCAAATTGGGGTCGTTTATTAAATCAACTTTAGCGATAAGTGTGCTTTTGACATGCTGTATCCTATTACATAAATCTAAATAAGACTTGCCACTATTAATTTTTAATGTTTCAAATAAAAAAAAAAGGAATTTCTCGTCTAGTTTTGTCCTGGCAAGTCTGTGTGTCATTGAAATGGATAAAGCTTTTTAGCAATAAAAACCTGTTGTACGAAATAATTTTAGAGAAGTATGGCATTGTCCCGAAACCATTGTATCCAAAATACTTCTCTTCTTCGGGCAAGGGGTAGACCTTGTAGTATATTTTTTGTTAAAAAGCTTACCATTTCGTCCTTGTCTGAACCCAACAGTTATATCGAGTATGTGGAGTTGCTGTTAGTGCTCTTGGGTCGCCTAAGTCCGATGCGAGACACGTCATCAATATCCGACGTTTTCACCTTCACACTCCGGCACTCCCATTATCTCTACTTCATTTTTCAATGACGGCTGTTCCTGGGTGTTAAGTTGGCTTTTTGCCAGTTGGTACACTTATGGTTATGTCAATTATTCGCCCTTTTTTTAAGTAGAAATGTACTGTCGAGGAAAAAAGTGAAATATCAAAATTGAGTGTTAATAAGGTTTATTTAAAAATAAAAAATTACGTTGAATTTTAAAATAAGAAGTAAATAGTGGATTAAAAATAAAAATAATAAAATCAACATTATGTATCAGTCTTATACAATTCACTTAGTAATAAGTTTTTCCAAACATTCTCTCACCACTGTTATGAAAAAATGTTAAAACTTACATCGAAATGATCTTCACAGAAATACATGTTGGAATCCGAAGCTATATGCTGCCGTCGTAATTTTAAATGCAGTACTCGCAAAATGGCGGTTTCGAGATAAACGCGGTAAAAGGTATTTTTACAAACTTTACGTCATGTGCTGACAAATGTTTTTGATTTATTATTATTATAGTATAAAAAACGAAAACAAATCATTACATTAAATAATTAAGCGAAAAATATATTTAATTTTCATATAAATGTTGAATACTGCACTTTGACTATGTATTACTAGGTAGTCATTCAATTGTATTTTAAAGCAAAATGCAGTATAAGTGCTTATTACTGCATTTTATCTTAGGAATTGTTATATACTGCGTGTTGTACTAGCATTCGAATATATTAATTTGGGGAGATTGTAGGTATAGTGAAGTGAGTAATAAATAACAATTAGTGTTTTATGTCTAAAATGTAGTTTATTAAATAAAATAATTTAAGTAGTAGTTAAAATACCTTCATGAACATTTATTTACGAGTAAGTTTTATAAAAGACATAACAAAAATCAAAATCAAAGTTAAATCAAAATTGCTTTCGCACAAAATACAAAAAAAAAATGCTATGCAAATTATAAAATAAAAAAAGGTAGCACTCCGGGAGTGACGGCAGAAGTGAAAACTTCAATATTAACGTTGTGTTTAATTATAAGTATAAAAGTACTATCATTTATGAGGTAGAATACAATGTTTATTTATTGCGCTATCGTACACAAATATGACAATTTATATGTTGTTATTTATAATATTATATCGTTATTTATATATGGATCTTACGCTTTTTCGATCAGCATCACGTGACCCTGACGCGAGTTTGAAAGTTTTTACCCATACAAAAAAAGTGCTCAGCGCCGCTAAAGAAGTTTTCACTTCTTCAAAAACTTAAAAAAAACTTGGCACTTTAGCAGTCATTTTAGTTAAAAATCAAAATTAAAGTCACTTTCACATAAAATACAAAAAAATACTAAGTACTTATAGAAATGTTCAAATAACATAAAACAAAAAAAAAAAACAAGACACTTGGGCAGTCTTTTTAGTTATAATACAGTTTTCATTCATCACAATCTGCTCCTTCCTCCAAAGTATTAACAAGATCTTCTGCATTGTTGTTGGTATACAGGTTTTGCCAGAATAGCAATCTATTTTCAGGTATAATTCTAGAGAGTGAATTGAGAATAGCATTTTTCCTTGTTTCAGTTACACCCTAGGAACTGTGTTTTGAATGGGATCGGGAACTGACTGAGATTTTATATATTTTAGCAAACTAAAATATACAAAATCTCAGCAGTATACAAAAAATAAATGCAGTATTTGTAACTAAAATACAAATATTTTAGTTACAAATACTGCATTTAAGCCTAGTAAGCTATTAATACTGCGTTTTAAACTTGTATAAAAGACACAAATACTGTGTTTTATTCTTGTGTTCGGATATTGCTGCGTTTATACTTGTAAGTCACATGAAATTGATCCATATGCTGCATTTGTCGTTATCGTTTTAGTAAGAACCAATTTTTTTTTAATTATTATTTTCACCCCAACAGGTAGATACGGGTCTTGTGGTATCATTTTTGTAAAAAAAACAAATTCGATAAAATGTCGATTACTGCATTTAATATTAGCACGGCAGTATGAATGTCCCGTGTTGCAAGCTGGTGTAGCCACTTGTTACTCATTTGTTCCTTTCGAGGCTCATGTACAATAGTTTATCCTGTGTTTTGATTGTTGGACTTTCACACTATGTACTATAGAGTATTTATAAAACTTGTGATCCATTTTATTGGACAATTTGTAAAAACTTGTTAATCACCTAACCAAACAGTACTTTGTTTGTAACCTGTGACGTAACACGAGTCGCCATGACAGTTTGACGCGTTTAGTTGAGGTAATGTCGAATAGTTCTTAAAAATACAAAATAAAATATGTAACAGTTATTGTTTTACTGGAATATTAATATTTCGATTAAATGAGGCCATAAGGCACCCTATGAATTAGTTTTTCAAAATTATTCAACTACCCTATAATAATATTAACTTTGACTTAGCTTTGACATCGTTCGTCATTGGTTTTTGGTCTCCATTTTTTTTCTCTCGTTTCTTTTCGCTCTTTACAATTAGAGTTGGACATATAACTCACAGATAAGGGGTTGTGCTTAACGCCTGGCAGTGGGTCACCCACTTCTCGACCTAAAAGACTAGAAAGTTCTGGTAAGACTGGAATAGTTCCTAACATACTCATGGAAGGTTTCATCGCTGGTACACGACTTTCTAAAATACAGTTCAAACAAAACATCCCTGCTTTTCCTAATACCCTTAGTAGCCCAATCACTAAAACAAGACTTACCGCTTACCACAATATTTTTGCGAGGACAAATTTGATTAATGTTGCTGCTTATGACTGAAAAAATATGAGTACAAATATCATGCGGGTTATTTGAAGAGAACTGACTACAACCTTGGTCCAAATCTCAGAGAGAGGTCGATGATTAATAATAAAAGTTAAGTTAGTATTTTATTAATTTTAATATGTAAACCTAGATGATCTGACTTAACACCGCTGATACAACCCTTGTCAAGAATATTACAATTTGAAAATATGTTGTCAATGCATGTCTTCGTACAATAAGTGACTCGGGTAGGCTCACTGAAACAGAAGGTCAAACCAAACGATTCAAACAAGGAAACTAAATTTAACTTATCCGAAGAATCAACTAATAAATCTATATTAAAGTCCCCACATACTATAAGTGACTTTTTACTACTAGATAATTTACTCAACATCCCCTCCATGTTACACAAAAAAGCTAAAAAGTTAGATGAAGGAGGCCGATAAACACAAACTAAAACATAACCATCAATTTCTGCACAAGCTATGTCACAAGTGCGTTCAATAGAGCATTTTGTTATATCGACCCTTTCTTTAAATTTAATATTATTCTTTAACAAAATCAAACACCCACCCCCTTCCGCGGACTAATTTCTATCTAACTAATCTGATTCTGAGGAGCTACTGGGATATTTTTAGTTGGCCTCAATTACGCGAGGTAAATTGTTTCTTGTAGACAATCGACTAGGGGAACTATTTGGGGAATTAGGAGCCGTGTCAGCCTGTGGCATACCCATTCTATCCGGAAAGCCGGGGTCAAATACTCTATCTATTAAAACAAACCGCATCAAAATCTGTTGCATAGTTTTAAAGATCTAAGCATACGTAGGGACAGAGAAAGCGACTGTGTTTTATACTACCTATGTAAGGAGTCTAACCCAATAAAAAGCTTGTCTCAATATCGGGAATAGTATATTAAGTTCATATATTTAAAGAACATAATTTATAGCAAAAAAAGTTGGAAACTTACATCGAAATGATCTTCACAGAAATACATGTTGGACTCCGAAGCTATATGAATGTCCCGTGTTGCAAGCTGGTGTAGCCACTTGTCACTCATTTGTTCCTTTCGAGGGTCATGTACAATAGTTTATCCTGTGTATAAAATAAAATATGTTACAGGTAATATTTTACTGAAATATTATTATTTCGGTTAAATGAGGCCATAAGGCACCCTGCGTCAGTGTGTCCGCCGCGAGCCGGGACCCACGCGTCATTTCACTTTAAATAAAATATTTATTTTACGATTGTACAATTTTCATATATTCTTCTAAGACGAGGATGGAATGAACGGTGTATGTAAATCCACGAGCAATATTGAAATCCGAATGAAAAATTCTAAAGTAGGCATCATAATTTGCAAATTCCAGCTGCTTCCCGAATTTGGTGTAAGTTGTTCCGTTTCAATATGCGGTGTACCGTATGTCTCGCTACACCAGGGCGACTAGCAATACGGCGAGTACTAGTGGAATGATCCTCTTCAACTTCTATCAGTACTTGACGTCCATCCACTGTTCTAGGCCTTCCTTCAGGATTTGGGACTCCAGGAATACTACGGAGTTATTCTTGGAGAAAAATTCGGTGATCAGGCTAGCGACCTCCATTAGGATAGCGCTCACGATATGTACGTGCGGCTTGCCGAGCATTCCCATCACAGAGACCGTGGATAAAAAACATTTCTGCATATTCACGGGGAGTGTACGTATTAGACATTTTTTCAACTTCAAACGAGGTCCAATTCAAACGCAGGTCGATAATGAGTAATATTCGTAGTGAGATCGAGATGTTTTATGAAGTTTAGTTCAAGGTTTTATTAAACATTTTTGTTTTTTACTAAACATCAGAGTCCCGGTAAAAATCTATTTCTGCTCATGTACAAGCCCAAATTAAATTGATACAAATACGACCTTGGGTAGGGGTAGGGTCATCATTAGAAGATTCGAAGGCAGAACTGACCTCCGAGGTATCACTCGGAGATCGTCTTCTACGACTCGTACCTGAAGGTCTCCACGTCTTCATCCCCAATATCATTTGGAGGTGTTTCTCGATTTGGTTCATATTCCGAACCATGTGTAAGGCAACGCACAACTTGCTTAATGCACCGACTTGCCGTGCGTTGCGGCCATAGACTACCTATCCTAAATAGACCACGCATCACAGGCGAACTTCTTCTGGCAAGACATATGTAGTAATCCAACATATGCGGCTTATATAAGTACTCCTCGACCGCTTGCCCCGTGAAACGGCAGAAATTGGAAACTCGGTGACAATGTCAAAATGGCATTTATTTATTGTCAGTGTCTTTAGTATCAAGTGCTCCGTGTTTTAAATCTTTATTTATAAATTGAAAATATTAAATAATCTAAAAGCATGTAAAAGTGATGCCCCACATACTATTCTAAAGGATGACTAATGGATTATAGAAAAAAGTAAGCAACAGGCCACTTTATTTCCTTAAAATTAAATACACATATGGATTTTGACTGTTACAGGTTTGTGTTGTCAGTTTTTTAGTTAAATACTCGACATATTTTTTCATTACAGTAAATAGGTAAGTTAATGATAAAAATTAATACCGTTTGTGTAATGATTTACATAACTTATCGAAGTTCGTGAAATACCAAATAACAATTCTTGATTGACGACCGAGTCAAAGACTATACAGTGTGGTGTATTTGGTGGTGAACCTGCCTGTTATGCCGAAGGTTACGAGTTCGATTCCCGCCCAAGATAAACATTTACTTATATTTGATTAACATAAAAGGATTATTGGGGGGGGGGGGGGGGAGGGGGAAACCTACAGCTTATCAAACTTTACATAAGTAAGTAAACATAACTTCTCTTTTTTTCAGACTATTTTTAATTGACAGAGGAGCAAGCAGATTTAAATGAAATACAAGTTAGACGGTGTAGTGAGACGGGTTAGCAAACAGTGTTCAGTCTGGACCGAAATAATACTGCGAGTGCACTATCCAAATCTATGACTTATTTATTTCACTATATGTATTTAATAATAAATTTATAAAATACCATTTTTGTGTTATTATTTATTTACATAAGTATGGTACTGAGAGCACTATAGTCTATCTTTGTTTGAGTGTAATGTTTGGAAACAATATAATTAGGTTTCTAACGATATAATAAAACATTGAATATTATTTCATAGATTGTGTTAGTCAAATTAAACGATTATTTTTTGCCTATATTGCAAGTTAAAATGTAATGGCAATACATGAGAAAGAGACGCCTAGTTCTCTGTTTCATGGAAACGAATGGTGGCGGTCCCCGTTGTTTCACGCGTCAAGCGGTCGGGGAGTAGTCACTGTCAAATGTCAACGCAGTACAGACCACGTCAGTGAACCATAAATACAGTTGTGTCAGTTGATTGAAAAATATTTAATAAATGTAAAAATGCCGTTTTGCTCTATAAAATGGTGTGGTAAGGGTAGTGGAACCTCAAATTTCAAAAAAGATGGTATAACATTTCATCGGTAAGTTAATATGTTATGATATTTTTCAATATGTTTTGTAGTATATTGATTTTCAGAGCTCAATAAATACTGGTCGGTAAAATAATTGCATCCCTTTCTTACCTATGTTATTTAGCAGTACCTCTTGCTTCGACAAACGAGCTAGTGATTGCCAAATGTGCTAATTAATTTTATCGATAACACATTTATTTACTGAAGGTAAAAAGTATTTAATACGACAATTTTAATCTAATAATTATAAACAATTATTGATCGTAGGTACCCTACCTACCCACATGACCCTGGAAGAAAAAGGGATTGGATCAGGGCAATATACCGTGAAAATTGGTTCCCAAAACCAACTGCGGTCATAAATACATAAATGAAAATTATTAGTAAGTAGGTATAAGAAAATTTCTAAGAAAGAAATAAATAAAAAATATTTTAATAAATAAATATCGACAAAATGTGTTATCATCATTTTACCCGTCCCATCCGTAACCTTGTTTACATAATTCAAATTAAGAATATTTACGATGTATTGACATTCGTGGGACCAATCAAAATGCAGTTTCCCCCCAAACCCTACCTCAGCTAGTTGCCAGAATTGTTTTCATACAAAATTTCCAACATTACCGGTCTATTCTGGGTAGGTAGTCTATGGTTGCGGCTAATGTTGCGTTATTCCCACTATACGTTGGTACGACCCAGTTGCGAAAAAACTAAGTGCACACAAGTAAGTTGAGTCCATATTCTATTGTGAGTCTTAAATCTGCTTTGTGGGGTCTCGCAAGCTTTTTAATTTAAATTTTTCATTTTTCACTTTTATTTTTAGTGGTATTTCTCTCGATCCACGCAAAGGGACACTTAGGTCGTCACATAATTTATAAAAAGTTGATTTAGTCAAACGAATTTTTTCCTCAAAAAGTATGTCTGGCATTTTGCTTAAGTAAACTTTTGGAGGCATTTTCTCGATAAATATCTCTCATGCCGCCTGAGCTACACTTCTTCATTATGTGCACCCCATAATAAAACTATGAACAACATTTCAAGTGCTAAGAAGGATGCTTAGGGGAGGAGCTTATGCTTAGGTATGGATTTTTTACCATTAATTATTAATATGTTGTTTTTTATTACTGCATGGTGTCCATTTCTTCGAGCCTCGATTAGCATCTACCTCTGAGTATAGTCTATAATTTCAGTGTTATCACAGATGTACGCGGTGTCGGCGGTTTCCGGTTCGTTTATTTCATTTAATCTAAAACCTTGGGGTTTAGTCGGGGGTGCTGTACGCATACTGACGTCCGTTGATATTTGGGGTGGTAATCTTTTAGATGGACGATAACCTGATAATGGTTGTTGATCTTGAGTAAAAGGCGGTAGCCAGAGCTGCTGAACAACCTGGGGTCGATAACTAGTAGGTTGGAATGGTGGTTTGTAGCCAGTTGCTGAGGTTGGTTTAATTGGGGTCGGTAGCCAAATTGTTGCGGTCTGTATCCGAATTGCTGGGGTTGAGACGCAGGCAATTTAATTTCTCTATTTGGAATACCAAATTTAAACTGAGTTTGTGGTTGCTGAGAGGTGGATGGACCATGCATGTTATGATTGGCATTTCCGAATTTAAAATTTGGTGGGTTTGAAGTGAAGAAAGGTTTCATTCCAAATTTCTCGACAAATTGATTAAGAGGTGAAGGCTTAGGCTGTCTTTGGGATTCTAACATTTTGTTTCTCGAATTGTATTGGTACATGAAATTAACTTCTTCAAGTACGACTAATGCCTTTTCCAATGAATCACAACCCTTAGACGTACAATACGTAGTAATTCCTCGGGTAAGTTGTACAAAAACACGTTCATCGAAGTGTGTTCATATATTATAATTTTACTACGACGCAAATTGGGGTCGTTTATTAAATTAACTTTAGCGATAAGTGTGCTTTTGACATGCTGTATCCTATTACAGAAATCAGACTCTCCACTGTTAATTTTTAATCTTTCTAACTCTATTGCAATGCACTCTTCTGAGCGAGGATCACCAAAATGTTGTTCTAAAGCCCCTTTTAAATGACAGGAAAGTTTGCCTTCAACCTCCCATGCCACCTGAGAAGAGATTCGTCGACGGCTATCTCCTCAGAAGGCATGTGCAGGCTGGAATTTTTCGTCTGGATTTTGGGCTCTGACGATCTCATCTTGGTTTGTCTTGTTCGGAGTTGCTGTTAGTGCTCTTGGGTCGCCTAAGTCCGATGCGAGACACGTCATCAATATCCGCCTCGTTCAATTGCACCCCGATTTTTTGTGATGTTTCAAGTGTGATATGAAATACGTTTTCACCTTCACACTCCGGCACTCCCATTATCTCTACTTCATTTTTCAATGACGGCTGTTCCCGGGTGTTAAGTTGGTTTATTGCCAGTTGGTACACTTATGGTTATGTCAATTATTCACCCTTTTTTTTAAGTAGAAATGGACTGTCGAGAAAAAAGTGAAATACCAAAATTGAGTGTTAATAAGGTTTATTTTTGAATCGAAAAGTACGTTGAATTTTAAAATAAGAAGTAAATAGTGGATTAAAAATATAAATAATAAAATCAACATTATGTATCAGTCTTATACAATTCACTTAGTAATAAGTTTTTCCAAACATTCTCTCACCACTGTTATGAAAAAAAGTTAAAACTTACATCGAAATGATCTTCACAAAAATACATGTTGGAATCCGAAGCTATATGAATGTCCCGTGTTGCAAGCTGGTGTAGCCACTTGTTACTCATTTGTTCCTTTCGAGGGTCATGTACAATAGTTTATCCTGTGTTTTGATTGTTGGACTTTCACACTATGTACTATAGAGTATTTATAAAACTTGTGATCCATTTTGTTAGACAATTTGTAAAAACTTGTTAATCACCTAACCAAACAGTACTTTGTTTGTTACCTGTGACGTAACACGAGTCTCCATGAACGTTTGGTCTTCTCACCATCAGCCAATGTGACCAACAGTTCTTGGTTGTTGAAGTGGTATCCTAGGTCCTTAAGACATTGAGATAACTCGCAGGATGCGACGCTCATCTTTGCACATGAGTCCACACACGCAGTCCCCATAATGGTTCCAACGGCAATCCCAATAATAGGTCTGGGGCGAGTATCTAATTCAATATTGAATGAGCAGAAACTTAATTCCGTCTTCTCTTGTTTGACTGACTTCTGGCTGCATGTAGGACATTTCGATCTCACGATCCCTGGTGCTCCGCAGCCGTAACATGAGAATTTGGGTTGAGATGGAGAAGGGGCTTGAGTTCCAAAAGTAACCGAAGTCAGGCTGGGCATCTTAGTCGTGACGGCCTTGCCACCATCAGCAGCAGCGTCATGTTTCTGCTTCTTTCTGCACGACTCGATGGTATGTCCTGGAAATCGGCAGTATCCGCACTTCAACTTCTTTGCTTTTCCACCTACCGGTGACTGGCTCGGCTCGTGGAAGGCAGCTCTGAGAAGCTCATCAAATGTGGTTATGCTGTCGCGATGTAGCTTGGCTCGTATCTTGAGACTTAACTGGCCGTACACCATGTCCAGTTGCTGGGTTTCGGTGTGGCCAGGTGATGGGAGCTGGGTGAACAAGGCGTCGGGTGGGGCGCGCGCCGGTGTGTGTGTGTCCGCGTACAGTGGACCGGTCTGCGGGCTGCGCGCACACAGGTAGTCTTCGCGCGTCGTGTTACAACACTTCATTAATTTTTTATTTTTACTTTATTAATACTGCAACGCCCTATGGCCACTTCTGGATGGTCCTCCATGAATGATATCGGAGAGTTAAGTTGCTGGACGCTTGCCATTTGAAAAATACAAATCTTCGGGAGTCATGAACTCACTCTCATGTCAGGTAGGCTTGAGGGAGACCCTCGGTTGGGACATTGATGAATAAATTCTAGTACCTATGATATTTATAGAAAAAGATAAATACTTATACAGATTGGGTTTCTAATTACAAATGATAAACATTTTATAATTTAAGAATTCATTTATTAATCAACATGGGGGAGCCCTGGTGCGTTGGCATTTTCCAGAGCTCCCCTCAAAACTCCGACCTGGGACGCCTTGGAATGGGAATCGGTGCGCTTGGAGTCCGGAGTGGCGACGGCGGGCGCGGGCCGGCGTCGGCGGCAACGGCTCGCGTAAAGACCTCCTGCAGATACATGCATCAACAACAATATTTCGACATTCACAAGTGTTTCCTATAAAAATGAGATAGCATTCAAAGCTATCTCATTTTTTCAGCAAAACATTTTAAAGCTTTGTTGTTATG